>JARKHS020026478.1:0-165129 GCA_030143305.2 Amblyomma americanum | reverse complement strand
TCCTCTGCCTTGCTCCGCCGCCGCCCAGATGTGCTGTGCTGTGCGACTCCCTCGCTGCCCTCAGCCGTCTGCAAACCCAAAGTCGCGGTACCCCTCTGCTGAGTGAAATACGTGCGCGCCTAGAGCGCCTATAGCGCAGCAGAGCTGCGCTATTCGCGCACAGTGGGTGCCCGGCCACTGCGGAATTGCGGGAAATGAGCAAGCCGACGAACTAGCGACCGCCGCACACCAGCTACCGCCTAGCGATCTCCCTCTAGCTCTGGAGGACGTGCGAGCGGTCATCTACGACCCCCTCCGACAGCAGCCTCCGACCCGCGCATCGCACGAGGGTAGGGCATCAACAGCATCAGTGGCCGCTCCCTGACACGGCTGCTGCGCGCCGTGATCCTCCGTGCGCGTGTAGGATGCGTGTGGCCCAGGCACAGACGGGTGTGCCATGGACTGGCTACAAGTGACGCGTGTGGCGTTTGTATTGCTGTTGAAACACTGGAGCACCTGTCCCTCCGCTGTAATCAGTTCGCCACACCTCGTCGCGACGTGCTTGCGGCCTGCAGGGCGCTGGGTATCATCCCGGACAGTGTATCGGCGCTCCTTTGGCCGCAGGGCAGTGCGCGCACCCGTGAGCTTGACGGGCTTGAGGTCCCGTCTGGGCGCCCCCACTTCAGCTTTTTTGTACAGTGAGCCGCGAGCGTGTGTTTCTGCTGTGTTTTTTTTTCTCCCTAGTGGTGGGACACGCAAGACCGCGGCATATCAATATTTACTTTGGGCGGCCAGCGCGCCAAGTGAGAGAGTGTGCGAGCGTCGATGCCCCAACACGCAGACAATGGTCGTGCGCGATGTTCTGCCTGGCGCAGGGCAACCAATCTGTGCCGGCGTGGAAGACATCACGTGGGCCGCGACCGGCCGTTCCCGCCCCCCCCCCCCTCCCCCGGCAAGCAATTTGCGCGCACGTGCACCGAGTACTTCTATGATGAGCGGCGCAGCACCCCACATTTATTTCTCATTCTGTATTCGTACGTAGTTTTTATTACCCCCTACACCTATACTTTCTCACTACCGCTCCCCCCTTTTGTTCTCTCTCCCTGTTCTTTTATTCCCGCTAGCCGCAGCTCAGATGTTTGAGGTCTCGATGGCAGATGCCGCGGCTAGCAACATCTTTTCCATCTATTGTTATTTTCTACCATTTTTATAGCCACTAAGAACATACCGTGCCTCCGTGATGAAAAAACTAAGACATGATTTGGAAGCCGGCGTTTCCGATTCTGAAAGTTAGGAATATTTTGAAACATTGTGTTCACCAAGATCCACGTAGGGATTACGAATAATTATCTCTCTCGACAGTTTGGCACCACCCAGTGAAGGACATGGCAAATAATATGGGTGTCGTCACATGCAAAAATGGGCCGTTTATACAAAAATAAAGAGCGAACTTTGTGCAATATGATGTCGCTGTTAAAGCCCTTGCACGAATACTTTGCATCAGCAAAAGAGTGTTATGAGAAAAAAAGGCCTCATATCAAGCGAGAATGGGTTGGTTGGTTTTTTAATGAAGGTATGGCATGTCAGGTGAGTTGGCAAATTCCGGCAAAAAGTATATTGTAGTCTGGAGCCCTAAGTCGAAACTTATTGCACTGCAGCAAACTACAACCAAGCGCCTCTTTCTGTTCATTCTTTTAAATACTTCATCTTGCTCTAAAAGAACTCTGCAAACACTTTTAAACTGTCTACTATCTGTAACGTCACTGTGTGTATCATCCATATTGTCGCTTTTTGAGCGCGATGTTCAGCACATACGGCGAAGCTGGTTTTTGGATACTCGTTGCCGGTCATTGATATCTCGTGACTTGTTGTCAACGGATTCAAACTATGCTTTATTTCTTCTTATTAGTTGCTTTGAAATGCGCAGAAAAAAATCGTTTACTTTCATGCATAAATATTCCTGTGGCCTTCCCACTCATTTCTGTCTGCAGTGACATTTGAAAGAGCAAGGATGGTTATTTGAAAGTATTTATTCTCTTCTTCTATGAAAGTTCACAGAGTCATCTTCGCACATTTAAAGAACAGGGCGGTTTGAATAAAAACACTTCCTGCGCACGCCGTAGGCTGGAGACCAGAGGTAAGTAGCTCCTTTGAAACCCGCGACTGCGAATAGATGCTGGTACTCGGCCATGTCTTTGATCTGTCTCTACATAGAAATGGTATCGAGTTTTTCGGCTTGTACGAACTCTAGAATAAATCATTTAAAACGGCTTTAGTGCGCACGATGCCATGAAAATTTGTTTTAATTGCTTTGAATACAGTCATTTCCTTTCGTGGTCTTCTTGAATAACATAACACCTTGTTGAGAGGTGCGGGCTGCGGGCACTTTGAAGTCTAGAAATTCGGTATTTACTGAGAGAACTTGGCCCCGAAGAAGAAAAGAGGGCTCCAGGCCCTTGGAAGGTTAATACTGGGTCCCCCAGCAGCTGCTCTTTTCGCTTGCCGGAGGAAGACCCCCTTGTCCGTTGACGGTCGCGTTTTCGAGCGCCGGGTTCGCGTGACCAAGCTGCGTTTCTAGGAAGCAAGCAGCCAAATCCAGACGCGAGTTCCGATACTTCAGAAGCATGTGAAGTGCGACAGAGGTGCGTCTTCGCGACGAGGCCGGCACCCTGCGGCGCCTCGGGTAGGCCGGAGCGTTCGAGGCACAAACAGTCTCCGGAGATCATGGGCCCACAGGCCAGCACTGTTTTACAACGCAACAACCTCTAGTCAGTTTGCGATATAATGAAGACATATTTATCGGCGAATTAAATCATACGCACTGCACTTTTCTATCTTGGCGTGGTCAGTAACACACGGAAGTACGGGAAGGCTCGAGCAATGTTGCGGAATTCAAGATCGGCCTGAGCAGTATATTTACCAACAATGAATGAATTTTTCTTCAACGTCGTTTATAACATAGAAATGTCGATCACATAGCAGCAAGAAACATAATTTTTCCTGAATGAAGTTTATTATTTAGAAGTGGCGATCAGATAGCAACAGGAAACATAAACGGAAGCATGTCGAGTGGATAAGTGTTAACTAAAAAGCTTGAGAGGCACCAAATTTCATTACGTGATAAAAAGTAACTGTTATAACATTAATATTTAAGTCTGCTCGGCCTGCTTCTCCTCCTCCGTCATTGCTAGTCGCATACGCTGAGCCTGTGCAGCCCCCAATACAGACATACTTCCGTGGTCACCCTGTCCACCTGCGAACATTTTCCACTGCGGCATACACGCGGCGCTGATTCTGGCTGTATACTACAACATGATACGTGAAACTGTGCCGACAAGTTTGCCTACTGTTAAGCGCACCTACCGACTGACGCCAAGCCCGCCACCATGCTGGGCGATGTCACTTTACCAGCGCACCTGCAAACCCGGCCATGTCACGTGGTGTCATGACGACACACAACCCGTCGATCGCTCAGCGCACGGCCATGTCACATGCCAGCGCACGTCCAACTCGTCCGTGTGATATGTTCTCAACCCAGCGCGCACCCTGGCGGCCAATCAGCGCTCGGCCATGCGACGTTGTCTCATGCCACCACATACCCCGCAAACCAACCAGCTCTTGGCCATGTCACATGTCCTTCTGACGTCATCATTGTCTGGACGATATATTGAATTTTATGAATAACTACGCCGTGTTTTTATAGAGCATTTTCCAATTCTAGCGCAAAATCAGGGTGTAGAAGAGTCTTATGTGAAAACACCAGAATGTATTATATATATATATATATATATATATATATATATATATATATATATATATATATATATATATATATATAAAGACGGCACAGCTACCGTAAACCTTCGTATAGACAGCAATAAAATTCTAATAAGGAAGGGTATCAGGCAGGGAGAAACGATCTCGCCATTGCCATTCACCACCTGTTTACAGGAGGTATTCTGAGGCCTGAATTGGGAACAGTTGGGGATAACAGTTAATGGAGAATACTTAAGTAATTTTCGATTCGCTGATGACATTGCCTAGCAGTCACACAAGAGATCAGCTGCAAAGCATGATAAATGAGTTAGGCAGAGTAGAGTGGTAGGTCTTAAAATTAACGTTGAGATAACGTAAGTAATTTTCAACAGTCTTGCAAGGAACAGCAGTTCACATATGGTAGCGACGTGCTGGAAGTGATACAGGAATGCGTCTACTTAGGGAAGCTAGGGGCCACTGATCTCGAAAGAGGGTTATAACTGGAAGAATAAGAACGGGGTGGAGCGCATATGGAAGGTTCTCTCAGATCATTAATGGCAGCTTACCAATATCCCTCAAGAGAAAAGTGTACAACAGCTGTATCTTACCGGTACTCACCTACGGGGCAGAAACGTGGAGAAAACGAAAAGGGTTCAGCTTAAGGACAGCACACTGGGCCATGGAAAGGAAAATGATAAGTGTAACGCTAAGAGACCGGAAGCGAGGAAGAGTGGGTGAGGGAACAAACGCGGGGTAGTGAGTGACATATCAGTTGAAATCAAGAGGAAGAAATGGGCTTGGGCAGGGCACGTAGTTCGGAGGCAAGATAACCGCTGGTCCTTAATGGTAAAAATTAATCGAAAATTATTTTCGAGGAAAGGAGATGGCGCAGTAGCATGTTCACGTATCTCGGTGGACACCCGAATCACGCCGTCAGGGAAGGGATAAATGAGAGAATGAAAGAAGAAAGGAAGAAAGAGGTGCCGTAGTGGAGGGCTCCGGAATAATTTCGACACCTAGAGATCTTTAACGTTCTCTGACATCGCACAGCACGCGGTGCGTTTTTTGCGTTACGCCTCCATCGAAACGCGGCCGCCCCGGCCGGGTTCGAACCCAGGTACTCCGGCTCAGTAGACGAGCGCCCTAAGCGCTGAGACACCGCTGCGGGTGTCCTCAACGGTAATGGAGTGGATTGCTCGTCCGCCCCCCTAACTTTCTGTCCCCCTCCCTCTCTGCTACGCTTGTCCTTAAGGTAACGGAGTGGATTCCAAGAGAAGGCAAGCGTAGCAGGAGGTAGCAGAAAGTTAGGTGGGCGGATGAGTCTAAGAAGTTTGCGAAGGCAGGGTTGCCGCAGCTGGCACAGGACAGAATTAATTGGAGAGACGTATGGGAGAAGTCTTTACCCTGGAGTGGACGTAGTCAAGCTGATGATGATGATTTCCCAATTCGGCCTTATCGCGTGATGTCATGGCGTCACACACCCGTCAGCCAATCAGCGCTCTGCCACGCCGCGTGACACCGCGACGCTATCACTGTCACGACATACCAGCAAATTTTATGAGTAAGCATACAGTGTTTTTATGACTTACCACGCCGTGTTTTTTCGATGATGAGGCTTATAATGTTATTTTTTTAAAGTAACTCAAAGCAGATGTGAGAAGTCCTGCTTCTATCCTGCATGATTCAGTCTAACTGTGAGGGATTCGTTGCAGCAGACCCTTTGCCGTCGCGGCTATGACTGCAAGTGCACTTGCGTAAATGGCAAATTCCGAGAAAGGAGGAAAAAAATAAACCTTGCCTGACGTCGGGCTCGAACGAATGCTGTTTCTTGACGCATATTCAACCCGGCGCCTTTGGGATTTTCTCATTTGTGTTTAAGGCAAACCATTATACTGCGAAATTGAAGGCCATCAACATCCAAGGCGGGCCCAGCTTTCCATTTATTGGAGTCGGCATTGTGGTTCGAAATGTCGAGAGAAAAATATGCTTTCAAAAACGTTGTTAATTTGTCTTTCCCGTCTTGAAAATTTATAATACAGCGGCGCTGAGCATGGTAATCTGTTTAAAGTCGCAGCTATGGCTGCAACTGGGCCTCTATTATTGGGAAATTCTTGGAAACGCAGAAGAAAAACCTTTTCTCCGAAGTCGGGCTCGAACGAACGACGGTTTCGAGGCTCATATGCAACCCAGCGCCCTTCGACTTTTTAAAATATGGTTTAAGAAAACAGCATTATATCCACATCTAGGTGCGCCCAGTTTTGAAACTCTTATCAGCACTATTGTGGTTGAAAATATCATGTCAAAATACGTATTTAAAACATTTGTGAGTTGGCTTTCCGGTGTTCAACATTTATAAGATAATGACGGCGCGCGTTGATGTGTTGCCGTCGGAGATATGACTAATTGTGCCTATATACGCAGTGGATTATTAGAAGTGATGAAAGAAAATAAATCTTTCGACGGCAGTAGAACTCGAACACCGTTATCTTGGCGCATAATCACATAGCTCCCTTGGAACGTCCAAGAATGAATTTTTCTTTTTTCCATTATTTACAGAGATTCAAAATTGCAGCCTAAATCAAGAACTGGACAACGGCAGGTCTTAAAATAGAGTGATTTTTTAAAGTTAAAAATTTTGTTTTAAAAAAAATAGCTGTTGTTCAACCCGGCTGAACATAGTAAGACGAGCGAAAGTTCTGTTAAGGTAAACATTCGAAGGATTATAGCGAACGGCGTGTCATGCGGTTTCCGGCAGTTGCGGGAATGCCGTCGGCTCCGCATAGCGAGCGCCGTGGCCGCAACGCGCGCAGCGAAGCTCCTTCATCTACATCTGTTGGCTCGTTCCTTTCTGTGTCCTCGTAAGAACATTTCTGCTGCAGCCACCGCGAAAAAGGGATAAATAATTACAGGGGCGCTTAGTTATCATAATAGGATGACAGTTACAGCATTAGATCTTCTTGCTTGAAAAGCTAAGCTTGCGGCTTAGTGAATTAATCAGCGAAATCTGTTTGGCATTGGCTGATTGAGCCTGAACTTTTCACGGTACCCGCCGCTGCGGTTCAGTGTGTAGGGCGCTCGGCTACTGAGCCGGGGTACCCGGGTTCGAATCCGACAGCGGCGGCCGCGTTTCGATGGAGGCGAAACGCAAAGGCGCTCGTGTGCTGTGCAATATCAGTGGTGGTGGTGGTAGTGTTTTTTTATTAAAATAATAGTAAAAAGGAAGGAAAAGATTTCTGCTAGCCCCGGCATCTGCCATCGATACTGAAGCACCTGAGCTGGGGCAGCGGAAATAAAGGATAGCAGGCAGAATGAAGAAATGAAATGAAAGAGGTGAGGGGACAGGAACAGAGGATAGGGGGATAAGTAATATGTACAAACTATTTACACAATAATAAATGTGTCCAGGTTGTGCGCGTGATCATGTCGTTCTAGAGGAATTAAAACACGTGCACAGCACTGTTTTGGCTACAACTGGAGTGGGGCGTCCAGATATAAATCGTTCAAGGTAGAACGCGCGGAGCGTTCGGTCACTGCGTGTAACTACCTGACGAGAACAGACGGGACGTCAAGCCCGTGTGTTCGAGGTATGCACAGAGGCTCACCAAAGTTCGCTCACGAGTGCGCGCACTGCCCTGCGGCTACAATAGCATCCTGATGGAGTCTGGTAGTATGCCCTGCGCCCTATAGGCAGCGAGCATATCGCGGCGAGCATCGGCGAACGCTGCACAGCGAAGGAGCAGGTGTTCTAGTGTTTCCACTGCACCGCATCCGTCACACACATCACTCGTAGCGATTGCGTGATGCACCCGTCGTTCCCCGGGCCACACGCAGCCAATGCGCGCGCGGAGGATCATTGCACGTTGTGACCGTGTAAGTGCGCGACAGCCGGCGATACTGTCGATGCGCTCACCTCCGGCGATGCGTGGGTTGGGGTGCTGCTTTCGGAGATGGTCGTGGATGGCCGCACGCACGTCCTCCAGCGCAACAGGCAGATCGCTGGCAGGTAGTTGGTGTGCAGCGGTCGCGAGGTCGTCAGCTTCTTCGTTGCCGGCGATGCCGCAGTGACCTGGCACCCACTGTGCACGCACGGCACATCCTATCTGCGCGAGGCGCTCGATGCGCGAGCGAATTTCCCGCACTAGTGGGGTACCGTGGCCGTTAGATTGCAGGCGGCTGAGGGCGGCGCGGGAGTCGCACAGCAGAGCACTCCTGGGCGGCGGAGGGCCGATGGTGAGCAGCAGGTCCAGCCGGAGCCGGATCGCCATCAACTCCGCCGTGGTGGAGGAAACCAGGAAGGTTGCGTGTTGCGGGCTGTGCAGTCGCAGGGCGGGGATGGTAGCCGCCGCAGCAAGGGAGCAGCTGTCGCGGGCCACTGTGCCGTCGGTGTACACCAGGAGATGGTCCTGGAGCTCCTCGTCTATGACGGCTCTGGCCAGCTGCTGCACAGTACAGAGGGGTGTGCTCCGCTTTCCCGCAATGCTGAAGATCTCTCGCTGTACCTCCGAGGCAGCAGGCCAGGGCGCGCAGGAGCCGTATGGGGGTGGGCCTTGTTTCAATTGCTCATACTCGAGCAGCGCCACGCCCATTCGTGAGCGCGGGTGCGAGCGCATAGGCTGCAGCAGCGAGCCGCCGTCCGGTGTGCGGTGAAGCCGGTAATTGTGATTCAGTGCCCTTCGCGCTGCTTGGATCTCAAGTGGTCACGCTCCTGCCTCAGCCAACGTTGCGACGCACTGCGAGTTTTTGGGCAGGCCTAGGCACACGCGCAGGGACTTGCGGTGCTGGAGGTCGAGTTTCTTCCAGCACGGCTTGCGCACCGTGACGAGTGGGAGCGCATAGTGCACCGCCCCCAAATCTGCGGCAATGTATAGCAGCAGCGCGGCTTGCTGGGAGATGCCCTGGCCTCGAGCGGTGAGCTTGTGCACGGCGGCGCTGATCCTCTTCATCTCCAGACAGGCCTTGCTCGCCGCGTGGCGGAAGGAAAGGCGCCCGTCGATGTCTAGGCCAAGGTACCGCACCGATTTACGCCAAGGAATCGTAGTCCCGTCCAGTGACAGTGGCGCAAGGTGCGCGCGGGAGCGCGAAACGCAGGCCATGGCCACCGATTTGTCCGCGCTCAGCGACAGACCAAGGCCGCGCAAGCTGGCCTCAGTGCACGTTAAAGATCTCCACGTGGTTGAAATTATTGCGGAGCCCGCCACTACGGTACCTCTTCATTTCTTCTTTCACTCCCTCCTTTATCCCTTCCCTTACGGCGTACGTGGTTCAGGTGTTTGCCGAGATGTGGGACCCAAAAACCTATTTTTCCACTCGCCCGGTTTTGTTGCCCCAGCTTACGTGCCACCGCCGTAGGGATGGCAGATGCCGGGGTTAGCAAGATTCTTTTCCCTTCCCTTTTGTCTTTATTTTAAATTAAACACTTACTACTACTAGTACACTCACCCGGTTCTTGCCGTTCAAACCGCACTGCTCCGCCCACACTAGATATCCTCTGGGCTCTGCCCGTACGTGGTAGGCCACTTCAGGCCTCTCCCTCATTTCCTCTAAAAGGAGAAAGGCGCATTGACATCGCACAGCACACGGGAGCTAAGGCGCCAGTGTGCTATGCGATGTAAGTGCACGTTAAAGATCCCCAGGTGGTCGAAACTATTCCAGAGCCCTCCACTACGGCACCTCTATATATCCTTTCTTCTTTCACTCCCTCCTATATCCCTTCCATTACGGCGCGGTTCAGGTGTCCAACGATATATGAGACAGATACTGCGCCATTTCCTTTCCCCAAAAAATCAATTATTATTATTATTAAGAATTTCCTCTCTTTCTTTCGCCACGTACCATATTTCGCAGCTTATTTTAACTGAGTAATTTTTGTTCATTTTCATCATTTGGTTTCCCCCGTGGCAGCCACCTTCCGGCCTTTCCCTCTCCCCTGCAAGTCGTGAAGAGGTTTTTCCTCTGTCCTCTTTACGACCTGCCACCTCTGACAGGTGGCAGGTGGTTGGCAGTTTGAAGGACGTGTATACAACATTACGCCGCCAGCCGCAGGAACCTTTGTCTTCGCGGTGGGGCTCCTAATCTAACGTATTAATACGACGCGAAGTTTGGTAGTGGCTAAGGTGTAGGGCTACTTACATATTCCCAAACTATGTAGCAAAGAGCCGCCGACCTGCGCTAAAGCTACGTCGTAAAGCTACATCGTTGATGGGGTGGTTGGCGTGCAGTTTTGGGCTGAGGGGAAAGTGTCCTTTAGGAGACCAAGCTGCCGGGCTAGTTTCTGATGCATGTTGTAAACCGTTTTTGTGTCCCTTACTCTGTCCCTCATTCGGTATTTTTGCGCTCCCTAGTTTACAAAGTGTATTTGAGTAGCTGATGGCAGAGGACACCTTGCCATTTCAAGAGGCATTGGCTTACGGTGGCATACCACGGCCCTCGCGGCGCGCGAATAAGTATGTGACGTATATGTGCGCGCATAGCCCCTCACCGATATTTCGGCGCGAGCCTGTAACCACCTGGAGGCAGCCAGGCAACTGCCGCATGCTGAAGTATTCATCAGTGAATGCCGAGTTCAGTGCTGGAGTTCATACAAAATCGTTTAATTCCTTAGTGAAAAGAAAGCCGCTGTGATAAAATGCATTCCGAATATATTGTACTTTTTCATATTAATTTAGAATTTTTGTCCCTATGCTTTTATACCGATACGAATGCTTTTTAAGCATTCTAGGAGCAACATTTCGACATTCTTATATACGAGTATAAGTAAGAAACACTTTTGGCCGCATATTGTATTTATTGTAGATTAAAATACAATTAACCACACATTGAATTGATTGCATTGGATTAAAATACACCAAATGTATAGATAATTGTGTTACACTGCACTAAAATTATATTCAGTTCAGCTCAAAGGTGTACTGGTCGCCTTTACCAGACGAGACCAATTGAGGCTTTGAATTTTATATTTAATGCCTGAATCACCTATAAGCGATAAGCATAAGGAGGCCATCACTGAGTAAATGCGGCGTTGTCATAAATCAAGAGGTCGAAGACATTGCAAGCTCACGTGACGCAACTTGAACGAGAAAGATGTCCCTTCATCTGACGCCAAATGCTAACAGAACGCCAAGTTAGGAAATCGATACTGCTGCGGCAAGCTTCTTCTTCTTCTGTGGTTGAAGGAAGGATGAAAAGTGGGAAGAAACGGGCTTGTCTACTGGAGGGCTAGCCTCCACTCCCACTGCCGGCGTGTCGTAGAAGGAGGAGGGTGGCACATTATTTTGCCCAGTGAGACGTTTTTGGCGCAAATACTGCGGGCCTGCAAACTGTCGCACAAGTGGCGGACTGGTCGCATTTGAATCTGGGGGCACTCTAGAACCGACCTGCTAGTGGTAACGTGCGTCAGGCATTGGCCAGGAGTCGAACTGACAACCAACCCACACATAAGCGTCTTTGGGAGCCGGTCGGCCTTGCCAGTCGGAGTATATTTCACTGGCATGTTCGGGCTCGGAGGTGCCCAAGGCGCCCTTGCCTCTCTAATGCTATCATTTTCTCCACACGCTATATAATGAAGTGATCATTGTATTCTTGTTAGAAGTTACGAACAGCGAGAGGACGACCGAAAAGAGAGAGTTTTCATTGTTCCCCGAGGTGTCATTTCGAGAACTACATTTAGAGAATCATGGCAGCTTGAAGTCTGCTGGAAATGTATTTACTTGGGCTGCCCATTTATTAAAATAAAGTGTACTGTGGACGAATAAATTTCATATTGACGAAAGTACACGTTGCATACATTACCAACAGGCAAATGCGATTCCCTGCAATGCGATTTCGAGTAGTATACTGTTCTACGGCAGCTTGAAGTTTCTGCAAATATTTTTACAAGGACTGCCCGTTTGTTAAACTTGAAGTATAATTTGGACGAATTAATTTGATAGTTACAGAAGTACACTTTTAATAAAGTGACAAGATACTGGTACCGCATACATATTTTTTCACGTATTTGAAATATGCTCGAAGCACGCTTTAGGCGAGGTATTTTTTACAAATTTTAGGAATATATTTCGAATACCAAGCATGAAATTCCAGCAACCTATTTTCTACATATGTTTAGTGCATTAATGAATATAAAGTATGTTTATAATACAGTAATATAATCCCGCCATATAATCCAAACATACTAGTTTTCGCTAAGAGATATGTTGCTCGAGAGTTTATATAAAAGTGATGGTCATTTGAGCACCATGGTTAACGATCCTAATCCGAATATAGTATAAAGTGAATTTAGCGCCTTCAACATTCAAAATCTAGCTTTCGAAAGGCGTACGGAACTGAATACTGCGTTTTTCAGACGTCTTATTCTTGACCTCTTAAAGAGAATGAGGGAGGTCGCATTTGTGATTTCAGCCGCGTGCACATTTTATCCACACCAGCAAATGCAAACTAAGGCACGCTTACATAGAACACTAACATTCCTCTCGCAGAGCACGGCGACTATATTACCCACCATCCATCTAACCAGCCGCGGCCCTCCTGAAGGATGAGTTTTAAAGCGAAACCTTCACTACGCTACCTAGTAACAATATCGCAGTGATTGCGGTTTTGACCTTCAAGTGAGCCAGAGGTCAAACCCGTTACGGAGCGGTTCGAGTTTCCACCGATACATGTGAGACAGTTACTGCGCGATTTCCTTTCTTCAAAACCAATGTTAAAAACCAATGCAATTTCTTTCAAGCAAAGGAAAGGCGCATAACTGACCCCCTGAGACGGTGGACACCTCAGTCGCGCTTTAAGCTACGTGGCGGTAGTGACAGATGTGCGCTACATGTGTTATTGGCGTTCACAACGTTGTAGCAGAAACGCGGCACTGATGCTATAGACCGTCGGCGTTCTTTGTGTTCATTGGCGTTAGCGTTGACAACACTCTAGACTCCGATGATTTTGAGGACAGGAAGGCACTTAACTGGCTCCCTGGGGTAGTGGACGCCTCAATCGTGCATTGAGGTATGGATTTATGGCAAAACTTTATTTTCGTCAGAATGCATATGCGAACGATTCCATGCTATGGCTGACGGCGACCTGGGTAGCCCACTCCACGGCCCTGGTCTGTACGACCGGGACTGAGCTGGCCAGCACGGCTTCCCACTACTCGAGAGAAGGATCACGCATAATATCCGCCTGTGGCGGCGCTATGTTATAGCTCCATAATATGTGGTCCCTGTGGTCATAGGTTGCCAGTTCCTGACACCATTTGCATTCCGGCTCAATGTCCGAGTAGATATTGTTTAACATGTATAGGTTGAAGAACGATCTCATCTGCAATCTTCGCCTTCACCAATTGCTTGTCTCGGGGCGGGTAAATTCTGCGCTCAAATTTGTCATGGTTAGTAATGTGGTGAAAGGACACCAGGCGATCTCTCGTGGACCTCCCCGTAACGTCCGGCTGACCTGTTCGGCTGACGAAACCTCGAGCATTCATGTGAGCCGTCTCGCTCCCAGGGTTCCCAGAGTGCGCCGGTACCCATACAATTTCCACCTCCGTAGTCCCTCGCTCCGTGGCCCGATTTAGCAGTCGTGCCGCTGTGACAGATATTATGCCCCTCGCCAAATTTCGGATGGCTGTTTTTAAGTCGATGAAAATCAGGTCAGCTTTAGCACTAGCTATAGCTAGCGCTATTGCCGCCTCCTCTGCAGTTTCTGAGGAGCGGGTTTTCACTGATCCAGAGGTGACCAAATGTCCCCGCCCGCCCACCACTGCAACTGCAAATGCGTCATTGTCCTTATACTCGGCGACATCTACGTAGACTGCCCCGTTGTACTTCCCGTACTTTACATGTAAAGCTCTGGCTCTTGCCTTCCTGCGGTCCTCCTGATGAATCGGATGCATATTTTTTGGCAAAGGTTTCATGTACAAGCCCTTGTGCACTTTTCACCTCCACTGAATTTTCATGTCCCCGGCTGGAGCATCAACTCCAATGCCGATCCTCTCCGATATGTCCCTTGCTCTCGTTTTTAAAGTCTACCGAGTTACATCACCAAGTGCGCCTCCCGCAGTTCTTCCAGGGTGTTGTGCACCCCTAATTCCAGCAGCCTTTTGGTAGACGCATTGTTAGGCAACCCAAGGGCCGCCTTACATGCCTGTCTAATCATAGCCTCCACCTTGCCTTTCTCCGTCGCGTCCATCTCCATATAAGGCGTCGTACACACTATTCTACTGAGCAAAAACGCCTGTACCAGCTTACACAAGTCCTTTTCCTTGACCTCTCGCTTACAATTAGCGATTCTCCTGATTAGCCTCATGGTAGCATTGACCGTATTTTTAAGCCTTTCCAATGCCCCCTATTCTTCCTGTTAGTCTGCAGATGCAGACACAGGATCCTGATCGTTTGGTCCTCAGCGACCGGTGCTCCCCCCCCCCTTTCACCTCTAGCGGGGGTGGCGGCACATAGTGTCTCGCATGTATCCCTCTTGGTTTATCCCTAAGGACAAAAAGCTCGGACATATGCTGAGAGCACGAGATTCCTGCATCCCCCGCTAGCTCCTCCACAATATCCACTGCTTGTTGACGAGTTGCCTCCAGTTGTGCGTCGCTGCCCCTGGTTACCCATAGAGTAATGTGATGCGCATAAAATGTATGTTTAAGTCCCGATATCCTTTCCAGCCTCGGCAGTATCTTGATCAAGGCGAGATTGAACAGGAACGGCGATAGAATCGACCCTTCCTTGCCGTGTCCCCCCCCCCCCCCGCCTTTCCCCACTGGTAAGGGATCCTATTTAACTTCTCCGACTACAATCTCCGCAGTCCTACCCTCCAGAAATGATCAGATCTACCGGAGGATTCTACCCCCGCCCCCCCGGTCCTATATCCGATAGCTTCCTTAATATTGCCTCATGGATAACATTGTCAAAGGCCTTAGTGAGGACGAGCCCCAAGATAGTCTTATTGCCCGTGCCGTACCCAGGATCAACCACGTCCCTTTAAGGTGCATGTTGACGTCCTGCGTTGATAAGCTAGCCCTGAAGCGAGTCATCGCTTCAGGTATCAACTCCTTGTCCTCCACATAACCCTGAAAACTGTTGATGACCACATGCTCCATCAGTTTGGCCTAGCACGACGTCAGCGAGATGGGGCGTAGATTCTCAATACAGACCTTCTTCCCTGGTTTAGGAAAAAGTAATCCTAGCATACTTCCACTCTGCCGGGATCTCTCTGGCCCCACAACCCTTGTTCATCAAGTCCGTGAGCGCCCCCACTGACTTGAAATCCAGGCTTCTCAGCATTTTATAAGTAACCTCGTTCGGATCCGCTGCCGACGTAGTACAAAACTGCCCCATTGCAAACTCCTCCTCCGCCACCGTAGAGTCCGCATCTAATTCTAGGTTTCCCTGTCTTGAGTAATTCGGCAAGCAGCCGCCCGCCTCGGCGTTTATGTAATGACTTCGGAGTTCTTGTATGAATTCCCCAATCGTGCCTTGATACCGATACACTGACTTAGCCATTTGCCCTCCTACGCCGTTTTCATACGCGGTGGAGCGGATAGAGAGAGGGGGTTGCATGCATTAGCGCTCACAACGTTGTGGCAGACACTCGCCACTGCAGCAATAGGGCGCAGCATTCACTGGGTGGCCAACCTCCCGCGCTCAACCATTAAATTAACTGCCACCTGGCAGGGTAGGCCCGTTGTATATCCAGTGTGCGGAACGCTGTCACGTTAGAGGCCGAGCCGCGTCCACTTACCCGATACCCCACATCTTCTTCAGCTGTAGTTGAACCGCAACTTATTTTTTATCACCACTCCTATTTGACGTCGACATCACTCCGCTGGCTGAACTATTTGCAAATATCCCGAATCACCACCACGCTGTGTATGCTGAGGTCACACTCTGGCCCGTCACTGGGACACCAGGTCGTACAGGACACCTTACAAACAGCAGCCAACGCCATTCAGACGTACACAAAATCTAGTGGTCTCAACTGCACGCCTAATAAATCTGAACTGCTTATCTTTAGACCGCCCATTTGCGCACCTGTCATTAACATAGGTCTTGACAACGCACCTATATCACGATTAAAAAACCTCCGATTACTTGGTTCGCACATACAGCAAGACACCAAGGCGACGCATACCATACATCTACAGAGTCAAATAAGTCAAATAACAAATTTCATCATACGCGTATCTAATCACAATATTGGACTAGAGGAAAACGACACCTTGAGTATCATTTGCGCTCAAATCACCAGTAGACTGACATACCGCTTACAAAGTCACAACCTCCCTGAAACGCAACTGACTAAACTCTACACAATATACCGAACAGCTGTGAAGGCAAAGCTACACCTGCGCCGACACGCTAACACCAGCAAGCTGCTTCTTCGGGGATTACAACACAACGTAGAGGAAATAATTGAAGTCCACCTATCCAATGAGCAACCCATACTAAGACAAACACACACTGGTCTCCAATTACTCAGAACACAGGGCTCCAACCTACCAAGTACCACCACCCCCAGGCTAACAACACTCACTACACTCGTACAAAGCAACCTGCAGCTGAAACCACTCCCTCGTAACATGCGCACAGACCACCATAAATGTTTGCAGGAAAGCACGCGCATCCCACCTCACAGATATGCAATGCAAGGCAAGGCATCTTATATACCGACGCAGCACCACACCCACAATTCCCAGGCATCCACAGAGACGCTTTCCTTGATCACGGGCACTAGCCGAGGAGTAGTAACCCTCAGAACCACGAAAACCAGAGGCAATTTCCTGGCCATAACCATCAGCGAAAACTAATACGCGACTGTACTCACTTGATCCAACATTAAGTCTTCGAGCGCCATCACAGCTTCGCCGTAGAGACGCCACGCTTTTATATCGACTTTGGTTGGGTGTTGCCTTTACTAAAGCCTATGCCTTCCACATAGGGATGACCGACACCCCAACATGTGACCACTGCGGCCATGAAGAATCAATTGGCCATATATTGTGCTCCTGCCCGCAGTAGAGAAATTCCGCGTTGGAGAAACTCCACGATGAAGAAACTCCGCGCTGGAGAAACTCCGTGTTGAAGAAACTCTGTGTTGAAGAAAGTCCATGTTGGAGAAACTCCGCGCTGGAGAAACTCCGCGTTGGAGACACTCTGTGTTGAAGAAACTAGTCCACAGAGGGCATGCCTTAGCCACGAACTTGACCAACTGGACGACCAACCGCTATCCGAAAAAAGAATTCTACAACATCGAAAGGACCTACCGTCGCAGAAGGCCGTGCAAGCGCTTTTGCGCTTCTTACAATCTACCGGCCTGTGTGAAAGTCTTTAACTGGAACGCCTTGTGTGTGTGTGTGTCTCCATGTGTGCACGTTCCTTTTTTTTGCGTTTTCCTCTCTGTCATCTTTCTAACCCCTATCCCCCATCCCCAGTGTAGGGTAGCAAACCGGAGACTCACATCTGGTTAACCTCCCTGCGTTTCCTTTTCATTCTCGTTCTCTAATACGCTTGGAATTTACGGGGGTATTGTTATTGTATTGTAAAGATATTTTATATTCATGAATGCACTGAACATATGTAGGAAATAGGTTGCTGGAATTTGATGCTTGGTATTCAAAATATATTCTTAAAATTTATCAAAAATACCACGCGTAAAGCATGCTTCGAGCTTATTTAAAATGCGTCAGAAGATGTGTATGCGGTTTTAGCATATTGTCAGTGTTTTAGAAGTGTACTTCGGTAACTATGAAATTAATTTGCCCGAAGTATACTTCAATTTTAATAAACGGGCACTGTTTGTAAACATATCTGCAGCACACTCCAAGGTGCCGAGAACAATAGTGCTCGAAATCGCGTTTCGGGAACTGGCATTTGCATGTTGGCAATGTATTTAAAGTTTACTTTCGTAAGTACGAAGTTAATTTGTCCAATGTATACTTCAATACTAAGAAATGGGCAGTCCGAGTGAATATATCTGCAGCACACTTGAAGACTCAGTAAAACTAAACCCAGTATTAGAAATCACGTTTCGGGGAACAGTGAAAATTCTCGCTTTTCTGTGTCCTTTCGTTTGTGGTATCAGGAAGACAATCACCAATAATTTACATTACGTGTGGAGAACTAGATAGCATTACACCGGTAAGGGTGCCTTGGGCACCTCATGGCCCGAAGATGCCAGCGAAAATGACCCTGATTCTCCAGGCCGAGCGGCTCCTATAGACGCCGATATATTTTTTGGTTGACAGTTCGAATGCTGACCGGCGTCTGACGCAAGATACTATTAGCAATTCGGTTCTAGATCAACCCGAAGTTCGAACGCAACCAGTCCGGCACTTGTGCGACAATTAGGGAGCCCACAGTACTTGCGCCAAAAATGCGTCACCGGGCAAGATAATGTGTCGTCTCTCGGGGGCTAAATGAGGCAAGTCAAGTACGCAAATTGCCAGAGCACTCACAATTCGCTGACGTCACTTTCTGTCGACACTTTTCGGCAGATGTGGCGAAAACTTTTCTTTTCAAGTGTCGTCACGAGACCTTGCAATGTCGTCGACCCCTTGATCGAAGACAATGTCTTGCTTACTCAGGGTTTTGCTGCTTAGGCTTATCGCATACAGGCGGGTCAGACATTAAATCCACAGTTGATAACTTCACTTAGTCTCGTCTGGTAAAGGTGGCCTTTTTCAAGCCGAACTAAATATATTTTTAATGAAATGTATTTATGCAGATTTTGTGTATTTTTATGTAATGTATTTGATGCATACCTTAGTATATTTTAATGTATACAAAATATACTAAAGAGGGAAAGTCGAACTTTTTACGTATTTGTAAGAATGTTCAAAATATTGCTCCTAGCATACTTGGAATGCTTTCGTATTGGAATTTAAACATAGGGACAAAATAAAAAATAACTTGAAAGTAATAGAATAATAATAATAATAATAATAATAATAATAAAATAATAATAATAATAATAATAATAATAATAATAATAATAATAATAATAATAATAATAATAATAATAATAATAATAATAATAATAATAATAATTTGTTTTTGAGGAAAGGAAATGGCGCAGTATCCGTCTCATATAAGGGCGGAAACCAGAACCGCGCCGTAAGGGAAGGAATAAAGGAGGGGGTGAGAGAAGAAAGGTAGAAAGAGGTGCCGTAGTGGAGGGCTCCGGAAGAATTTCTGCCACCTGGAGATCTTTAACGTCCACTGACATCGCACAGCACACGGACGTTTTAGTGTAATAATAGAATATGCGCAGGTTTTTAGCACAGGTTTTTTTGGCTAGTAAGCCTATAGCAGATATCCGCACCCTGGTAACAGACCACTCGATCATCTATCTATCTGTACAGATTCCCAAGCAGCATACAGACTATTCAGTAAAAGCACCGCTCCTTCATGTTCAGCCCACATACTTTCTATGCTACCAGCACCATAGCAGTAAATAATCGTTACTTGGGGCGCTGGGCATTAGGGCGTCTTCGGAAATGAGCGCGTTCATGCGTTTGCGCCCGATCTTCGCGCCCAGGTGCCGGTTCATGGCCTCCCCAACCCACAAAGAAATACTTAGACCCAAAAAACGAGCCTGTTTACCACCGCAGTCATACAGCACTACAGGAAAAGCCGCGTGATATAACCTCGTCCCTACTCCACACTAGACTACTTGCAGAGACTACATTGGCGACAACTTCAAATTCAGCCTAATAAGGAAATCGCTTGCGTGTCGTTAAAACAATTTTCTTCAATACTTTTTGGCTCCGTATAAAATGGAGCTGTAGCTAAGACCGGCCATACGAAGCTATGCTGTTTATGTATTTAGTGATGTACATCAGAATATAGAAATCTTCAGTTATGCTGCAGCACCATAAATATGAATAGAGTTTGGTCACTTTATTGCTCACAAAATTCGATATGTTCGACTCAACCAAAAATATAACACAGGTACATAGTTTAAATCTTTATGAATTTAACCCTATAAGAATAATTGAAAGTGCACCATAAAAGCAAAACAAAAATTTCGGGAACACTTTTAATGTTGGTAAAAAATACGTAGTGGAGAAAATTTAATTTTATGCGCGCGCATGCGCTATCCTGAGGCCGCTGCAGAGGCCTCAGAAAACGGCGGAATGTGTACGATCTTAAAAATATTTCACGGTCATGAACAATTACTCCAGGATCTAGAGAAGAGCACCAGCTTTCGAACAAGACCTAGGTGGCGGTCATCAGGGACGCCGTTGCGGAAAGCGACAGCCGCAAGTTATGCTAGATTTAGCTTCGAAATCGCCTTTTTCTGCGCTTCAGTGACGTGAAATATTTCGACATTTTATTTGCTACAGATTGAACAAGACCTTAAACCTTTGTCGTTGGGTTCTTAGGGTATATTGAACTCGAACATGTCCTTTTTAAAAATCAACATTCTCGATTTTTTTTCCCCATTTCAACACCCGCATCTCCTTAAGCAGCCCTGTGATGCTACGTTGCTTAATGCGTTGATAGATGATGCAGAAGGAAGAATGCTGCTTCGCGCGTTGCTAATATCATGATCCCAATAATCTGCGTGCACTAAACGTCAGCGAGACGTAATACATGGTGACCTTTCTTTTCGTAAATGTCTACTTCAGACGTTAAAATTCACCGTTCATGGACCCGACTTCACGATGCATTCTGTTTTTGAGCGCTGGCGCATGCTTTTTCGTGGTTTACATTATGGTGAAGAAAAGTTACACCTTCATATCAAGCTCCTCTTCCTTTTTTGAGTGCTGTCTTCAAATACTATTGGGAGGGGGAATATTCGCAACGTCCCGTAGGAGATACTATCAATAAAAAGCAATGTTTTTCTTTTTATATATTTGCTTCCTGTTATCTTACACATAGAACGGAGCAGGTGCACTACTTGGCTTAATTGCTTATGAAGTACAAGGTGTCGTATGGCTCTCACAAGCAGACGCACATCACTGCCAACTGGGTTGAAGAGGACTTGACGCAGGTTCCAGTGGCCACATTGTAGCGAAGAGAAAGTCGGCACGCGATATCCGCGTGCCGACGACGACGCTACTGCTGGCGGACCTACCTGTTCCTGTGTTCTTGTGCTCCTGCTATCACCACCTGTGCTCTCCGCCGGCCTCTACGCCAAGCAAGCCGTGACGTTCGGTGGAGGTGCTGGGTAACGCATCTCATGCAATGCACCGCGGCATCTCATGCAATTCGAGCCCGGTACTGAGTCCTGGCTGTCGGCTTTTCTTGGAGCCCTCGGGAGAAACAGAGGCTCGCGCTAGCCGACGTCAGCAAGGCCAAGCGCCGGAATTCGGACTCTTGCCCCAGGGATCGAGGACATCTAGGACAAACGCCACCACGCCGTCCCAGTCCCAAGCCGACCCCGCGAATGCGCCGAGGATCGTCTACGTGCCTGTCAGCCCAAGATCTATCGCCCCGTTCCTTGGCGATGGACTTGATGATGTTGAAGACTGGGTCCAGCACTATGAACGGGTAGCTCGACATAATGGGCATAATGGGTATGGACATAACCCGACCAATGTCTGCAGAACCTGTGCTTCTCCTAAGACGCCACAGCGAAATACTGGTTCGAGAACCACGAGGCTTCGCTAACATCACGGGAGACGTGCAAGAGCGAACTGGTACGCACATTCGCAAATCAGCACCGGCGACACGATGCTGAAGATCTGCTCCACGTTCGTATCCAGGCTTGCACCGAGAGCGTGAGAAGTTTCATCGAAGACGTACCGCGATAGAGTGCCCGCGCTGACCCTCGGGCTACTGAAGAGAAGAAGGTGCGGGACTTGGTGAGGGGTGTCCGGAATGACATCTTTGGAGGCCTCATTCGCAACCCTCCTACCGCAGAGGCCGAATTCGTCGCTGAAGCTACCAACATCGAGCACGCATTGGCGACAAGAACCAGTCACTTCCAGCGTCTGAGCGCCCTTGCTGTCGTCTCAAGTCTTGCTCCGTCTGGCCTGAGCGGTGTTGGCCTCGCCGATGTTCGCGAAATTATCCGCGACGTCGTCCGAGAGGAGCTGAAAAGGCTGTTCCCAGCCCCTGAACAAGCCTGCATCAGTCTCCATCGCGGCGGCTGTTCGGGACGAACTGCGACACGCGCTGGCGTCCGAAGACGTACCCATTGTAGCTGCAACCGGCCAACCATCTCTGAGCTACGCCGCCGCCGTCCGCCGTCCACCTCCCGTACATCGTCAGTACCAGACGGCTGACGATTCCGGCTCTCAACGCCACGAGTTCGTGCCCCCGTCTGATGCACGCCTGGAACCGCTGGGCCGCAGGAAAACCGATATCTAGAGGACTGCAGACCGGAGGTCGCTGTGTTTGCACTGCGGTGGGACTGACCACATGTACCGCGAGTGTCCTTATCGCGAACTCGGCCTTCGAGGTTTCAACCGGGCTTATTACCCCCCCCCCCCCCCCCACCCACACACACGGTGAACAGCCCCGCGAGATCCAGGACTACTTTCGACGCTCTCCATCGCCAGTGTCAGCTCCATCTCGCACCTCCCGGTCGAGCCCCCTCGCCGATCATCACCCCCTTCTCGCGGATCTCGCCGTGAGAGCCTTTCGCCACTTCGGGAAAACTAGGTACGGCGACGCCTGGATGTGGTGTTGCCGGTGTTGCACGCACTAAAGAACCTCCGCCTACATTGGAATGTCCTAACTCTACTGATGGCACCCTTGGAAGCGAAGACTGTTCTGTGGCCTCTAGGAATGCACACGTTTTAATCGACGGTCGTGACGTAACGGCGCTTGTCGACACCGGTGCCGATTACTCGGTGTTCAGCGGCAACTTCTCTCGGCATCTTCGCAAGGTTACCACCCAGTGGGACGGCCCGCTCATACGTACCGTGGGAGGTCACCTTGTGAACCCTGTTGGCAAGTGCACTGCCCGCGTTGAGATTCACGGTGAGACGTGCCGAGCCACGTTCCTGATCTTGGAGAATTGCTACAAAGATGTTATTCTTGGCATGGACTTTCTCCGTGAGTATGGCGCTGTAATCGGGGTAGGGAGGAACAAGTTGACCCTCCGCGCACGTTCTTCATCGCCAATACCTCCTCGGGTCCCTCGCTCTGCGATGAAAGTTTATGCCGACCATGTTCACTTGCCGCAGTTTTCGGCAGTTTTTCTTCCGGTCCGTGCCGATACAACCGCATGTGGCGAAGGCGTTCTCGAAGGAAGTGTCCAGATGCTACTTATGCGAGGCATTGGTGTAGCGCGGGGGATCGCCAATTTTGAACGTGGGCGTGCAAACATTTTAGTGACCAACTTCAGGGACGAGCCGCAGCCCCTGACGAAAGGGGTAGTTATAGCCCAACTGAATTAACTTAGCGACGTTCGCGAAGCTGTGGCGCTGCCTGAGGACGAGGCTCCGCCTGGGTCATGTGACCCTACAACGTTGCCCCTGAACATCGATCCCAATCTTGAGCCTGCCCACACACGCGAACTGCTCTCTCTTTTGCATCGGTACCACAAATGTTCTGCGACGACATCCCGAGTTCTCCAGACGCCCGTCGCCAAGCACAGAATTATTGTCGGTACCACGACGCCCCCGATTTGCCAACCACAGTACCGCGTTTCCTTGAAGGAGAGGGAAGTCATGCAAGAGCAAGTGCGCGAAATGATTAATGACAACGTCATCCAGCCATCCAACAGTCCGCTGGCCGCCCCTGTAGTAATGGTCATGAAAAATGAGGGACCTTTCGATTTTGCGTCGACTACAGGTGACTCAATAAGGTGACCAAGAAGCACGTGTATCAACTACCTCGCATCGACGACACTCTCGACCGTCTCCGTCATGCCCGCTATTTTTCGTCCACCGACTTGAAGAGTGGATACTGGCAGATTGAAGTGGATGAGCGCGACCGCGAGAAGACCGCATCTATAGCACCATATATAGTCTACGAGTTTAAGGTCATGTCATTTGGCCTGTATACAGCGCCCGCAACATTTCAGTGAGTCATGGATACTGTGCTCACCGGACTGAAGCGGCAGACGTGCCTCGTGTATCTGGATGACGCTGTCATCTTCTCCAGCACTTTCGCTGACCATCGTGTGCGCCTTGAAGCGGTTCTTCAAGCTCTTCTGACCGCCGGACTCACGCTCAAGTTTTCGAAGTGCCGCTTCGCATACAGTGAGCTGAAGTTCCTAGGCCATGTCGTCAGCGAAATCGGTGTGAAGCCAGATCCAGAGAAAACGGCTGACGTAGAGTCCTTCCCTCCACCATCCGACAAGAAGACTGTCCGCAGCTTTCTCGGCCTCTGCGCGTACTTCAGACGTTTCGTTCGCAACTTCCCCAAGGTCGCAGAGCCACTTTACCGCCTTACGAGGGATAGCGTCGCCTTTGATTGGACCGAGGAGCAGCAATCAGCATTCCGCCAATTAAAGCACACCTTTGCAGCGCCTCCCGTACTATGCCATTTCAATCAAGACGCCGAAACTGAACTGCACACGGACGCCATCAACCATGGACTAGGGGCAGTGCTTGTGCAATTCCAGGACCGCGCCGAGCGTGTTATTGCCTACGCCAGCCGAGCTCTTTCGAAGGCGTAGCGCAATTACTCGGCACCTGAAAAAGAGTGCCTCGCTGTCATCTGGGCGATCACCGAATTCCGGCCCTATCTGTACGGTCGCCCTTCTCACGTCTTTACCGACCACCATTCGCTGTGCTGGCTCGCCAATCTCAAGGATCCCGCAGGCCGCCTTGCTCGGTGGAGCCTGCGGCTACAGGAGTGCGACGTCACCATCATCTACAAATCCGGCCCCAAACATAATGATGCAGACTGTCTCGAGCCCCCGTGTATCCGGCGCCAGAGTGCGATAATGACGACGAGGACGGCTTCATTGGGGCATTGTGCACGGCAGATATGGCTACTCGGGAACGCAAGGATCCTGAGATTCTTCAGCTGATGGCACAACTGGTAGGCCACGAAGACGTGGTGCTCCGCGTTTTCCTGCGTATTATGCCGACGTTCCGAATTCTGCACGGCATATTGTACAAGCAGATTTTCGACAGCAGCCCGAAGTCATGGCTCTTTGTTGTGCCAGAAGACTTTCGCGCCGAGGTGGCCGAAGCTTGTCACGATGATCCTATAGCTGGTCACCTTGGCTACAGCCGAACACTTGCACGTATTCGAGAAAAGTATTATTGGTCGCAACTTCCGAAGTACGTCCGTCACTACGTAAAAACTTGTCAAGAGTGCCAAAGGCAAAATAGACCGTCTACACGACCAGCTGGACTTCAGCCGCTCGACTCACCGCATGCTCCTTTCCATACAGTAGATATGAATTTTCTCGGCCCATTTCCAACGTCGAAGTCGGGTAACAGGTACATTATCATAGCCACCGACTACCTAACCAGATATGCCGAGTTCCGAGCATTTCCGTCAGCGACGGCTGCTGAGACAGCTCAGTTTTTTATTGAGTGTATTGTGCTCCGTCATGGTGCCCCTGCCGTTTTGATCACTGACCGGGGTGCCCAGTTTCTGGCACTGCTCACACAGGAAATCCTCAGTCTCAGCTGCACCAGCGACCGCTGAACTACGACGTACCACACGCAAACCAATGACCTGACGGAGAGGCTGAACAAGACGATGACTGATATGATCGCCATATATGTGGACGTCGCCCATCGCAGTTGGGACGAGGTACTGCCCTACGTTACATTCGCGTATAATACCGTTGTGCAGGCGGCGACAGGTATGTCCCCTTTCCAACTGGTGCATGGCAGATAGGTCACAACGATGCTTGACGCTATGTTGCCTCACGAGCCGTCTGTCACGTAGTCGATGATGGCCGTCTAGTCTGCGAGCGCGCGGAGGAAGCTCGGCAACTCACTCGACTCCGCCTCCAGCACCAACAGCATACAGACGCTCGTCGGTATAATCTCCGTCGACGTGACCTCCATTTTTACCCTGGGGACAAGGTCTGGGTGTGGACGCCGGTACGCCGTCGAGGTGTCTCCGAGAAACTCATGAAGTGCTACTTTGGCTCGTATACGGTTCTTCGCCGCATCGGTGACCTCAACTACGAGGTGCTGCCCGCAGGAATGCTACCGCCATCTCGTCGTTCCCCCCCGCCGTGAAATTGTGCACGTTGTCCGGCTTAAGCCGTATTACGCGCGATAATCGCCTGCATTTCCCACTGACTTCTACATCGGCCAGCAAAAGTTTTGGGCCCCTGATGGTTTTCCGCCAAGTGTTTTTTGCTCTGGGGTTAGCATCGGGTCGATGCATCTTTATAGGGGGAGGTAGTGTAGTGAGGAGAAACTTGAAGCGCGATTGCCGTGTGCCGACGACGACGCTGCTGCTGGCAGACCTGCCTGTTTCTGTGGCGATTTGGCCACAGCGGCAAAGCCTGCAGATCGGTCTTACGCTGCTGTGACTGTGGGGAACGTCATTGTAGAGGGGAATGTCCTGAACAGCAAGAGAAATGTTTGTGTAGTGGTGCTCACCCTGCTGATTCGCCTGACTGTCCTGCACGAGCACAAGAAGTTCACGTGCTTGAGCTTATAGACAAGCGCAGATGCACGCGGAGAGAGGCTTTTGCTGCAGTCAAGGAGAGAGCCTCAGGCTACTCTAGTTGTGCTCGAAATGCCCACCCATTAGGGATCCTAGTTGGTCCCAGGCTATTACAGCGGAAGTTGAGAAGGCTGTGACAAATGCAACAGATCGCATTATGGAAACTGTATCCACGTGCATTTCGCTGGTCATAGCTGCTCAGATGACCAATCTTCTGCAGGTGTACACCGCTCCGCTCTTGCCTTCTTTGGCTTCGGAAGCTACCCCTCCTTCTGTAGTAATCGATTCCGCTCCACAGGGCCAAAAACAATGGTAGCAACTAGACCTCTCAGGCCTCTCCTTCGACCAGCGTTATGGACGCATCCTCTATGGACTGCACGGATATGGAGTCTGATCTCCGCGCCCAGAAACAAAGTGGGTCTCCTCTGAATATTGCAGGCCCTTCTTGCCCCAGTCAAAGACAAAGAAAAGTAACGCAAGTCAAAATGCTAAGACCAGGATTCTAGAAAAGGCAGTCGCGGCTGCGGCACTCCCGCCAAGATAGGGTTCTTAAGTTTACTACAGTGGAATTGTCGATCTATATTCTCAGCTTCAACAGATTTAAATTGGCTATGCAATCAGCTTCTACCAGATTTAGTTGCTTTACAGGAAACATGGCTAACTTCAAATTTCAATTATCATCTCAAGAATTACCGTCCGTTCCGGCTTGACCGGTCATCACGAGGGGGAGGGTTGTTAGTGCTCATCTCTACAAAGTTTTGCCACAGGGCATGCATTCCTTTCCAATATGCGGACAATTAATGTGAAATCCTTGCGGTTGGCCTCAGCGTCCCAGGTCAACAGCGCTTTACGGTAGCTAATGCATATTTCCCGTCTGGTGTGTGTTACACTCGGCCCCTTGACTCACTCATGTCTAGTAGCCGATCTCAGGTTCTACTGGAGACTTCAATTCGCACCATGTGACGTGGGGTTTAAAACAGAGAGCTTTGGTTCTAGACTATTTGATTGGGCTTCTGACAACATCTTGATTTGCAACAATTCCGGATTGCCAACGTTTGTTCGGACCTAATGCCGCTCTTCCTTGGATTTAACTTTTTCCTCCCCAGGAGTCTCTGTTATGTCTTGGGCGCCTGTTGACAATGCAACAAAAAGTGATCATCTACCAATTAGTTTCAAGTTTGCATGTAAATTAAATCTTCCTGAGCGACATTAGCGCACGTTAATAAATTACAATTGCTTTAAAGACATGCTAAAATCAGCCCTCCAAATCACTTCAAACACTTGCGCTCAGGCAAGTGCCGAAAGCAAGACTGCACATCTATGTTCAGTACTGGACCATGCAAGGCAAAATTCTGAATTTTTGGTTAAGAGAACCAAGGGTGCAATCGCGAACAATTGGTGGAATGCTGAGTGCACGCGTGAATATAGACGGAAAGCAGCTTGGAAGAAACTTCTCATCAATCAATGCCTATAAAATTGGTTGGATCATAAGTATGTTGCAGCAACATTTAAGCGCACCGTCGCCCATGCAAAGGAGGAGTGTAATACAAATCATTACGATTTTCTTTTACAATAAAAAAAAACGAGCTTTGTTTAATTTCATGAGGCGCAACAAGGTGATTCCACCGGCTGCCAACATTGAATCCCTCGTTCAGTCCCCTGCTGACTTCGCAAAGGCCTTAGAGGATATTGTGTGTGGCTTAGAGCTTCGCTTTACATCTGCCTTACCTTCTCCTACTATATTTAAATGTACCTCAAGTGATTTCACTGAGGTCTCTATGCCTGAGCTGTCGCAAATTGTTCTGCGCTTATCCCCAGCGGCTCCTGGCCCCGATAAGATCACTTCATCTATGATCAAATTTGTTCAATGAATCTCCTGCCCACCTGGTGGCTCTAGTTAACCATTCTATTAAAGGTCCTTGGATACCGCATCAGTGGCGTCTTGCTGAAATAGTTCCACTGCTTAAAAAGCAAGGGGAGGGCTTAACTTTAGACAACATACGCCCTATTTACTTAACATCGAACCTAGTCAAATTGGTGGAAAGGGTCCTCAGCCGTGTCATGTCATTCATTTCAGAAAATCCTATATTCAATCCATGTCAAATTGGTTTCAGGCCGGGTTGTTCAATTTGGTGTGCTCCTAGTGACCTAGAGAGTCGTATTAAATTAGCTCGCAATAGAAAACAGTTCGCTGCGCTTGTCACCTTGGATGTCCGTAAAGCATACGACAGCGTGGAGCACTCGACTCTGTTACTAAGATTACAGGAACTGAACTTCCCAAGCTATTTTGTAGCCAGGATTTTTGTTTTTTTTGGAAAATAGAGAATTTTACTGCTGCCAAAATGGTGCTTCCTCAAGGAGATTTCCACAGACAAGAGGTGTACCGCAGGGATCAGTTCTGTCACCTGTTCTTTTTAACATTTTTCTAAGCTCAATTTCATGCATTCAAAATGTAAAAACTTATGTGTACTACGATGATATTGCATTTTTTGCATCAGCAGGTGACATTCATACTTTATATCGATCCCTGCAAAATTACCTCAATGTTCTCGGCAACTGGTTAAGAAGAATTCATCTGTCCCTCAATGTTAAGAAATGCGAATTGTTAGCATTTCCGCTTTCTGTTCCTGTAAAGATCTGCCTGGACTATAGAAATAACATAATACCTCTAGTTCAGACGGTGAAGTCTCTCGAAGTAATGTATGATTCTACTCTATCCTGGCGGACACACATTGAGCAAGTTTCTGCAAAAGGAGTTCGGGCCATTGGCATCCTACGCAGATTTTTAGTGCTAGATCAGGCATGAGAAGGCATACAGTTCTGATGATTTATAAAATGTACGTCCGCCCAAGTTTGGAGTTCGGGTGTGTTTTATTCTCAGGAGCTCCTGCCTATAAACTTCGCCCTCTTGTGCTGTTGGAGCGTGAGGCGTTGCACCTTTGTCTTGAGCTTCCAAAATATGTCGCCAATGCTGTTCTGCACCTTGAGGCGCGAATGCCTTCGTTATCAGCTAGGTTTCGCCTTTTAACAGTTCAAACATTTTTAAAATTGTGCGAATCACGTCTTAACGCTTCCAGTATAATATTGCTTAGTCAACCTTCCGGCTTTTTTAGTGCTGCCTGGTCTCGATTTCATACCCCGCAGATATGTTACGTGCAGTCCCTCCTTGATCGCATAGATATTCATTTCACAGATGTCCGCCAAGTATATAACAACTCCTCAACTGTCCAGATTGAATTAGATGACATTTTCCCATCGAATGCAAAGCTACAGCCCTTCCCGCTTCTTCAGGGTCTGTTGCAGGACCACCTAAGGTCATTTCCCTCTCATGTTCTTATTGCTACCGATGCCTCGCAGGATTGCGAAAAGGCAGGTGTGGGAATTTTTTCGCCTTCACTGCTTTACTCGTTTTCTCTCCGTCTTCCTGAATTCACTCCAATTTTTCTGGCTGAATTATTAACAGTAATCTTAGCCTTACGAAAATTAGAAACTACCGTTTCCCAGGTCGAGGTTATGACGGACTCTGTCCGTGTGCACTTCATTATCCTCAGCAACTGAGTCTCGGGCATTACGCCTCTTAAAGTTCCTGATTCCGCTCCATCTCAATTCGGTAAAGTTGCTTTGGATACCAGGTCACATGGGCTTTCACTTAAATGAGGTTGCAGATTCCTTAGCAAGAGCATCTGTCTGCGGCCCAATTGTTGCTGTCCTGCCAACGTGTGCATATACAGTTGCGGTGAGGTTTCACAGCTGCACAATATTTCAGGAATTTGTTTCCTCGGCTCTTACATCATCTCCCGAATATCAGCATCTTCTGCATCCTTGGAGTAGCAAAGACTGGCGCTCACGCAGACTAGAGGTCTCTTTCACGCGCTTGCGTTGCCGGGTTCCCCTTCTAAATTTCTACCTTCACAGATCTGGCCTGGCGGCTTCCCCATTGTGCCCTTTTTGTGCCGAACCTGAGACAATAGATCACTTCCTGCTTTTCTGCCGCCGCTTCCCTCATTTGAGGAAGCGTCTTTTGCAAATTCCATTTCATCAACTGGGCTTGCCTGTGTCCTCCGCGGTTGTTCTTTCCATTGGCGCTTGTTTGCTTGGACGAAGCGACAGGAGTGTGCACTCTGCTGTGCAAAATTTTCTTCAAGAAACGCAGCGACTCCCATTATAATGTCATGGGTATGAACCTTTGCCGTTAGGTACTTAGGGTATATTGAACCCGAACATGTTTTACGTCGTGGGTATGTGCCATGTCACGAAGGGAACAAGAATAACAACAAGTCCCTTGTTTCCGCTTGTGAGTGCTGTCTTGAAATAGTATTTGGAGTTCACATGTCCAAGAGTTGCCACAGGCAATAGTAGCCGCGCTGAGCAATATTTGTCTTGTCATATACTTACATCCTGTTATCTTTCAAAAGCAACCGAGGGGTTTGCTCTTGACTCTATAGTCTGCGTAGTACGAGGTGTCGTACGGCTCTCATATCCATACGCCACTACTGTCACTGCTTAATGGGTCTAGGAGGACTATAAGCAGGTTCCTAAGCTCATAATTTGGTTCCTGGTAGTTTCTAAATGCTCCCAAGAAACGAACATTCATAATACCTTTTGTGACGGCAATGCTGAACTACTGCTACCTACATGCAGGACGATGTGGAAGGTGCTAAGAGGTTCGAATCACCACTAGCTGCGACATAAGCCTGGAGGGGATAGGCTCAGAGGGCTGTTCACCTGTTCCTGCAGTTGAAACGATGAGCAGATTGATTTATTTTTTTTCCCGGTGTCTTTCCTAAAGAAAACATACAGCATATGTCAAAGAGCATCTACCCAGTTTTATAAAACGGTAGTAAATGAAACATTATTCCCAGGGACCTATGCTTGGATTGTGAAGAAGTGATGACCTCATAGATTAGCCGTCTGGTTGGTCGTCAGGTCGGGTCTTGCGGGAAGCAGTGTCATTTGTGTGCCGCCCTGTATCGGCCCAAAACAGGCTAACAGTATGAATAAATGAATAAAATATATAAACGCATCCTCATCTATAGAGCCATGCACGCCTTTTTGGAGGCAGTAAAATATAAGCAAAAATGTTGGCACAGAGTTTTCCTAACCATAAACAGCAAAGCTTTTTGTGACAGTGTAAACACAGTTTCAATAATATACGGATGTTTTATAGGAGACGCATGTTGACCGATCTATTTCTGGAAAACTTGTAGGAGGATAGTATAACATTGTCACGATTATTAGGCACCACACAATCGGGGACAGAATAACTGCTCCAGGCTGCCGAGCGGCAGCAAGCAACATTGCGAACCAGTTCTACTTCCTCCACTTCTGAGCTGTTTCATTGCCCCCTCCTCTTCAGCATCGCCTCGATGCGGCCTGCTTTTACAATGGCAAAAAGGAGTTTGACGACCTAGGTTAAACAGAGGTATCACGACACAGAACCGGCGGCACTTAGCCTCAAGTACAATCAGAAGGACGGTCGTGGTAGGACTTCATACGAATGACGTGCGCAACTTCAGGAGGCGGTGGTCTGCGCATTGAGCGGGCTTGGGTTGCCGGTGTAACTTCGTACTTCACGTCAATAATGCGGCGGAGAACACGGTAAGGACCGTAGTATTGGCGCAATAATTTCTCAGGCATCCATGGCAACGAAGTGGTGTCCACACCCACACATAGTCGCCTGGTTCGTACGTAACAAATCGCCGTCCGAGACTAGCGGTCAGCGTCGACATACTGTTGACGGCGTATTCGATGCCTGGACAGTTGATGTGCTTCTTCAGCCCGCTGAACGAAAGCGGCGACATCAAGATCAGGCTCTCGATCACACTGAGGGTCGACGGGCAACATGGCATCCAAAGAAGTAATAACAGGATAACCGAACACGAGCTGGAATGGCGTGAGCCGCGCTGTCTCCTGCAGGGCCGTATTGTAGGCGAATCTTGCGTATGGGACAATTTGGTACCCCATTTTATGCTCGACATCCAAATATATGAAGAGCATGTCGGCCAGGGCCCTGTTAAGGCGTTCCAGTATCGGCATTATTCCAGAAAAATACTCTTATCAACCGACTAAACTCAAACGTTCGAATGAATGCAAGCTACACTTCAAAAATAGGTTGCCTTCAAGCTCCCCTCATAATTTCAAGTAAACCAAAACATTGTAGATGCATGCATGAACATTCTTTTGTCGCAAACCTTGCATCTTTTAGTTGAAAATTGTACAAGTAAAATGCGATCCACGGTGATGTAGCATTTTGAGCTAGAATCTAAGTAAAGAAAGCAAGGCTATTGTTAGGCTGTGCTCTCAAAGCGATATTTTTGTTTCCCGTTATCGAAAGGCTACGGCACAGCTGTGGCAACATTCCTTACCATTCGTAGAAAAGTGTCTGTCGCTCTATGAAGTGACGCAGATGACTTCCTTTGTCTTTCAAAATTGTTTTTTTTCGTCACTGACATCTGCACGTTAAAGGAATGATAGTTTCCAGCATATATATTCTCCTCCTTCACAGTCGTCCAGTGCATTACCCAGGGACTCCTGAGGAATCCAAACGCGGAAGCACACTTTCCCACGCCGTCGTGAATTCTATATCTCGGGTGAGTACTGCTTTTTACATTTTCGCCGTCGCTGCAAGCGCACTAGCCACTAAATAGTCCCATTCGGGTTCTTTTTATAGAGGTTACGCGGCAAATAATATAGCCAGTGTGGTGAAGAATTTCGGTGCCTAAATTTATTGCGTTGGCGTAACCATCGTATCTTCATAAGTGTAGTGAAGAAAAATAAAGCTAAATATGCCGCACGTTGTGAGAAAACCTCGCAGAATTGTGGTTGAATCACGCTTCCTATACTCCCAGATTAGGTTTGGTTTATAGAGGTTTAACGTCCCAAAGCAACTCAGGCTACGAGATACGCCTTAGTGAATGTGTCCGGAAATTTCTACCACCTGGGGTTCTTTAACGTGCAGTGACATCGCACAGTACACGGGCCTCTAGAATTTCGCCTCGATCGAAATTCGACCGCCGCGGCCGGGATCGAACCCGCGTCTTTCGGGCCTGCAGCCGAGCCCCATAACCACTCAGCCGCCACGGCGGCTATACACTCCCAGATTAACTAGGTTTGTTACAATAGAGGAAACCATATTTGTGATACTAATATTATTATGAGATGATAATATCAGAGCTTTCGTGGGTTTAAATGCCTCATTTCTGGACCAAAGGCGACGTGGTACAAGGTGATATGCGAAACAAACGAGGGAATAAATTTTAAGCTCTATTTTCCTAGCTTCCCCTTTTTCGGAATTGCTATAACTCATCCCTTCAGCATTTCTAAAGCAATTACGCTACAGTGGTGCGGTTCCTTGCCCAGCAATGTGGAGAGATTGAAGAGTGCGATAAAGATCTCGATAATTCAGCGTAAACGAGAAACAATTTTCTAAACTATTTTATTAAGTAACGTTCACGTGCGAAGCATGCTGAGGTTTAACTCATTTCTTAGAAATGGTTATCTAAAAAACAACTAACAGAATTATTGCACCGACCAGGGCTTCCTAAAGTTGCTGAATTAACTTGAGCGCTTTCTACTTTGTGATTTATTGCCGCGAGGATGTCTTTAAAAGCATGTGAATTGAGCCGCCGCGGTGGCTAAGTGGTAATGGCGTGAGGATTCTGACCTGAAACACGCTGGTTCAACACCGGTCGCGGCGGTCGAATTTCAAGGGAGACGAAATTCCAGAGGATCCTGTACTGTGCGGTTTAGCGCATGTTAAAGAACCTCAGGTGTTCGGAATTTGCGCAGCGCTTTAAAACGGCGTCCCTCATAGCCTGAGTCGCTTTCATACGTTAAACCCACATGAACCAAACCGAACCAAAAACATGTGAATCGAAATTGAAGTTACAACTGTACAAGCTAGCTAAAAATAAAACACAGTTATAGAGTCGCCGTAAAAACCTTCTTACATGCGCCAAATATTTTGAATTCCATGCATCAATAACGAAACTAGTTTGAATATCTGCGTCAGACATTTCAATCTCGCTGCTCTTGGCTACGGACAGAGGATCGTACGAAGTGTAGAAATAAAGTATAAGAGCTCCCAAGCCATAAAGTTTGAGATGATTTTTTCGCCTCCTGATTTTTATTTAGTGGCGGAGAAGGTCACGGTTATTAATGCGAAGGCATTGCATTTACAAAATTTACATAGCATTGCAAAATTTGTCCGCACGATTGTGTCGTTCTGTAGAGATAAATGTTCAAAAGTTTGATTGTGTTAAGTAGGGCGCGAGTAGATTTTGAAATGGGAAAAGCTTGGTTGATGATTTTTTTATCACATAATTAATTAAACTGAATTAATAAAAATAAAAACTGTTTGAAACAGGCTTTGTGTGACTGATTCGATGAAAAACGGTGTACATGCTTGAGAAGGCTTACTTAGTATAAAAATAAAATAGAAACAAAAATAAAGACGACAAAAAATTATTAAAACTGAGAACACGATTTCAAATAAAAATTATTACGAAAATGTAAACTGGAACGAGAAAGGTTTTCGCATTTCCGCTCTTAAGCAGGCTTTTACGAACTGTGGCATGAGCTCTAATAGCTTCCAGTTAATGAATAAGTAAACCGAGGTTGGTTTCCAACTTTGAATCTACATTGCATGGTGCAGTGGCTACACTAAATAATAAAATTGAATTTCCGAGAACGTTGTTAATCTGGAATTAAGTTTAGTTTTGCTTCTGTGAAGTCACATGCAGAAAAATGCAGATCGCTTGGTACAAACCATCTTCAAATTAAAATTTAGTATTTGTCTCACGAGTGATAAGTAGAGTTAAAAGACGTCCGGCACTTGTGAGTTCCAATTATTTTGAAATGTTCTGCTATCTTTGTTTCTCCAGAAGCTATGAGATAAGCTTTGAGCGCATATTAGGCGTAGTTGTTATAATTATTTATTATTATGATTATATTGGGCAAAACGTTTCTAGCTAGGCAGCCATAAACGAGTGCAGCGCGTCATGGCACTTGGCGATTGCTGTAACATTTTTCCATTAAAAATGATATTTTGTAAAGCAAAATATTCTTTTACCAAATAAAATGCTTCAGAAGTCTCTGCAACCTGTGTAAAATTCATTTCAAAAGACGTCGCTTCCAGCCAGCAGAGCTGTAGAATTGAGGGAGGCTGAACACGCCACATAGAGGGACTAGAACTACAGCTTGTAGTCTGTGTGGCGATACACTTGCTTGAGATAAAAAATCATACAGATCAAATGATATTTTGATAAAAAGAGATTGAAAGTGTCGACTCATGATGAAAAAGTTCATTAGGCTGTGCACACCATTTACAAACAGCAGGACGAAGGGTTCATCAACATTTTGCATTCCAATTAAGTATCGTGAAGAACAGTAGTCAAGCTCATTCACTTCTACAATTTGCGCAATAGGTCGTCCCCAAAATGTACTGCGTGTTTACACTTGATGAAGAGATGCCATAAACTTTTCTGGTACATCAGAGAGGCGGCAACTGACTGACGACATGGAAATGCTGCTTTTATCTTGCCATATTTTTACGGGCAGTGTCTCAATACATCGGTCATCGAAAAAGTGTTTGTGCACAAAAATACAGGTATTTTGCGCACTTTAAAAAGTACGTTGTGTGCAAGCAAGCTTAAGTATATACAACAATGTATGGGAACTGGGGCACGCACTGAGGTTACATATTTTACAATTGTTCCCGCGACACCGAAAAAATTAACTCAAAGGAAAAGGAATCAATAAGAACCGAACCAAAACTTGATGCATTATTCCCCTTTAAGACGGATGATGAAACATGTTAGAGCAGAGCAAGAGTCATGAAAGGAATTACTAATGTGTTTATGGCTCCGGACTGTGTGCTTTTTATTGCACACTCGCTGACAAAACACTGGCTTACAGTATACAGAGATAAATATATATATATATATATATATATATATATATATATATATATATATATATATATATATATTGCAAAGTCATCTTCACAGGTGACCTTTGGCAGATTATAGAAGACATTTGAATTCACGAAGCACTGCTCTCTGCGATGAGCACCAATAAGCGACGGCTTCTTGGCAGAAACGCCGCGTCCAGAAACAACAAACGTAGCAACGCAGCTGAAAGATATAATGGAATAGCACGAACAGCGAAAATGTTGGCCGTATAACAGATTCAGTGTGTAGGGAAGAATCAGAATGGCTTCAGTTAAGCTTCACACAAAAGAAGCTCGCAGCAATAAAGGATTAGAAACCAGAAGAGGTCTAAAGAGGCGGATATTGGATCGTAATGTAATTTCGAATTCCGGCTGGCGCTTGGCAGGAAAGAGGAATTGATTCTTGCGTGCCGATATGGAAATTAGATAAATGTCATCAATATGAGAAGAACATTTCAGAACTAATCGTCGAATATCCCATCGACTTTGGGAGAGAAAGGAGAGAGAGATAGAGAGAGAGGGAAACAACTTTATTGAAACACCAGCTTTTGAACATCAGGTGAGCAGTCCATCTCCCCCGTCGCCCCTAGCCGTCGGCCAGAATCTCTTAGGACACAGCAGCAGCAAGGACTTGACCGATGAAGTCTTGCTGGACTACGTTAGGGTCTGGGCTACAGAGCAAAGCCTCCCAGGATTCTAGAGTCAGGAAGTGAAAGGGGCGATCAATGATTAAGATATTGTCCGTGCAGAACTGAACTCGCGGCGTCGCATGTTAAGAATGGTGCTTCAACAGATTCTTTACACTGGCCATTGCAGTTGCAGACAGGAAAAAGTTCAAATTTTGAAAACGACTACTGTGAGATACGTCGCGCGTAAAAAGAAATTAGCACAATGGCGTCACCGGCACTTTTGTTATCGGCGTGTTCGTAACCGCAGCGCCGAGAGTTGCTATCTGCCGTTCCTGCAGCACGTCACTAGTGCTAATCGTTTTTGCTCGCGACTGTACGATGTCAAGACGACACGAGGGGACAGCTTGTAATGCCAATACCGGGGCCCTTAAAAATGCAGCAAAGGCGAAACGTGCATCATGCCATATTTTCCCGATCCATCGTCATACGCATGGACATTCATGTAGTTGCCAAGGAAACGCTGTGGTTGCGAGAATTAATGGGTGAACTTCACAACATCATTCTAGTCAAAACCCCAATCCGACCACTGAGAGGGGCAGCAGCATTAACCAGGTGTTCACATGACCAGTACTGCACACGTGAAAACCATAAATTGCGTTTTCCAAATGAACACGCATACGACCCCACTCGCCGTCTCGGGTGATGGCATGAGACATAATCACAGTTAAACGACTGAATAATTTTATATTTACTTAGAACGATTTGTTTCGCTGCATGATGACTTAAATCCGCGCTGCAAATATGCACTGCTCAAGATGGGGCCTCTGACCATAGCTCAAGTTACACCAGAACGTTTTAACTAAAGGGTGGCTGAGGCTGCCGCCGGGGCTCAGTGGTTATCTTGTTCTGCTGCTGACCCGAAAGACGCGAGTTCGATGCCGGCGGCGGCGGGGTTTCGACGAAGGCGAAGTGCTAGGGTCCCGAATACTGTGCGATGTCAGTTAAAACTAATGAACACCATGCGGTGGAAATTTACCGTAGCCCTTCACTACGGTGTCCCTAATATTCTAAGGCGCTTTGAAAAAAAAAAAAACAAGGCCGGCTGATCAGACTAGGCGATGCATATACGTCATTTCAGCAGCATTACAATTTCACACAATAATAAGTAGGTAGACAAAGACGAGTGATACTTGCAAGATTTATTCAGCGAGCGGAAAACACGCGTTATTCGTTTCCTAATGACTAGAATAAGAGGATAACCTAAAAATCACGCAAGAGATGACAGTCTTATTAAGGTACACATTCAATTATTTTGACAATAAGATGGACAGTGTACTGACACTGTTAATCGCAAGTGATGTTATATTTTGTGTCCTAATTATTTCTCGTGTCAGTTGATCTCAAATTCTTCCGATGATGCGGCACTGGTTTAGAAACTGGCACATGCTGTGTTGACATGAACTCGACAGAAATGGAGTCGAGTCGACTTCTTTAAGAGACAGTGTAAAAACGTCGTGGGAGAGAGCACAGGAGGAGTCGCGGATCTCCGTCTGGAAATCCACTCTTTTTGTCGATTAATCGCCTATGAACAGATTCTGTTGAGTCCATGCATGAACGCCGGCAGTCGCGATATGTTTTGCAACGAGTTTCCAGAAAATCACCGGCGTGATAAATAACACCAAAATTTATACGCATAGTACGGAGATTAAATTATATATAGAAATAAATATTTAGAAGAGACTGTGCGCTGTACCAATTTCCAGCTCCTCGAGCGCAACCGTAATCTGAGAAATTTTGTCTTTAGACATATTCGGTGCTTAATGCTTTCTCGATCGTTTCCTTATCTTAAGTCCATTAGCTAGAGCTAATTGATTACATGTGCAACTTTTTTGCGCAATATTGTAGGCTTTTCGGCCTCAGCTCAGGTTACAGCTTGGAAGAATCCTCCTTGGATTCGTGGCTCCTCACTTGTATTCGCCTAGCCTGAGTCTATCGGACAGGTTGTCATTTAGTGACTGTACACTAAGCTCTTCTTTGGTATGAGTGCAATATCTGTTCTCTAGAAAGAATTCAACTATATTTACGTTCATTTTACTGGCTAATAATTTTGTACTTTATTCTTCCTTGTACTTATTTCGTTCTCTATTCATACATTTGTTAATTCTGCACTTCCCATTCTGTGCACATTAACCTAAACAAGTTTAGAGCTCTTGATCTTTGAAACGACTGCAGATCTGTGTGGTGAAGTGTTTCATCTTGTTCTTCATTTTTGGTGTAGAAGTTTAAACGCGCTGACGTGCATAGTATTTACACGTACTATTTGAGGCAGTCACTTTAAAACTGTGATGTAATATTCCTCTTTTAAACCGGCTTTCTAGATGCTGTCAATAATAATAAAATAAAAAATCCAGGTTGCCGGGATCTCCTGCAGCAGCCATTACCGATTGATTCACATGGATAATATAACGCAGTATTTTAAGTCATTAATTCATGAGTTCGACCCGTTTCAGTCTCCACAAGGGCGGCAGAATAAAACTTAAACCTGAACATTCCGAACGGTTTGGTGTAGGTAATTATATTATGCGTTGGGAATGTATAGCATTAAAGCCTAAGTCCGCTCAACTTGCTTCTCCTTCATCACTGTTGCTCGCTGCGTACGATCAGCCTGCGCAGCCGCCAATTTTTCGTATTCAGTGACATGACGACGTGGTCACCCTCTCCGCTTGCGGGGATTTTCCTCTACGTTAGACACGCGAGGCGCTGATTTCGGCTCCATTGCAACGTGATACGCGGAACTGTCTAGACACGTCAGCAAACAACCAAACGCACCTGGCAAGTGACGCCTAGTCCTTCACTGCGCTTGGACATGACATGTGGCCAGTGCACCTACTAACTCGGCCATGTCACTTGGTCTTATGACGTCACGCACTCCGGAGACTGATATGTACTCGGCGATGTCGCCTGCCAGTGCACTTGCCGACTCGGCCCTGTCACATGGTCTAATGATGCCAGAGACGACGTAGACGATCGAGTCGACAATCGGCCTTGTCTCATGACCATTGTCTCATGACCATAATTAATATTAATTGTCGCAGCGCTGTGAACAAAGTCGCCCATGTGGAAGGTATGCTGTTATTGCATAATCCGGACATAGCTGTACTAACAGAAACGTGGTCAGATGAAGAAATATTTGATTCCGAGTTTGTGCCAAGAAACTATAAAGTCTTTCGAAACGACCGCGACAGAAGAGGTGGCGGAGTGGCTATACTGTCCAAAAGCGCATTTAAGATTTTGAAACTGCCGGGTGTCGCTACAGTTCAAGCTGTTTTTTGTAAAGTATAGGCTAAGAATTTCCGATATATCCTTGGAGCTATCTATTAGGCCTCCCGGCTCCTCTGTTGCTGTCTCAGATGAAGTTAAGAAATATCTGTATTGCTATATGAAACCAGACGACAAGTTAATTTTAGTGGGAGATTGAACTTACCAAACATAAACTGGGGTACTTTTTGTGTTCAATTTCCGCACGCAGTAGCAGATGCACTGCTTGATATCATGTTTCATTTCGATATTTTACAAACTGTGAGGCACCTTGCTAGAATCCAACAAGATTCTGCATCAATTCTAGGTTTATTCTTGGTGCGCGGTAAAATCAAATGAAAACTTTCATCTAATGTAGTGGCCGGAATTTCTGATCATCAAGCAGCAATCTTGCTATTAGAAGATATATTATAGGACCGAAAGGGTGATATTCGACACTTTCCGAATTTTGCCCGAGCAGACAATGAATCGATTATTGATGATTTAGATCTTCATTATTATAGTTTTATGCACAGCACTAGTAGCGTGGATAACCTGTGGCTTGTTTTAAAGAACAATGTGACTGCATTCAGCGCTTTGTACCAGTGATATTCAAGAAGTGAGACAATCACAAACCCTGGGTTACGCGAGAAACTTTGCAATTGCAGCGCAACGACTAAAGAACAGAATAAGAAAGTCAAGCTCAGCCAATTTAGAGGCAAAAATTTGTGAAGTTTCAGAGAAATTAAAACAGTGCATTCTGAAAGACAAAGAAAAATACTACAATACGCAACTTCCAGCTTTTAAAAAAACTTCACGTGAAAAGCTTTGGCAGTCAAATGGAGCAGTTTCTCGTTCTACCGATACGCTTGTTATAAATGGGCAACCAGTAAGTGACAATGTCCAGGTTTCTTCAGCATTTAATAATAGCTTTAAGAAAGTTTTCACAAAAGATGACGGGCGTCTCCTATCCTTTAGCATGTTCCTTCATTACATTGCTGATGGTGTAATTTCTGAAGAGGGTGTTTTAAATCAATTGTTAAAACTGGATGTTAAAAAATCACCTGGACCAGATGATATTCCAAATGCCTCTCTCAAACAGCATGCAGAGTGGTGTTCCAAGTATTTGTGCGTCCTATTCACTCGGTTTTTGGAGAGATGGTGTTTATACGTGTGATTGGAAAGCTGCTAGAATTAAGCGTTTGTATAAAATTGGAGAGAGGACGTGTATTGAAAATTATCCCCCTATTTCATTAACTTCAACAACGTGCAAATTATTGGAACACATTATTCATAAGCATCTAACCAATTTCCTCGACGAGCATAATGTACTGGCAGTTGTTCAACATGGGTTCAGATGAAGGCATTCAACAATTCAACATGCACTCAGCTGTCCGAAACAATCCACGATTTTGCTACAGCAATCAGCGAAGGAAAACAAACAGATGTTATCTTCATGTACTTTAGAAAATCTTTTGATAAGGTTTCGCACAAGAAACTACTTCATAAACTCAGCATTGTTATCAATAATAAACAGATAATAACATGGATACGATCGTACCTATCTGATCGCGGTCAGTTAGTTGAACTTCATAAAGCCTGCTCCAATTACGTTCCTGTCGATTCTGGCGTTCCCCAAGGATCCGTCCTCAGCCCCCTACTGTTTCTAATATTTTTTTGTGATATTGTTAAAGACCTGTAAGTACGTGTTAAGTTATATGAAGACGACTGCGTGCTGTATGAGAAAATATGTTCGACTGAAGATCAAATTAAGGTGAATAATGATTTGGAAAAAATAGTTTCTTTGGTGTGAGAAGTGGCAAATGTCAATTTTTTGAAAAAAAACGTATTTATGAGAATAACACTAAAAAAACCCCTCTTATATATCACTACACTGTTAATAATAATTTTCTTCGTGAAGTTACAGAATATAAGTATCTAGTCCTATGGAATTCTTATAACCTCTCTTGAACCAAGCATGTCGACTATGTTTCAGCAAACGCTCTCCGGAAGCTTTTTCTCTTGCGACGCTCGCTTAAGTTAGCAACCCCTGGTACACGCCTCCTTGCCTACAACGCACCTGACATTCCTCTACCGCCAAAGCCTGTTTTGACTCGATGGGGAACATGGATAAACGCAGCAGTATATTATGCACGGCACTTTGAAGTCGTCAAGTCTGTCTTTGAGGAAATCAAGGATGACGCTGCGTGCGTGATCAAAGGAAGAGCAACGTTCGAAGAGACGAGTTTGGAAAGAGAGCAGATATATATCAGTGAAAACTTCTCAACATTGATGGAAAGGATGACAAAGTTGGTAAAGGCTGGACTCTCAATAGATGAATCATTCAAGGCAGTCGAAGAAGTACAAGCAGCACTGCGGGGTCGGGAAGCAAAGCGCGCCACTGCTTCTACGAATACGCAACAGTTCGTAGACAAAAAATAGAGGCCTAGAAACAATTTCACAAATCAGAGAACTCCTACGCGGATACGATACGGCCTAATCACCTGAAGGCCTGAGCCCCTATGAACTCTCATGTTTTAGGTTCGCGCCACTAACTTCATGTGATCTCGAAAGAAGCTTTTCAAAGTACAAAGCTTTGCTTAGCGAAAACCGAAGGAGCTTCAAGTTCGAAAACCTGAGAATGTGTTTTATTGCGGCGTGCTTCAATTGAGGACTGCGTACGTTCCTTGCTTGACTGACAAATCTTGTACTGAGAACTAAGGAGCATTATTGAAAACCCCTATTTTTGCTTTACAGTGCCTAATTTCATAATATTTAGAGCGTAGATGCCTATTTCGGGGTTCTTTGGGACCTGAATTTCCGGGCCCTAGTGATGAGACATGTGGATAATATAGTGAAAGTAGCCAAACAGTTCTACAGAAATCAATACAGTTGCCAATGTAAACAGGACATTAACGAGAGATGCAGTTGCACACAACACTGGGGCATCCCGCTAGTAACGAAAGAGGAAGTAAAGAAAGCTTTAGAGGGAATGCAAAAAGGGAAAGTAGCTGGCGAAGGTAAGGTGACTGCAGATCTTTTGAAGGACGGAGAGGAGATACTGCCAGGAAAAACTAGCCACCCTATATACCCCATGCCTCATGACCTCGAGCGTACAAGAAGCTTGGATGATCGCTAAAACCATCATTATCTATTAAAAAGGAGACGTCAAGGACTTGAAAAATTAGGGACCCATGAGCTTAGTACTAGTTGCCTATAAGTTATTTGTTAAAGCAATCGTTAATAAAGTCAGGACAATCTTAGACTTCAGTCAATCGAATGATCCGGCAGGCTTTCGTAAAGGGTACTCGACAACAGACCATATTCTCAGGTTCTGGTCAATCAGGTCAGTCGCATAGTGGCTAAGGGAGTCTAACTACGGGGGACAAGGGTGCGGGAGTAAATCCTGCCCGCGGCACCCGCGTTTAAAGAGTGGCAAAATGCGAAAACGTATGTGCGCTATGCGATGTCACCAGAGTTTAAAAACCCAAATTGATCGAAATTAATCGGGTGCAAAGAATACAGCGTCCTTGATACCTCAAGCGAAGATTCCATACGTAAAGTCCAAAATGGAAGGCAGGCTACAATCGAGATGCGACTGATCAGCTTTCCTGGATAAACCAAACCACTTCGTCTTAGGCAGTATTATCAACTATATTGCACCTGGCTGCCTTGTGAAAAGTCATGAGAGGAACTGGTGAATGAATTGATGCATTAATTGATGCATGTTTTGAATATCTGTCCAGCAAGTTATGAAGCGAGAACACAACCTAGTCACCAAAACTAAGCTCATCCCTCAAAGAAAATCTCATAATAAATGCCTTCATGATTTGTTTAATCTTTATTAGCAACTTCTTTATACAGATGTCCAATAACTTTGTTTTAGTCCTCTGAATAATTTACTAACTTATTCGCTCTGATTTGACCCAGGGACACCTCGCCGATATCGGACTGTCGTAACCTTTTTATTCTGAGGAAGATCAATCCGTGCTCACACTGAACATCTAAAAAGTGGTCGCGAATTACAAGAACATATACATATCCGTGTGTCACAGCTGAAATTGGCCTTTTAAGAGCGTTAGCTCCTACTCATCACGTTTCTCGATTTCTTGGGGTCAGCTACAACCTCCCTTCGGCTTGAAATTTTCTGTCCGAGGAATTCAAGATTGCGGCCCCCATAGTCAATTGATATAGCAACCCGATTGGCGAAAAATTAGTGACGTCAATAAGAATATCGAATTGAGAATTGATTGGTGATGCACTGATATATCCAAATGCATGCTGATTGATTGATGATGTCACTTATAAATTCAGACATGTCGTAGAGTAATAGCGGATGGCGGATAAAATAGGAACCACATGATTATGAAATCAGGGGACAAATGACGGCATAGTTCTGTTTCCCCAAATCCAAGGTGGCTCCTTTCGGTTGAACGTCATAACCATGATGGTGGTCACCAAGATTCACACCTTTTTTCATCTTTTCTCACAGAAATGATGCCGACCATAATGCTAAAAAAGCTTTCCAAAGTTGCTGCAATCCTGGTTATCTTCTGTACTATGGGTAAGTTGATTGTGCTATTATGTTTAAATTTTCAAATTTTGTTATTTGTTATGGGCTGACGAACAATATTGGTGAATTACCAAAGTAGGCTGCTTTTACTTTTTATATAAAGCTTAGTTATAATATGTTCACTCCACAGAGCCGAAATCGATGGATATGACCAGGCTCTCACGGGATTTGTGAGAGCATGGCCGGTCTTCTGGTTCTTTACGGATCTTTGTAGCTACTCCAGTGAATACTTTCGACTTTTGGGATATCAATTTTCACTGTTAGTACAGACTGGAACGAATGCCAGCTTTTCTCGCCTGTTGTTTACCGACAAATCAGCATTCTAAATCGAAAACTCTAGGTGGGAAAAAGCACACGTTTTAAGGCATCCTTACACCGGTGCAATTTTAAAGAGCGTCAGCTCTTACCACTAGCGTGGTAACTGCTTGAACAATGCAGTTACCACGTGTCCACAATATATGAAGTTGAAACAGTTCATTTGATGCCTATACTTTCGTTTCGTTATACATGTGCTGTATAGCGCGCTGCTGCATTGTGGACACAGCAAAGGAACTTGTACTTTTCAAATTTTATTAGGTCACTCTGGGTGCTATAAAAACTTAATCGTATATTCTGCTACGCATACGCACATCATTTTGCACATTATTAAAACACCATGACCGAACACATGCTTAATCATTAATCACAGGAGTGCTTTCCTCTGAAACAATGATTTGAGAAGGTAGGAGTTGAAAACTCCAACCCACACTCATTAGAAAAAATTCAGATTGACCTCTTATCACAACCACGACAAATATGACAATTACAGAAATAAAAAATTTACATCAGAGGTCACATGCTTTCATGCGGTACTCATGGAGCGAATGTGAGTACAATTGTGGAACATTTGAAGACCACGACATTGAATTCTGAGTTAAATTTTATCCATTCAACTTCAGCATTTCCTAGTCTATATCCCAGATTCATGCAACTGCTCTTCACGATGAAGCTTATCAGAGGCTATGCCGAAGTTGTTGACTAAAATGTCGTTCTGACTCAATTATGAATTACATGAAAATAGCACCCGCTGTTGACAGCAGCTGAGTGAGAGTAGACAGGCTCTGTCTTAAATGATGTTCACACGCTGGCAATTCCGATGTAGATTTCTGTCTTTTGGTCTACGACTTTGTGAGGTCCATGATGAACTACGCTGAACGCGCATACAAAGCGCTTGATTGTGCTCACCTGGACTAACTTCGTCTTCCCCTGACCAAAGAACCCTCCTTGTCACTCTGTCCTTCTTCACACCAGTTATACCTGGCTAATTGTTTTGTTGGCTCATATGGGAAACGTCGTTGAGAGCGCGAATGGTTGTGCATCAGTAAGTATGCGTAAACAGCTGCAACCGCTAGTGTTACCCGCATGTTAAGCTTTATTAAAGGCGTATAGACTAAGTGTGCTTTCCTCTCGTATCATATACCATCGTAATTAACGTTTTCGCGTAGCCTGCTCGCTTCACTTCTTTCAGGCGTCGGAAACTGGAAGAAAAAGCTGCCACGACAGAGCGCAGTGACATTTTGCAGAGTAATATATCTTTATTGTGCAGTGATAGCGTAGAGTTAGAGCGTCCGCCTCGCGTGCAAGAGGACGGGGTTCGAGTCCCGGTGCCGCGCAATTCTCGACCAAGGTTGAAAAAAAAAACTCCACGTGTCGATGGAATTCCATAACCAGGCCTGGGGTACGGCCTGATCTCGGTGAACAGAACCGACAACGCCCTTCCTCAGCAGAGCAAGGTTTGGCCATCCTGGTATAGTACTTGGCCACAACCTTCCACGAACAAACCAATTAACGCTCAGCCTTCAGTCCGCAGCGGGTGCGAAGCAACTGACCAAGGCGGTGGTCAGACCTGTGACGCAGCGGAGGGTGCTCAGAATCCTTGGCTCTGGACAGGCCGCCATTGGAATCTTAACCTCGCAACGTTTAACGCTAGAACTGTATCTAGTGAGGCTAGCCTAGCAGTGCTGTTCGAGGAACTAGCTGGCATTAAATGGGATATCATAAGGCTTAGTGAAGTTAGGAAGACAGGTGAGGCGTATAGAGTACTGAACGACGGGCACATACTGTGCTATCGCTGATTAGCGGATAGACAAGAACTAGGTGTGGGACTCCTCATTAATCAGGATACAGCTGGCAATGTAGAGCAGTTCTATAGTATTAACGAGAGGGTGGCAGCTGTCGCAATTAGGCTCAATAAAAGGTACAAGCTGAATGTGATGCAGGCCTACGTGCCAACGTCCAGCCATGATGACCAGACCGTTGAAAGCTTCTATGAAGACGTGGAATCGGCGATGAACGAAGTAAAATCACAGTACACTGTACTGATGGGCGACTTCTCCAAGTTGGGCAAGAAGCAGGCTGGCGACCAGGGAGTAGGCGACTATCGGATAGGTTCTCGGAATATCAGGGGAGAGCTATTAGTTGAGTTCGGCAGATCATAAGGCCGACGATTAATCGACAGATCATGAATGCCTTCTTCCGAAAACGAGAGAACAGGAAGTGGACCTGGAAGAGTCCCAATGGTGAGACTAAAAATGAAATCGAGTTCATACTATGCGCTCAACCTGGCATTGGTCAGAATGTCAAACGTCCTCGGAAAAGTGCGCTGTAGCGACCATAGAATAGTAAGGTCTCGAATTAGCTCAGGCTTGAAGAGGGAACGGAAGAAGCTAGTGAAGACGAAGGATATTAACGAGTTAGCTATAAGAGGGAAAATAGAGGAATTCAATATATCACTGCAGAACAGGCATTCAGCCTTAACTGAGGAAGACGATCTTAATGTCCATACAATGAACGGCAATCTGGCAGCTGTCATTACGGAGTGTGCAGTAGAAGTGGGCGGTAGGACGGCTAGACAGGATACCGGCAAGCTATATGAGGAGACGAAAGAACTGATTAAGAAACGCCAAAGAATGAGGGCGTCTAACGCTACCGACAGAATAGAATTGACAGAGCTATCAATGTTAATAAATAAGCGCAAGGTAGCCGACATAAGGAAGTTTAATATGGAGAAAATCGAGCATGCTCTAAAGAACGGAGCTAGCCTAAAAGCGCTGAAGAGGAAACTAGGCATAGGTAAAAACGAGATGTATGCGTCAAGAGACAAGCAGGGCAGTGTCATTAGCAATATGGATTAGATAGTTAACCTTGCCGAAGAGTTCTACTCAAACCTGTACAGAAGCCAATGTAAGCAGAGCGTTAATGAGAGACAATAGTGCACAGCAATGCGTCCTCCCGCCAGTAACGAAAGAGGAAGTAAAAAAATCCTTAGGTGCAATGGAAAGGAGAAACTGCTGGGGAGGATCCGGTAACAGCAGATCTATTGAAGGAATGAGTGGACATCGTGCTATAAAAATTAGCCACCCTGTATACGCAATGCCGTATGACCTCGACCGCACGAGAACCTTGGAAGAATGCAAAGATTATCTTAATTCAGTAAAAGGAAGACGCCAAGGACTAGAAAAATAACAGACCGATCAGCTTGCTATCCGTTGCCTACAAAGTATTTACCAAGGTAATCCCTAATATAGTCAGGGCAACCTTAGTCTTAAATCCAACAAATAATCAGGCAGGCTTTCGTAAAGGATATATATATATATATATATATATATATATATATATATATATATATATATATATATATATATATATTTATATTTAGGAAGCCAACAGTCACCGAAATCAAGGTGCTTAGGGGAATGTTTCTTTTTTTTTAATATGTAGTGCCAATCAATTAGTTTTTTTAAAAGAAAATTACTTATACTCTCATGGTTAGCTTACACGCAAAACATAAATACCCACGAAAGCAGCAGATTGGACAGCCGTCGCCGTAGCTTAGTTGGTAAGAGCACCGGACGCGATATTCGGAGGTCGTGGTTTAGGATCCCACCGGCGGCATGGTTGTTTTTTCTGCTGCTTTATAAGTAATTTTCTTTAAAAAAACTAATTGATTGGCACTACATATCAAAAAAAAGAAACATTCCCCTATGCACCTTGATTTCGGTGACTGTTGGCTTCCTAAATATGTTTGTCAAACGAGCCCCTCACTTGATTTGCCTTGTCTGCTAATAGCTTAACGGGGGTCTCGGTTCTGGCAGTCTTGATGCCATAGGTAGCATAAGAGGGCTCTCTCACAGTTTCCGCCCTCGCCGTTAGATGACGTTCTACGTCACACTTGCGGTATTACAGGACGTGCTACGTCCACCGCTATGGACGAGGGTGGCGCTGGTGAACACTCTCAAGGTTAGCTTACACGCAAAACATAAATACCCACGAAAGCAGCAGATTGGACAGCCGTCGCCGTAGCTCAGTTGGTAAGAGCACCGGACGCGATATTTGGAGGTCGTGGGTTTGGATCCCACCGGCGGCATGGTTGTTTTTTCTGCTGCTTTATAAGTAATTTTCTTTAAAAAAAAACTAATTGATTGGCACTACATATTAAAAAAAAAAGAAACATTCCCGTATGCACCTTGATTTCGGTGACTGTTGGCTTCCTAAATATGTTTGTCAAACGAGCCGCTCACTTCATTTGCCTTGTCTGCTAATATATATATATATATATATATATATATATATAGCAACTGCACAGCTACCTTAGTCCTCAAGAAAGTCAGCAATAAAAATTCCAATAAGGAACGGCGTCAGGCAAGGAGACATGATCTCGCCGATGCTATTCACTGTTTGTTTACAGGAGGTGTTCCGAGGCCTGGATTGCGAATTCGGGATAAGAGTTAATGGAGAATGCCTAGGTAATCTGCGATTCGCTGACGACATCGTCTTGCTAAGTCACTCAGGAGATGAGCTTCTAATCTTAATCAATGAGTGAGACAGGCAGAGCAGAACGTTTGGTCTAAAAATTAGTAAGCAGAAAACCAAAGTAATGTTCAACAATCCAGCTGGGGAACAGCAGTTTACAACTGGCAGCGATTTGCTGGAAGTGATGAATGAATACGTCTACTTAGGGCAGGTAGTGATACCTGATCCGTATCATGAGAGGGAAATGGCTGAAAGGATCAGAATGGGGTGGCGCGCATGTGGCAGGTTCTTTCAGATCCTGGAATGCAGTTTACCATTATCCTGTAAGAGAAAAGTGTACAACAGCTGTATATTGCCGGTACTCACCTCCGTGGGAGAAACATGGTGGCTAACAAGAAGGGTTTAGCTTAAGTTAAGGACAACGCTGGGAGCCATGGAAAGAAAAATGATAGGTGTAACTTTAAGAGCCTGGAGGTGGGCAGAGTGGGAGTTGAGTTTCCCCTCTTCCGTCTGCGCTAGTTTCAATCCCCTTCAGTTGGTAATGAGAGGAAAGACCTTGTTGATGATGAAATCGGGGTTTCATGATGACCCGGGGGTCTAGCTTGCAAACATTCAAGTTACTTGAAGAAAGGAGAAGGCTAACTATTTAATTACAACATAAATAAAACAAGAAGAAACAAAGAAAGGAGAAAACTATTTGCATGACTTAACAGTGGATCAGACGAATTCAGCCCCCGTTCTACCCACAGCGCTTGCTTTTAAACCCTCTGTCTGCGCCCTTAGTGGGGACAGCAACCAATACGATTACAAGCGACTCACCTCACCAATCAGTGGTTAGAGAAAAGAAAATAAGGTTTCCTCCAACTAATTACAGATTGGGGAAAGAGTGCTGATTAAACAATTGGGAAAGGAGAGGTTGAAATCAAATACACAAACGGCACAAACGTGACCACTCTTTTCCACGGTTCCCACGGCACAGCCGTTACTACTTTGCTCTGCTTTCTCCCTCGCACGCGCGACAAACATATGCCGACGAGACGATCGCTCAAGTTGTTCACAGAACCGATCGAAAGAGAAGAAGACAGTCGTTACGGGAATAATGGGTTACATGTTCACTCGGCTCCTACCCGGGCGCATCTCTTCATTCCCGAAGCCTCGGCAACCCCTTGACAACGCACACATGTCAACAGCTGCATCTGGATAGGCTTCTTCCAGGCGGGTTATGCCCGTGACGGCGCGGAGTAAACGAGGACGTCCGCCGCAAGCAGAGGAGGCCGGGACGGGAGGGGTCCATTTGTTGGCGACTTCCGAGCGACCTTCCTTGCGAACACAAGACCAACGAGTTTGCGGAAAGGTCAGCGAACTCCACGCCTCCCAACCAAGAATGTCAAGCAGACACTTGATGTCAGTGTGATATAAAAGTCCAGCCACAGTTTTCCGGAACAAAAAAATTACACACACGCGCGCATGTATGCTCGACTGTTCAATCAGTCCACAACCACGCACACACACGCGCACATTGCGGTTAATTCAATCCGCACACACAAGGTTAGGACACCAATCTGCACATTCAAGAATCCACAATGTCAGATCGGTGCTAAAAATTGCAGAAATGATTTCTAGCCGCCTACATCTCGAACAAGAAGTTCATGTTTCTTTTTAGCTTTGTCAACAAGATTGGATCTACATTTCGAATTATCCTGCCCATCGCCGCTTGCAAAGGCTACCGCAACTTTCGGATCTGTATTGTCACCTTCCTCAAGATTGACAGAGCTCACCAGCTCCCTGAACTCCCCAATATTGCTGCTGTCATCGCGTCTGCATTCTCTCGTTCTCTGAATCTTGCACTAAAGTTGGGCCTCAGATATGCTGCTTCACATACAACTTCACATCGGGTTTAAATGACGTACGCTAGCTGTTTGCAGAGCTTGCAGTCGACGTTCTCGTGAAAGAAAACCATCTCCTCAAGCATTCTTGTCCCACGATTACCTTGACCAGCTTGCTTCAGCACTTCTGGTAATGAGGTATTATGCTTCATGTTTGGACTTACAGGGATGAATGAAGTATCCGAACCTTCGAGTTCCCTGCCTGCTGTGAAACTCTTTGCAGCTGTAGAAACATTTGCAACTTCCAGATCTGCCCGAAGCTCTACTGAAGCCTCAGGTTTGTTGCTAACAGACTCGTGCGGAATTTTAGAATGCTCTGTGGCATCAGCTTTCTCATTTTCTTCCTTCAGCTGCACCCTTTCTGGCTGCTCTAGCAGCGAGGGCGTCATAAGTGTTATCCATTTCCCTACACCTACAGCTACATCTGCTGTCACTGCGCAGTGTCAGCTCCGGCTGGCTAACATACTCATTTTTTTGGCAGCTTGCTTACCATCACCTGCAAGGAGTGTGCCCGCTACCAGATCCTGATTTACTTCTTCGTCTCGCGTTCCCGCTACCTCAGAGTTAGCGCCGACCTGCTCTTGCACAATGCTGAACTCTTGTTCACGAGAAGTGCACTCCTGCGCCTCCTGGGTCTGTTCTATATCTGCTCGCTCTGACAGCGCGTGCTTCACAGGTGTGACTAACGCCTCTATGCCTTCAGCGATCTGTTCTGGCACGGCACACAACATTAGATCAGCTTGTGCTGCTTGAAGGTCCACATATTCTCGCTTTCTTACTTCGGTCCTCTGAATCCGCACCGGCTTCAGAACATTGACCTTCGGATTACAAGTTGCCGCATGCCAGATCGTCCACCCTATCTGGTTGAATGACGTTATCAACAGTCGTCTCCAGTCGTCTCCGACTGAAAACTTAACCTATCAGGCGCCAGTATCTCTACGTGAGCTACTATCTCGCACACATCTCGTCTCATCATGGGAACATCTTGTTCTCGCTTTTTCCGACAGTCAATCAACGAATGCCCAAATTTCATGCAGGTAAAACATTGGACTGCTGCGGATCAGACCTCCCTATCGACTTTGGCGCCCTGCCTTAATTTCAACTGCATCTGTGCAAGTTTTCTCTTTTCCAGCTCAATTTAGAGTTTCAAATTTTCAATTTCACTCAGCTTTTCTGCCTCCTCCTGCTCAACACGTCGCATAATGCCCTCCTGATGATACCGTACGACAGTCATCTCCGTTTTCCATGCTATCGTTTATAGCATGTAAACGCATGTAAACGGGGTTGTCGTCAGATCGAACCACACGGAGACCGCCTTAACTTCTACCACTTCTAATTTCAGGAGGATTTGCGATGACTTCCGAGGATTTCCGATGACCGGAAGTTCAGTCAAGGAGACATCATGTGCATGTTGCCAGACCGAGCATGTGTAACCGGTTGCTGAAATGATCTTCCTTCGGCAGCCACCCTGACGCTGTTAATATTTCCTCTAATCTGGAGTACTCAAAGGGACTAGCACGTGGGAGTTGACTTCCGTCTCAGTTCTTGAGAGACTGAGAGACACTTTAGAAACTCTCCTCAGCTGGTGTGATCACCACACATCGCTGCAGTCTGGTAGCTGTCGGAGGTACCCACATAAACGGCCATTGCAACTTTCGCCCCCACAACATGTAGAACAGGGCTGAAGGTGTGGCCTTTAATTTTTCACCATCATCAACAACCTTACTACATCCACTGCAGGGCAAATGCTTCTGCCATGTCTCTCCAATGAACCCTGTCCTTTGCCAGCATCATCCACCCTTTGCTTGCAAACCTCTTATTCTCGTCCGGCCACCTAGCCTTCTGCCGCCCTCTGCTACTCTTACTTTATCTTGGAATCCACTCCGTTGCCATTAAGGAAGAGCGGTTATCTTGCCTTCGCATTACATGCCCTGCCCAAGGCCATTTCGTCCTCTTGATTTCGACTCGGATGTCATTAACCAGCGTTTGTTCCCTCACCCACTCTGCCCGATTCCTGTCTCTTAACGTTACACCTATCATTTTTTCATTCCATGGCTAGCTGCATAGTCCTTAACTTAAGCTGAACTCTTCGTTAGCCTCCACGTTTCTGCCCTGTTGGTGAGTACCGGTAAGATTGAGCGGTTGTACACTTTTCTCTTGAGGGAAATTGGGAAACTGCCATTCATGATCTGAGAGAACCTGCCATTAGCGCTCCACCCCATGCTTGTCCTTCAAGTTATTTCCCTCTCATGATCCTGATCAGCTGTCACTGCCTGCCCTCAGTAGACGTATTCTTTTACCACTTCCAGGCGCTCACTGCCAATTGTGAACTTCTGTTCCCTTGTTACTGTGTTGAATATTACTTTGATTTTCTGAATGCTAATTTTTAGACCCATAATTCTGCTCTGCCTGTCTAACTCATTGATTTTGATTTGCAGTTCACCTCCTGAGTGACTGAGCAATGCAATGTCATCAGCGAATCACTTATTATTTAGATACTCTCCATTTACTCTTATTCCCAACATTTCTCAATTCAGGCCTCGGAATACCTCCTGTAAACAGGCGGTCAATAGCATTGCCGAGATCGTGTCACCTTGCCTGATGCCCTTCCTTATTAGAACTTTATTGCTCACCTTATGGAGGACTATAGTAGCTGTGCAGTTGCTATACATATCTTCCAGTATTATGACATAAGGATCTTCTACAGCCTGATTACGCAAAGCCTGCATGACTGCTGAGGATTCCACAGAGTCGAATGCTCTCTCGTAATCAATGAATTTTTTAGGGTGGATCAATCTGCATTCCGATCGCTGCAACGCCACAATTCCTGGAGACTTCTACAGTGTGTTGACGCCGGCAAGTCAGCTTCTTGGTTCTGCGCGTGTGTTGAGAGCCACGGTCATGAAAAGTCGACTGAAAAATAAGAAAATGTTGTATGTGTAGTGCTGGGCTCTTCGCGGTATATTCTGTCTTGCGAGGGATCAGAAAATTAGTGTTTGAAGTGATTGACAAGTGCCGTTGCACTATGTATGAGTCTTTTGTGCTTATGAAAGAAAGCCGTATGATTACTCTGCTGTTGCACAGCGGCAGGCTACTTTCGCGCATTCTGGCTTGTCTCAAGCTAGAGCAGCAGAGGTTCGGAAGACTATGACGAAGAGCATTGGAACGACCGGTAGAAGCAGTCATTGCGTGCGTCTCACAACTTATGGTGCCATAAGTGAATGCAAATCGTCATCGCATGTATTTTACGTCTTTGGCAAAATACACGCGATACAAACGAGCTCCTCATATTGTGGACAGGTCTGCCAGTTTTCTAGCTCAAAAGCCAAAAGATGCGCCAGGCGCCATCGTGTGATTCAGACGTCGAAACAGATGAAGAAATAGAACGTGCTGACATAGAGCTTGTTGCAGAAGCCAAAATCTTGGTCTGCTTCTCTTAAGCATTGCTGGATCGTCGTGCCCTGGGACGAAGACAAAAGTATAGTGTGGTGTTCGCGGGGCCTGGCAAGGAAGAAGCAAGAAGAAGACTGTGTAGTACTTTATTGGGCGACAGCTGGGATGCCTTCGGGCTGCGTTCATGCAGGTGCTGGCTTCTGGTAGAGCCTGTGCTGACGTCACATGGCGCGTTATTTATGACGCCGGTAGCATTGCGGTGACACGCATAAGTTAACACAGGTATTATTCTCAACTACAGCATTCCAGAAAAGGCAGTCGCTTTTACAGCTCTCACCCGAATAGGGTCGTTGAGAGGTGTCCGTTCAATTCAGTCTTGGTTAAACAATTTATAACCGATTTTTACCAGGCGTTATTTCACTACAAGAAGTGTGGCTAACTAAACATTCTCATTTTCACATTCACTTGTAATATTATTGAATTTGTTATCGACAGCGAGTGCTTTATTGTAAGATCATTTCAAATTTTTTAATATAGGAAGTGTAGTGTGTAGTGGTTCAGTATATGGATGTTCAATGCAAAATTCAAGCTCTGGATATGTTTGTAAAGCTCTGGATATATTTACTCCTTACTGAACTGAAATTCGTGTCCTCAAGTCTTGGAAGGACTCCGGATTCACTTTTTGAGTTGATTACAGTTATAACGCCACCCGACTGATCCGCGATAAAAAACGTCTGACGCACCGTAGTTCGCTTATTAAAACGGCTGGTGATGCCAGCGCCTGTACTTTCTAGCTTTCCTAGCGTATAAAAACTTCGGTTTCAGTGAAAGCAGCGAATTTCTCTTTAGAATGCGGCAATCTGTCGCCACAGGGTTACTTGATTTGGTCCCGAGGTTCTCTGTAAACTCGATGCCTGAAGTATGTTCAGCTTATCGTAAGGTACTTCTAGAACGAGCCCCTGAACATACAATATAAGCCCTGTTTTACATTACGGTATTTAGAGAGTACCGTTCGGGATCTGTACACATGATATAAGAGACGCTGTACTGGAGTGAAAATAAATTTGAACTTCCCGGAACTTGTGTGCGATGGACAATACCATTGTGTAATGGATGTCTACGCTTATAGCGGCTATAAAATATCTTCTGAGGAGGAATTCGCTTAATCATTAGATTATCTCGTTATGAACACTTGAGCCAAATAATACACTTCTACATGGCGCAAACTGCTCACTTTGGCGCGCAAAAGCTGGCAAGTCCTTTCTGCCGATTTCTTTCATTGTACTGCCCTCCTAAAGTGTGGTCCCGCACACTACTGCATAATTCTGTTCAAGGATGGCTACAGGCAAAAGTATTTCAGGCGTGACGCAGCTACCATGGCCACGGCCAGTCAACAGCGCCACTCCGGCAGGTCAGGAACCTCCTCCTGTCGGGGGTGAAGCACGGATCTTTGGGCGTGCAAAAAGTGCCGAGAGGAGACGGAAAAGGAGCGAAGACACTGAAATTCAAATATTGACTACAGATTGCTCAGCTTCTACAAAACGCATTGAAGAATTTCTTAAATGAAGGGGCGTTCTTTAACATCTCAGAAATACCAAGCCTTTATTGACAGCTACTTTCAGAGCCATTTTAAAAGATACCATGACCGAAAATTGCAAGCTGACAAAAACTAACCTAAAGTTTTCTTCACGCTCGAAAGGGTTATGCTAACTGAACACTACCCTGTGCGAATTCTCTTCGCAGATTTAACAGCACAGCAAAATGAGGAGAATAAATTTGCTCCATAGTTCGACCGATTTTATCTGAGAGTTCGGAAACGACCCAACAATATTTTCTCGCACACAAAATTTTCTGGTGAAAAGCAGCATGGTATACGTTAGTTGCTCATAATACTGTAACGTGTTGAGTGGAGCCGCTGCTACCTGCTCCGCAAAGCCGGCTGGGTTCCAAAAAGATTTACTTTGCTGAATTTCCTTGAATTACCTCTTCACATAAACACAAAAAAATGTTAGGAACCTGGGTTGTTATTTTGTTGCCGTAGACCTCGTAACGTGCTTCCGCAAAAATACTTGCAGCTACTTCTTGCCACACGCATATCTCTAAGATGTTAGGTAAAAGCACTATTCAAATTCCCAGCAAAAGCTACGATAATAATAATAATTGGTTTTTGGTGGAAAGGAAATGGCACAGTATCTGTCTCATATGTCGTTGGACACCTGAACCGCGCCGTAATGGAAGGGATAAAGGAGGGAGTGAAAGCAGAAAGGAAAGAAGAAGTGCCGTAGTGGAGTGCTTCGGAATAATTTCGACCACCTGGGGATCTTTAACGTGTACTGACATCGCACAGCACACGGGCGCCTTAGCGTTTTCCTCCATAAAAACGCAGCCGCCGCGGTCGGGTTCGAACCCGGGAACTCCGGATCAGTAGTCGAGCGCCCTAACCACTGAGCCACCGCGGCGGGGCAAAGCTACGATGCAAAAAAAAATGAATTCAATCACGAATAATTACTAATGCTGATGTGGTGCCACAAGGGCGTAAGGTGGTGTAAAGAAGCCTGCTATGAACAGAGCAGGTCGTGCACTATACCGCTAATAGACATCATTTATTCTAATATCCGACGAATCGAATTGAGCTCGCAGAGTTGAGATTAGCGCGTTAATTAGAGAATGCTGGTTGCGAATGATGGCATTAATCAGCGAAACTGGTTTCTGGCAGGCCAGGTCGGTCTGGCGCATGCATAGAACGCGGATGCTAGAGGTGATACAAGCGTATTCACAGACATTTTGTGCACGCGATGAGCACATCACGCATAAAAAGCTACCTGTCTTTGCTTTTCAGTTTCGTGAACATTTAACGTCTTGCCTTCGCCTGTTTTTTTCGAGCATGTTTACCTACTTAGTTATAGCCTGTCTGTTTCGAACACTTTTAGGTACTGGGCTTAGCTTGTGCGTTTTGAACTCGTTTGGCTGCTGGGCTTCGCCGCTTTATGAGCCAGCGCAAGAAATATTTCTCAAAACGGCCCAAAGACATGCTAGCTGCTCTAAAACGCGAGCGAGGCCGGGAAGTTCTTGCGCCTGTGCGCAACAACCAACTGATTAACACGTGCTCAGGCTGAAGACAGAGCGCTGGCAACTTTTCGGCAAACTCTCAGGCAGCACAAGGAAACATTCTATACTCCGTGGTCTGACCGCGTTTGTATGTACCACATCTTCCGAAAATAAGTCGAAGACGCAAAAATATGGCATGTGCAAAGCCGAGCACGATCCTCAGAGTGCCGCAACGGAGCTCATGGGAAGGTGCGCGTAAGGTATCGCACGCCAGGACTGCGAAAAGTATGGAGATGCACGCGGAGTTAAAACTAAATATGACCGCCAGTTAAGCGCCTTGCTTCTGGGGAAACTGTCGTCTCCTATGCCGCGCGTTACACCGCAGCGTAATTCGAACAGCGAACAGTTAAGGCTCACTTCTGCCTAGCATCTTTACCGGCTTTGTTATCAGGGAGAGAAAAAAAGGCCGATGTATACGCTTCTTGGGAATGAAATTTTTGTGTACAGCATAGGCGACCGCAGACGGACACGCAGTGCTGAACGCAGGCTGCCTTATGTTTAGGCTTTGAGAGCGCGCTCAGCGAGTTGCCACCTGAGCTTACAACTGAGCCGCTCATCAAGCGAATCCGCACTTGAAACATTTCCCTATGACATTACAGCTGTAGTCACATGACAGCGACGTAAGCAAAGTTGTCAACTGACTCTGGTGCCGTTCCTCTGAAATGACATTAAATTCGCCGTTTGACAGGGGGCTTTTGCAGTTGTTTGGAATTCAGTGCTTCTGCAGCACAATTCCGGTGCCTTATTCGCTGTTTTCCGTCTTATCATCCAGATTCCTTAAATTTATATGGGTCGATCATAAATAGCGCGCGCCGCTGCTAATGTAAGAAACGATATTACACGGTATTTGCTCTTGCGCTACGCCGCTAAAAAGAAAACGGGACACATCACTGCATACAAGTGGTCGCAAGCGGGTAAAAGATGTTAAAGGGCACGGCAAACTGCCTCGGCCAACGGCCAGGACGCATGATCTTCTACATACTAATTTAAATAGTGAGCCCATTTAGATAGATTGGACGCAACAGTCCCCGGCTGAGACAACTGTCGCCCGCCAAAGGCGGTAGCACATTATTCAGGCCATTCAGGGATGAGTACGATTCGTATAGCACTGTCGATAACTCAAACACGAAGGTTTTGGAAGCGGGCGGTGAGGCTGAGAGAGAGAGTAGGCACCGAAGCTCGCGTCAAGCTGCGTCTCTCTCCCCCTCATTTCGAGAGACAAGTAGAACTATATCGAATCCTAGGTACGCGGACGACGCTTCGCCATGGCGGAGTGGAGAGATGTACCGGGGCCTTGAGCTGGGGGGGTCAATAGGGAACGTGAGCCCTGGATCGTGCTGCAGAACAGTCCCTTCCTTCCCCCTGTTTTTTTTTTGCTCCAGGTCGCTGCCGCGAGGCCTGACCTTCACGCCTATTGCCTGCTCCCTCGCCTTCTCTTCGCTATCGCCGTCTTTCGTTCACCGCTGCGGTCTGCGTTCGCTCTGTTTTATTATCTTGCGCGCTCCTTCGCTTTGTTACGCGGAGGCCGACGCCGAGGCACCCTGCTCAATGCAGGAATGGGCGCCTAGGACCTGCGCTCCTCTTAAGGTACTAAAGCATCGCAGCCGGAGCGAGCCGAGGTGCGCCCGCAATGTCAGCGGAGGGCAGCCGATCCCGTTTTACCAGCCTGTAAATAGAAGTCATCCATTGTACGCATCATCCACATAATATTAACTAGCAGTCCTCACTGAGTTGTTTTTTAGGCTCCAATTTAGATAGGAGACCTCTTATATTCTCTCCTCTGTCGTAACGCAGGAATCTGCGCCATATGCCGAAACAGTGCGAAAACCCAGAGAATTACTCTGAGAAATCAAAAGTCAAAAGATAAAAGTAGATGCGATGTAGACAGTGGTCAACGGGGTTACTAGAAAAAAAAAAGTGCTGCAGCATTTTCGCACTTTAGGGTAACCACTAAACTGCACCAATAATTTAATCTATTGTCGCATACCTCTGTATTTTCGCGGATTTAAATTTTTTTACCGCATTAAAATTTATGCACGGGGTTGGTTGGATTACCATGTCAGAAATCTTATGCAATATTAATCATTGTTTGTCATCGTATTAACCGACAATTTGTTCTTTCAGCAAATTTATTGAAGAACTGCTTACTGCGCTGCTTGAAGGCGTCAGTCATTATAATTCATATTTAAAGAATGCGGCAACACTTTAATGAATCTCTTTTCACAAGAACCTAATGCATGAGTACCTCAAATGCAAGCGTTTTCTGGCCGTCACTCATTAGTCTACCTAGGTTGCACTAGAGGAAGAATATCCAAATGTCGATACCTTTAACTCCATCAGACTGTCCAGCCTTTCGAAAGTCGTTTTCTTTGCCTTTTTTCTATATTTATATTTGCTAGTAGTCGCTTTGGGATCTGTCTAGAGAAGCACTTGTGTGGGTTATTATTTCGACCAGGTGGCAGACATCTTTGATTAGGTAATTTAACCGACAGTAACCTCCATGTACTACGGGCCCCCATTTGGGCACTTCCGTGTCTAGCCTCACAGCTTCTGCTGAAATGAACTTCTAGCATTAAGACCTGCATCAATCGATTGGGTTTTCTCTATTATTAGCCCTGTACGTTAGATGTCGCTTCCAGCCTTAGTGTATATCTGTGCTCTTTACGATGGCGCTTACCAACTGGCGCTCGCTTTCACCTACGCGGGGATCAAACTTTTGAACTTTTCCTTCAGAAGTTCTGTGCATTTTGAAATAGAGTAATTAATTTTTAAGGAGGCTATAGGACTTCTCTGACGGCAGTACTCATTACCTTTAGCAAATTAATTGACGCTGAAAGCACCTTGGTCATCTAGGAACACAGTTTTACTCGCGTAAAGTTTAGGCCAGCATTATACTGAAGACCGGGTTCTTTTTATCTAGAGCCACGACAATTTGCCGGAGAGTGACAACTAGATGTTTTTGTTAACATCGTTTAAGGTTCGTATGAATTATAGGATGCAGCCGATAGCTTTGATGACAATTGTAACACAGCTGTCCAGCCATCAGCAGGATTCTCGTCATGGGCAGCAACCTTTCTGCTTAATGACGCCTACTTCATCACAATGAAGCTGACTGGGGTTCTTATCGTGATCTTAAGTCAAAGCGCTCTACCGGTGAAGCAGCCCGAATGCCGAATGAAACGTCAGTGAAGTATAGTGAATGACACTTTAAATATTCAGAGTATGGAAGGATTGCAGAAGATTCAAAGCAAATGCAAACTACTGTCGTGAACCAAACAGATGTATATACTTCAAGGAGGCATCGAGACGAAACGAAAAATGACCACCCAAAGTACTGTGCGGAAATGAAAGGCGTGCAGGAAACCTAGGCGAGTAGGAAATTTTCAATGATGTGGAATACAGGCCATGTCCTCTTTCGTAGACCGAACAGAAGATGCTTCCTGCACTCTCATGGGACGTTAAGTCCCGTATTGCCCAATTTTGTGCCTATAAGCTGAGCACTTTCCTTTTGTGCTTATAAACTTCAAGATTTAAAAAAATATATAGTAGTGTGATTTGATCCGCAATTAATAGGTTTCACGAAAGATTTTGGTCTCGGGGCAAGGGAGGGTAATTAGTGTAGAAGAGAAATGTGCCATCTTTATTGCGAAAGATATCAAACAAGGATCGGGGAGTTTTTGACGGCACGGTGATGTCGAGGTGGTAGTGGCGAAGTGATTAATTGACATTTTGAAAGAGGTATCGATGTGGGTGGGGTATATAGTCTGGGATTTCATTGGCTGGAACTGCTGCCTGTGCTGTCTAGAGGAGTTGCTCCTTGTCCCCTAGGTTAGAGATGTATAGAGCCACCTGCAACCCCTCGCTCGTTGCCTTAGGTATTAGATCGATTTCCGTGATTTCTTGGCAGGCACACACTTTATGAGATAAATTCGCCTGTTCTCCGCAATACTGGCGTTTTTCGTCGAAAGCTAATGGATCCGTGGCCTATATGTAATCTGGAGTAATGAATAAAGGTCTTTCTTCGCAGTCGCCTGAGGTGGACTTCCAGTTTTTTGCCGAGGCCCTACGCCGGAGGGGGATACCATCTACATATTTTTTTGCGGTGTTGCACTACAGCCGCATATGTTGCGAGAGTGTTTGACTAACCTAGCCTATCGGGATGAAAATTAGAAACCATGGGGTAATCACACGTACAACAGTGTGCCCACACACATTTGAACCAACCGTTGGTGACCAAGTACTCGAAATTGGCAGTCCGTTCACTGCATCCCAGAATCTACGTTGTGTAGGCCGTCTTCATGAGCCCAGGCTTTCTCAGTGGCGGAGGCTTCGACCTTTCGAAGTACTGGTATTTTCTTCTCGGTTCCCCACTGCTTCGTACTCTCGCACCGGTGTATAGTTGGGACGCACCGGTGTATAGTTGGGACGTTGTTGAACAGGTCGGGTGCGTTTTTACAAGAGAAAGCACACGCATCAGAGGCCTACAGACTGAGGCGGGCGTATGAGAATAAGAACTTAGCACGGACAAAGCAGCCTGAAATGAGCCAGGATAAAATTAACACGCGATCAATGTGAAAGGCATTTGAGGTCGAGCGGTTGTAGTTAGGGTTGGAAGTGATTTGATTCCTAGCGAAGGTGCTGGGAAGCTTTTACTTGGACGAAAGCTCTCGTACCCGCCGCAGTGGCTCAGTAGTTAGCGAGTTCGGCTACTGAGACAGTGCGCCCAAGTTCGAACCAGACCTTTGCAGCCGCGTTTCCATGGAGGCAAACACAAAACGCACCCCTGTGGTGTGCGATCCGCTGATAGTCGAAATTATTCCAAAGCCCCCAACTACGGCACATATTTCTCTCCCCCCCCCCCTTCTTTTGCTTCCACCCTCCTTCCTTCTCAGACGGCCTGGTTCAGGTGCCGGCAGAGAATGAGACCATTACTGCGCCTTTTTTTTCCTTCTTAGCCGCTCCAAAAGCAGTCGTCGTGATGAAGAAGAGTGAAGGCTTCTCTTGCCTTTGGCCATGCTCGCTCGGCGACAGCTCTTTCTTGATAATGAAGAGAATCGAGAACATTATTTGAACCTCTTTTACGTTACATGCAGTGTGCTTCGTTGTGAAACAGAGTAACAATCTTTTTGGTTCTGTGCGTCTTTTACAGCTGGCATTGAATGTATTTCCGTCCTGCTTGTCGCAATGACCGTTTGAATTATTGCTTTAGAACCTATTGTATGTTCTTGCTACGGCTTTTCTGTTTGAAATTTCTGTTAGGAAATCTTTATGTTTGCAATTAACCCTCCTACGATAATGCCCAATTGGCGCTGTAGGTAATTGTAATCATTCAATAAGAAAAAAATCTACATGGGTGGAGATTCCTTGACATTGTCGTTCTTCGAAATAGACAGCACAACGGTACACTTGGCCGCCTCGCGCTTTGGTATAGAAGTATCTTGTAAGAAGACGTGCCTAGAACATTCTCTGCAATCATGTCATTTACTTGTTCGCAAATTGATAGTCAAGAAGTGGGCAGTTGTGTTAAAATAATCCCTAAATAATAGGCATAGACAGCATGCGATAATTAAGTGAATATTAACTGCAACAGGAGACAATTTTTTGTAGTATATGAAGGGAGAGCGTGTTTCGGCTGCATTGTATCCACTCCTTTGCCAGGAAAACTCGCGAAGGATAAGGGTGCGTTGTTGGCCGTCGGCAAGGGCACCATTTTAGGGCTGCTCGGTAAGAGAGAATGCGTTCCGAATGCTGATTTGGTCGAGGAAAGCAACCGCCGTCCGCTATTGAGTTGTCGCTACTCTCTACTAATGCTTAACAACAAAACTTATGCTTGATCATTTTGAACGCAGGAGATGCCTAGATAGAGCTACATGAACCAGGCATTCGACCCTAGGACGAAAATGTTTAAAGGGGTAGCATTAGCAGGGCCATGCGGTCGAAAACCGCCCAGCGTCGGCTTCTTCGTGAATGCTCCACACGCTACCCGACAACCATGGGAAGTAGATTTTTGGGATTTCCCTCTCTTCACTTGCCTCCTGCCACAGGTAAACACCGGTAGGTGACAAGTAGAGATGGGGAAGTGCCCTTCTGCGCTTCCAGGAAGACGATGAGGCGGGAGTATGAGTCACTCAGAAATTATGAAAATCGCTAAGAACTGATCACTAAAATTAAAGATCAGTGAGATGCCTGAGGAAAATTAAAAATGACGAATAATGCGTCAGCATAAAGACGAAGTTGCCGAAGCGGAGCATTTATATGCGTAAAAAGCTGATGCTTTAACCACGGTGCAATTTCAACCGCTATGAACGTGACAATGTAGGCTGGACCACCTAAAATTTACCCAGACGCAGCCCGTAAGCAAAAGCACCGAAGTTTGGGCCAGTTGGTAATGATCCACCTTGAGAAAACGAAGCAGCACGAAAAAACTGGGACGAAAAAGACACGTATGTGTGTCTTTTTCGTCCCCATTTTTTCGTGCTGCTTCGTTTTCTCAAGACAGCCCGTAAGGCTCTGAGAAAAGAACGAAGGCTCACAAGATACCTTAAAAAAGTATGAGGCGATCCATCACTAAACGGGTTAGGAAATGTAATGCGGTTACATTGTGTCTGAAAGGTGAGGCTGAAATTGCTGAAGAGAAGCAATGGCGTGCAGCAGGAGACGCTGAAGGGAATGTTATTGCATTTCTTACGCGTGCATGCAAACATTCATTATTACAGCGCAAAGACGGCACAGAACAAGAAGGGGACACAACAGGGGACACAGAAGGGGACACAGCGCTTTTGTGTCCCCTTCTTGTTCTGTGCCGTCTTTGCGCTGTAATAATGAATGTAGGTAACCAACTCGCCCAAAATGTTGTATCATGCAAACATACCCCGCTAAGTAAATTTATTTTCTCTAGCTCTTCCAATACTCATTTGCAGTCCACGAACATGTTTGCCGTGCCGATGTCTTTGGTATTCTTATTTCCAGTGCCTACAGGCACAGCGAAGCTTGAAAGGGTTTTTACGATCGCTTCTTTCAGTACGCTCAGCGCAGCGTGATGAGTTGACAAGTTGATCCGAAGCGTTTTAAATATTAGCTTCGTGATTGTCTGAGCTCGTGAACGGCTTCGTGCTGAGTGCGAAATTAAATTCCAGAATTCAAGAGAACACAACCCTTCAAATTCCTTGATTGCGTGCTAACATTCATCGCGATCTATCCTCTTCATAGTCCTCAGAAGGTAAAGAGGAGGCCCCAGATGTGCGTATTTGCAAAGAGCCCCAAGCGGCCGTCTCCGCCGACGGAAAAAAGTAAAAGCTGCATCGCTACGCGGCCTCAGAAAAGTCTGACATGTGTGCAGTCACTCTTGCTTGTAGAGGAATTTCATCACCCGGGTCAATACCGCTTTACAGCTCGCTAGGGTCATAATGCCTTTAAAAGAAATCTGCATTTGTTAGATGAGACGCTTTTGAAAGCGTAGCATGGTGGCGTAAGATGTGGGGTGATATTTTTGCTTGGATATGTCGTTAAGTGGTTGCATAACTGCTGGTGGACTTACTGAAAGCGTGTCTAGGTGATGGGATATGAACCGGGTTTAATGCGATAGCGTTTAGGCCCCCGTTGTTCTTAGGTGGGCCGCCTATGTAACGAGACCTTGTGGCGTCATTACAACATGCCCACCGGATTGAGAGCAGACTGACGGTGACAGTTAAATAATGATTGGTCTCGAGAGGTTGTCCAGGAAAAGCAACCTCTGACGCGTCAGTCCCACTGGTGGCAGCACCAGCCATCGCAGGGCAACGGCACACCACTTAACCGGTGCACCACTGCGCCAGGAGTGGTATGAGGGTTTCCAGTGATCCATGATTGTAAAGTTGAGAATGAATAATTCCGAATATATGGGCATTAACCCCTTAACGCTAGCGCATCATGCCCTTAAGGCGGAGCTTAAGTGTCTCCTCTCCGATTTATCGTAGTTTTTGGCAAACCACCTCCCGCCGGATGTTGCGGATTAACTCCGGTTCACTGGAAATGCAGTATTATAGGAAGTAAAAAAAGCAGGAGACTAATCTTTATTGGAAGTGACAACGCGATAGCATAATAGCCTTCTTGCGATCTACCACGCTCGACCGTACAAGTGTATGGTGATGGCAATCACTCCAGTTTTCCATCAGCAACGGCGCCAGGTGGCAGGCCGCAGCTGGCTGTCCTGCGTACCAACATTGGCAGGTGGCAGGTTTGTTTCCCTGGCAGCCACCTTCCAGTCTCGCCTTCCTCTCCCTAGAAGACGAGAAGGGGATCTCTGTCTCTCCACTTTGCCACCTGCCAACCTGGCCACCTTGGCATGTGGCCAGCCGCAGCTTGCTGCTACGTGTACCAACACCGGCGTGTGGCAAGAGCAGCCCACGAAAATGTCACCTGATAATTTTCAGGGGGGAAATTGTGTCATCGGTGTGTTCCGCGGGGACATTTGGCCTCTTATGCTGTCAAATAATAAATGACGGTCCACTTGGATGTTCTCTTTCATGACCCAAGCTATAAGACCACAGTATGCGGTGCTTTATGATACTATCAAGGGTACCCTGCTCCGTACCGTTTTTTTCTGCCATTGAGCATTTTCTCTAGCACCGCCTTGTTGCATTTATTGTCGCTGCAGTCGCTCCTTCGAGTTTCAAATTGCTGCATTTTTTTTGATCGAGTTGATAATTCTGAACTGTAATCAATGATTTAGCACATCTCGCTGTGTTTTGTCTTTCAAACTTGCAGTTGATTAGGCCCTGTAAATGGTTTTATTGTGTTAGTTGTTCTTTTGTTTGCTTGTAGTACGTGTACTTTAATTATAACTTCTTCCAGATAGTTTTGTGTTGACATGGAATGTATATTTTTTTAATCGGCAAAGTTATCGACCGTTCGGGACGTTATTTCTAATATTGCCGACCATCTGCCCGACCTTATTCTAGGTTATTGCCGTAAACCCTAATTATCAATAATTCTCAAATAGGTGGCTGAAATGATACCTTCTTGGTGTTATCTAAAGAATTTGCGCACCTATAAACTGGCGCAAGCGGAGAACTTATTTTTGTTAGCAAGTTGCGAATGGAATTGAAAAGCACGTAATCACATCCGAATAAGACGCAATACTTTCTGTTTGGACAATCCTTTGCCTGTACGTACCTAGTTAGCCTCTTAAAATACAGACTGAAAATCATTGCACAGTGAAGAAAGCGGCTTGGTGCTAAATTATAAGCGCAGTGTTAACGTACGGAGATAGAAGAGTATGCATTAGATAACAATATCCTGGAGTAAACTCACAGCAGAACATTGAAAAGGCTGGAAGGAGTACTTCTGTTGTCACATAGCGCATGGCTCCTGATGTTACGCTTTTAATTGTAGTTGGCGTTGAAGAGTATGATAACCGAATGAGAGCAAGAAAGTGCAGCGACAGGTGACGATGCCCCTGAGTAGACAGAACTAAACGGCAGTCATGTAGTATTGATCTCCTTGTTGGTGCCAAAGATACCATAAACTTGGTACTTACCGCTGGCTTGTTTCCACAGGCTGTTTTCGTAGCACGACCTGCGCCATTGCAGCAACAAGTACTTGAACTATGATAGAACAAGTGCCACTGACACGATGCATTTTATTCCCCCTAGGAATGGGGAGACCGCAAGAGAAAGCTAATTTGGAAGCGCTGACATCATCATGTGGTGGACAGACAACAAATATAAAAGGAGTAAGTACCAAGATTAACTTCAGCGGCTTATGTCCTGAAGAATGCTGAAATATAGTGCGTAAATAGCATTCCCACGTTGAAAAATACCGATGTAATTAAAAAAAACAAGAGGAATCTACGTATTGTCGTCCGAAACTTTTCAGGAGCCTTGGCATGCGCAAAGAAACCTTCAGTTGACTAATCATAACCTTTACATTATACGAGCAAACTCTAAATATTTTTCTTAACCAACAGACCCCTCAGTGCTTATACATAAAGACATCTTTTAAAACTTTTAGTATCCTTAATTGCGTTACAAACCACCACACACTGTTATAAAACATATGTGCAGTCATCTATTGATCTTGTTTTTTCTATCGTGATATCGACAACCTTTCACAGCGAGAACGTAGAATCTCTCATAACTCAGTTTTTACTGTGCATGGTACATTTCGCAAGCTTCGAGATAGAAATAGAGGAGACGAAAATGTGGGGAGTCGAGCTTGATGAAGTTAATAGTTTACTATCCAGCACACGGGAATGAATGGCGGCCCTTGACGGGAAAAGCTGAGCTAAAAAGAAAAAAAGACGACAAATGAAAAGCCTATATAACAAGGACGAGGCAGCATAGAATTGAAGTAGTGCCTGGAAGACATTCATACCAGTCAATCGCTGCTGCTACCTTCACGGATACTCTCTCCTTTTAGCAGGTGGTGGTTTTAGCAGGTGTGGCTCAAGTACATAGCTAAGCGCATGGCCTTCAGCCCAATACGCAAGGGCATGCACAGAGAAAGCATTCATTCGTCCCGTCTCACCTCCAACGCAGCTACGGGGTGCTAGTTCTGCCGATAAGCAAGTAGTCCTAACTCATAAACGCTTCCCCAGCCAAAAGGAGCATGCAAAGTCACACCACACCTAGGTAAAAATGCTTGAAGAAGAAGGAGAGGGAGGGAGAAAACTTTTACTTAGGAGATTGATTAGCAGGAGCCGGGTGGTTGGGGCCCTTAGTCCAGGGCTCCGCTGGCGGCAGATGACTTGCGGACTAGCTTGATGATCCAGGTTTGCTGGTTCTGGTTGTCGATGGTCAGGGCCTCCTCCCACTGCTCGTGTGTCGGGTGTGGCACTATTTAATTTTTTTCCAGGTTTGGCCTTGGATTCCCAAGATGCATAGTAGAGCGTGGGGTTTGCTGCACAACAAGGAAAGTAACTTGGTTATTGTGTGGATCTGAAAAGCTCGCGATTTAGGGAAGTAAGAAACTGAAAACTAGCCTGAATTTTATGACGCATGTGTGATATAGATGCATATCGGAAGATATTAAACGCACAAATTGAGCCAGGCAGCCATTCATTGAAAAATGGATGCTTTGTAGCTGCAGCACATGTTTCTGTAGCGAAGGCGCCACCAGCCGCCGATGACGACAACGCCGAGGAGCATCCGAGTTCGGCTCCTGCCTCACGCTGCTGCCTCGCGCTTGTCTGTCCTGGCTGGATCAAGGTAGCGTGTTGTTACCTGGCGCTACTGCCAGGAATTCAGCCATTGATGCCTGCATCCCGGCCTCAGATTGGTTCATGCGGCAAATCGGTGACTTCGGCCGTTGGCTAGAATACCTGCACGCAGCGTGAAGGCAAACGGAAAAGTCTCCCTTCTACCCGGTGGTGAGCCCCCTTGCGACGTCTCTACGCGGTGCGTTCATTTTCCGTAGTTCTGGGCGGTCAATCATCAGCTGTGGCTCATCCAAGTAAGCAGGCAGCATACCTACTGGCCACATCATCTCTCAGGCGCAGGAGTTTCGTCTCATCAGTGCGTCGCTACCACCTGATATTACCGCCAGGCTCCGTGACCTCTTAGCGCCCCTCGCATCGGCTCTCCCTGATACGTTCACCGCGGAGCGCATCAAGCGAACGGCAGCACCCGAACATCGCCGCCTTCAGCAGCTCATCTGCTTCCATGAAGTCGGGAAACCGCAAAACTATGCAGTTGCTGCAGTACCTCCAGCAGGTCCTGGCCCACAAGACTTCCACATTTTACCAAGCTTTCCTGCGACTGTTTTTCCTTCTGCGCTTGTCATCGTTGGTCTGCATGGTGTTCGTGCCCGCTCAAGGCTTGTCTTCAGAGAAGCTCGCTGAGCTTGCACACGCTGTCATAGACTTTTTCTTTACCCCTGTTTCCCACTGCGCGGTCTCGCGATCTCCTCACCCCCCGTCATCTCCTTTCCAAGTTGGACCTCCAGAGCTTCTGTGACTGCTCCACTGCCAGTTTACACCTCTCTCCGCCCCCCTGGCCGCACTGCCGGCTTTCTGTGCTCGCACTCCTACCCGTCGACGGACGGCACCTCTCCGGCGCAGTCTTCCACCACCCCTTCAAGCCGGCAAGGGGTAGTACCACCGCACCTTCGTTGCAGAGGCGCGTCAGTGTGCCCCGTCTGTTCCTTCGAGGGACACTTGCACGGGCACCACTACAAGCGGCCAGTGATGCCGGTGCGGAGTTGGAGACGAGCCGCTTGTTCTTCATTCATGAACGGATCTCTGGCCACCGATTTCTTATCCACACTGGGGCAGAAGAGAGCGTCCTCGCTCGCTGCAATGCATCATCACTCCTTCATGCTCCAGCCAACGCCTTCAAGCCGCTCTTTTATCCCCATCGCTACGTACAGTTGGCATGACCACACTATATTTGTGTCTCCGACGTGTATTCTGGTGGGTGCTCCTCGTCACCGTCTTGCGTTATCCGACACTAGGCGTTCATTTCCTGCACTATTGCAGCCTGCTGGGCAACATACACTGCAAGTTTCTCGTAAGCGCCGCGATGAACCTCAGTGTTCACAGCTTGACACTTTACCCAGCACGACTCAGTCGGCCTATGTGGCCCTCCTGGATGAATATCCCTTGACTGCTCCGTCCCTCCAAATTCCCACTGCCCGCGAAGCACCATGTTATGCATCGTATTCTGACCATTGGCCTTTCAAAACACGCTCGACCCCATTGCTTTTATACAGACTGGTTCCCCAACGTGTTCGAGCAGATGCTGGAGCTGCGCATTTTCCCACCGGCCTCTAGCTTATTTATTCACGTTATTAGGTCTCCTTTTACATAAGGGCATTGAGTGAGTGGAGCAGTACAGAAGAATTAAGAAAAATTTAGAACAAATACAATGATTGAGAAGAAACGTTATACAATAGTTAGCAAGGGGCACTCAGCAGAGCACAGGCAAGTTTAAAAAAGCGTTGCATCAGTTTCAAAATGTGTAAAGACGGGAATGGAACATAATTTTTCACTGAAGTTGACAAAAACACAATTTTGTTGACATTATACGGCAGTAAAATTGTTTTCTCGTGAAAAGCACATAAAACCATGATATTAGGCGACTGTGGAGGTTATCATATGTCTAAACGTGGCATGATTTCTGGTGGTAGTACCTTCGGCAGGAAGGCTGTTCTAATAGCTTATGGCACGTGGTAAGGCAGACAAGTTAGATGCTTTAGTAGGACCAAAAATACGCGTAAAGCCGTTAAGATTGTGACGACAATGTGATGTACGACATGGCCGTAACATGGACTGAGTGTGACTGTGAAGGCTAAAAACCGTTTTATGAAATAAGCAAAGGAGGGCAACTGTACGACGCAGTTCTAAAGACTCGAGTGATAAAGACCGCGACAAATTGATGTTAGTGACTCTGGAATGACGGTTATAATTGCGAGCGATGAAGCATGCGTGACGGTCCTGTATAAAATCGAGACTGCGTATTAGATATGCTTTGTGAGGTGGGTAGATGGGCGATGTAAAATGAAGTTGTGGACTAACAAATGTCTGGTAAACTAGTTTTCGAGTATCAGATGGTTCACCATAAATATTGCGTTTTTACTATTCGAGGGCTCGCCAAGCGTTAGCTGTGACTTAATTATTATGTGTCTACCAGGAAAGGCTTGTATTAAGGTGAATTCCGAGATATATGTATGAGGACGCTGTTGTGACTTGGTATCTGCTGAGGGAGTAGGTGAAAGAGGAATTTGATAGTTTACGGCTGAAAGTAATTATTTTACACTCATCAGTGTTAGCCATCATTAGCCATTTAGAGCGCGAGTTTTTTTATACGGTAAAGATCTTTCTGTAGAGCAAGATGATCGGCTGGATTAGAAATATTACTGTAATTAACACAATCAACGGGAAACAGACGGAGGAGGAGAAGAAGAACTTTATTGGCAGGAAACATACGGATGTTAGAAGTAATGTCGGTTGGCAGATTCTTAATATATTTTAGAAATAATAATAGACCGAGAACACTGCCCTTGATTACAGCTGACGATACTTCAAAGAGGGATGCTAAGCTGTTATTTATACAGGCGAATATTTTGAGAAATGAGGAAGAGTTTTCAATCCAAGATAGTTTAAAGAAGTCGATATATAATGAGGAGACTTTGTCAATTAAACCAGAATTTATTAACCAATCGAACGACTAAGAAAAGTCAATGAATATGCAATCAATCTGTTGCTTATCGTTCTCGTTAGACAGAACATCGTGAGTGAATTCCATGAATTGTGTGCCGAATGACTGTTTTTTCCTGAAACCATGCTGACGAGAGTAAACGAAGCTATTTTTTTTTGAAGATGGCGCGCAACGTTTGAAGCAATGATATGTTCCAGTAGCTTAAATGCAATACTTGATAATTAAATGGGTGGGTAGCTACTGATATTATTTTGGAATAGATTTGAACACAGGGATCACTTTGGCAATTTTTCAATCAAACAGAATTTCGCTTGTGGATAGCGACTGGTGACCAAAGCTAGTGGAAATTTAAAGGGGTGGAGACATCAAATTTTTGGTTGGTGTGTTCTTTGTTTCAAGCTTTGCGTATTGCCGGAGGACGCGTGTTACACGCTGCGCAATTTATATAAGTGCGGTAAATAATTTATTATTGCATTATTTATACTGGGCAATTTCGGTTTCTGTTTCTGAGCGCTGGGGTGTGCTGCGACGTCACGATCAGGGAAGAGCAGCAACCCTGGTCACATGGGCCCCATAAAGTGTGACGCACGTATTGCTACGTCGTCTGCTCTCGTACACATGCTGTGAATAGCAGCGCCTTTCGAAATCATATGCCGACAAACTTGGTCGGTACTGCGATGTGCTGAGAAAAGCTGATGCTGTATACAGGCACCAATTGGGCGCGTTAGTTCAGCATGAATAGCAAGCTGCATTCCACTTCGGTTAAGCAAGCTCAGCTCTTTTGCGCCGATTGCGGGTTTACTTGTTTACGCAGTGCGATGACTGTGCAAGAATCGCCGAGGAATGCGAGCGCCAGCCTGGGGAATGCTTCATACCCAGGTTGTTGACAACGCGTAGGACCGGCGTTTCTGACTCGTTATAACTGCATTTTTGCTTTTCCGGATGTGTTCAGTACTTGAATTTAAATGGGCTTATTTAGAGGTATGTTCGGCACCATTTGAGATAAACAAAATGGCTTCATTTGTTTCCCTTAAGCGACGCCGACGACTGTAGCTGCCGCCGCGGGAGCCTGCAATATTGACCAAAAGACTGGATCACACCGCCTAGCAGTGGCACTTCCCGTTTCATGTAGTTGTATCCTATGATGTAAACAGTCCTCGATTTAAGGTCACAGTTGTCAAAACTATACGCTCGATGACCATATGTGTCCGCTTAAACTTGTGAACTCGCTCTCCACAATCGCCGACATTGCACATACTAACCCGGAGGACTCGCTAGGCCTATTCGTATTGCAGGTGAGCTAATGGGTGAACATATGAGATGTAGTCGCTCGTTTCGCTTATACGTATTACGGTGAAGGTGCAAACAAGAGAGTCATTGTCTCATCAACGTGAAGGTTTTGCTCAGCCGCCTATATAAGGTGCCGGCTGATGCGTCAGCAACGCCATATAGGCCGATGAGCACATCGACAGATGTGCTGACGAAGCAGCTCCTCGCCGATTTCGCGCGTCGCCGCTCATAATATGTCACGTTTCTGTGTTGTGATGTCACTGCTATTCACTGATATCGTTCCCAGGGCTCTATGTCACCACCTATGGCGCTAGCGATGTGCCTCCATCGTGAGAAAGAACACTTAGGCACTCTTTGGAGCTCAATTAAAATATATTTTGAGCGCTTGTTGCGTTCAATACTTCGCCGTGGGTGACCTTACACACAGAGGAAGCCCATAACAAGTTCACTATAGCCTCAAAGTTTGATGTCCTTACCCCTTTGAGGTTTTGTAGCGAGAGCTACACTACGCTACCCAGTCAAGCATTTCGCTTTGAGCCTGGGAGGCCGATAGTGCGCATGCGGGAAACTAGAGAGGAGCAGCAGATGCGCGGCGCATGATGTCAGAGTTCGCCGCCACCGAGGCCGCCGCGCGAGGAGGCCCGACTACGCCCGCCGGTGCAACGCATGAATTCGCATGCGCGGCAACCGGAGAAGGGCAGCAGCAGCGCGGTGAATGACGTCAGAGCTCAGCCGCCGTTGCGGCCGCATGTGGGGTCGTGTTGATAAACTGCTTATGTGCGGCTGTGTGCATAAAAGCTGAGGTGATACGACTCGGTGTATCAGAATCGCTTAGTATGGGTGACGAAAAGAAGACTCCAGCCGCCGCTATGCGGCGGTATCTTCACGAGAAGATCAATTCTTCGGACCCAGAATTCGCCTGGCACTTGACCGCTCTCAACAGAAATAATGAACATCAGAAGGCTAAACGAGCGATGGAGACGCCTGAGGAAAAGAGAAGAAGGTCTTGCCAAGCGGAGACGTCAAGAAGCGGAGCGTAACAAGCGAAGCATAGCAGCTCGCATGGTTCCTTCGCAAGAAAACCAAGAAGAAGAAATGGTAATAACATCATCATCAGCAACTGAAGAGGAGGATGTAAAGGCTCGTCGTACAACTGACCACGTGCTTAGACCAGGGGAGAACTGGAGCTCTCGCTACGTATACCCTGGTATACCTGAGCTAAGCCACTGCTTTTTTTTTCATTAATGGCACGATGCCTTCAAAGGTCTATAAAATTGCGGTAATATATCTGTATTGGACTTCGGCGGTGGCGGGAGCCTTAAAATGATTTTCTTCGGTAAGCACTGTGAATAATTGTTAAGTCAGTAATGGAATTTGCGGCATTATAATGTAGATCGATGTGGGCCTGCGTGTTAGCTTGGGAAATTACACGCCAGCAAATTTTTCGGGTTTTTATGCATAATAGAAGGAAGGTCATGCGAACAAAATTTATGCTTCTTTTTACGGATGGCACGGCACTATTGTTTTTCGCAGTGCTATTGCTGCAGTCTCATTGAGGGGTAACTAGATATTTTCAATGTTTGAATAAGCGCTTCTTTTTATTCTTCAGTGAGTGGAGTGAAATATTATCCGTGGCTTTGAAATGTTGACTCAGAATGAAATTTGTGGTTTATGAGGTAGCATTAATTGCAGGAAGTTTTCTTTAAACAAGGTGGAGTTTTCATTGGCAGTACGGGAAGAGAAAGTAGAACGCTACGAGGAGGAAAATGCCTGCGGATCAGTGTTATTGGCATTGAAAGTGGCTTTTTTACAGCTGAAGATGAGCTTAGATATGAAAAGCCGTGTATTTAATTCGATGCTAACTGTGAAATTAGGAATCTGAATGTCACTGAGTCCCTCACTAGTAGAAATGTTGATTGAGTTCTCGGAGCATAATGTCAAAACGCAGTTTAGAATATTAGTTCCACGTGTAGGATGGTTTACTAACTCTGCAAGCGAAAACTCCAATGTTAAGTCGATGAATTCTTTGGAGCAGCAAGAGATAGAGGTGAGGTTAGACCAGTCAATATGCTGGTAATTAAACTCGCCCATCAAAATTTTATTAGCCTTGGGAAATTTGGCTCTAATGACATTGAGGTTGTCTCGCATATGAGATATGAAGACATCGGCGCTTTCTGGCGGTCTATAACATGTGTCTGCTATTTAAGACATTATGACTTCATGCACATCCAGATAATTTCAAGTGGGTATGCTATGCGCTTGCTGATGGGTATTAAGATACCCCTTACTCTTATGTTTTCCATATCTTTGGGCTAGATTACGTAGTCGTTAGTATCGGACAGTGCAGCATTGTCAGAAATATTTTGGTTAAGCCACATTTAGTGAATGCTAAAATGTCGTACTCAGCGTTTTCTATGTAAGAACTTCGTTCGACACGTTTAGGTAGCAAACTACGCATGTTAGTGCATGATAACTGGAATAGTGATGGAGTGTGCTTTGGACGTGAAGAGCTGGAATGATTTATTGTACCACCTGTCTATTCTCGCGTGAGCTATCTTGTCGATCGAACTATACTTCCAGATAGTGTCAAACACGTAGGTGGTGTGACTCATGTGCAGTTTGTCGACGTTAAGTTTATTTTACTTACTTATTTACTTAGAGGCATATTGCGGAGCATGGTTGGGTCCAAGCACGAAGGGCACTTTACGCAGCAAAAAGAAGCACATAAAAGTATACAGAATATAAAGGAATTTGCATGGCAATTCGCAACATAAATGGCCATCACAACATGGAGAATTTTAAACGCAATAAAATTATAAGAGATGCGAGGAGCTCTGAGTTGTTATACAATAGCTCCACAAAATTTGCAAGGAACCAGCCAGCATAGAAAGCGCTTGAAACGATCGAGGAGCCTGCAGCTCAACAACAAAAAAATGTGACTCATAATGGGCTACAGGGCGTAGCAGAGTTCGGTAATACGTGCGCTAGTCAATACGATACGTTCTTTGACTTTGCAAACTCAAGTAGGCGTTTCCTTGGTATCCGTGTTTTCAAAGAAAAATCTCCGCGTGCAAGCATAACCCGTATCCTTGAATTTGGGCCCCTTTTTCAGAATGTTCTCTTTGTCTTTGAAGTGTGCAAATTTTACATTAACATGTGTGCATTTTTCTTCTTGGTGCTTCCCAGGGCGTGCTGCGCATTGTATTAGATACGGCTCGACTTCTACACCGAGGGTTTCCGAGCATAAGTTTATTACTTTACTCTCAGCAGATTGCCAGGTTTCGCCAGAGGTGTCAGGTAGGCCGAAGAAAAGTAGATTAGAACGGCAGACGCCGTTTTAGGAGTCATCGCAGTGCGATTAAATTGACTTTAACTTGTCACAAATGCCAAGTACAGCCTCCGGCGAATCAAGTGCCGAGGCACTGCTGCTCTGAATAGCAGCAGTGTCAACCTCTAGCGCCCGAAATTGAGCTCACAGCTGTCTCAATTGGACATACACGGACGCCCGCCAATTATTTAAAGCACGAAGATAATTTCTAATGTCATGCTGACCTCATTCGATTCCTTGGATTATTTACAACACAGCTGCCAGGACTTCTTCAGTGCTAGGTCCCGGATTCAAATTAACATCCTTGACAGGAGCAATGAATCCTTAAAAGCATGTCTTTTACAAATCTGTCGCAGCTCATGAGGGTAGCAGATCCCTCACTGGGCACTTAACCACACTGAGGAAGCGATTGTCGCTTTTTACGCAGAAAAAGGCGTAGTCTAGGTAACTGACCTGAAAGAACATTGCTGAGCTTTACCTTGATATAGTGTTGCTTTGCCTCAGCGAAGGATGATTAAAAAGTGGTGTATAGAGCATGCTTTCCATAGCGACAGCGTCGACACCTGTATACCATCTTGGTTGCCAGCAGAACTGGCGGTTGTTGTCCAGAAGTGGTTTCCGCGTCTATAGCTTGCGTCTGCCAGTCCAGGTAGGGCTCAGCCGCGATTCCTTGGATGGTGCCTCCACTGACACGCTGAACAGGAGGGCCACCTGAAAGAACGACACCGGTGAGCTCTGCTTTGCAGACGTGGCACACAAGACTACACAAGGAAAAGAAGACATCCCCAACAGACTGAGGCCTCGTGAGAATTACCGCCCTCTCAAGAATGCTACAGTTTCGGACCACTACCGTCTACATCAGGTCGCGGATTTCCTAGTAGCGGTGCGTGGCACCACCGTTTTCTATAAGATAGACCACGTCAAGACCTACCGCCGAATCCAAGAGAAAAGATCTAATCAACCAAAACTGCCATCATTACAGCATTCGTGCTCTTTAAACACAACCGCATGTCTCTTGGCTTCCGTAAGACTTGGAAAAAAGTTCAACGTCTTGTGCACGCACTGACCCGAGGTCTACCCTTCTGCATGGCTTACATCGACGACCTCTTCTATTCAGCGGCGATGCTTTGCAGCAAGTTCAACACCTCCGGCAGCTTTTATAGCGCCTCTTTATATACAGACTACTCTTCAAGAAAGCGAACTGTAACCTCGGCAAGCCGCAGCCCGACTTCCTCTGTCACCGTGCCGACCGTCCGAGTGTCCGACCTCTTCCATCCAGAGGCATGGCACCCAAGTTTCTCCACAGCCTTCTCCAGTTCACAAACTTGGCGAATTTTTAACCCTTATCAGTTCTGATCGCCATTTCATTACTCAAATCATTCACTGCCATTGACGGACATAGTTCTAGGCAGGAAAATAAACTCTACACAACTTACATATTCTTCAGCCGTTCTGGATTCTTTCCATGCCACTAAATTGAACCTTATCTGGCGTCGCTCTCTTTGATGTACTCACGCAGTGATGTACTCATATGCCTCATGACTGAGGCTTTCGACACCTACTTTCGATTAGTGCTTCCCAAGCTCGTGGATGGTGTCGGAAGCTCTCTATCCTTTTTGAAAAAAATTATTTTTCGGGATAGGAAATGGCGCAGTGTGTCTCACATCTCGGCGGACACCTGAACAGCGCCGTAAGCGAAGGGATGAAGGAGGGACTGAGAAAAGAAAGGAAGAAGAAGGTGCCGTAGTGAAGGGCTGCGTCTACTACACCTTGGCCAATCTCCCCGCGTGGGTATGTGCCATATACCTGGGGTGAAGAAGAAGAAGGAGGAGAAGAAGAAGAAGTAGAAGTAGAAGAAGAAGAAGAAGAAGAAGAAGAAGGGCTGCGGAATAATTTCGACCACCTGGGGATCTTAAACGGTAACTGACATTGCACAGCACACAGGCGCCTTAGCGTTTCGTCTCCAACGAAACACGGTCGCCACGGTCGGGTTCAAACCCGGGTACTCCGGATCAGTAGCCGAGCGCCGTAACCACTGAGCCACCGCGGCGGGTCGGTAGTACACACAAAAAAAAAATCAGCAAATACGAAAACCAAATTGGCGTCATACAGCGAGGATTTAATTTTCTTTTGTGCACTGTAGAGTCAAAACTGTCATTAGTAAGTCCGATATCCCAGCGCACGGAGTTTTTTTTCCAGGGGGGGGGGGGGGGGGAATGTCAGCAGCTGGCTGAACACTGCCAAGAGAACATGGAGGGAGGGTTGAATGAGGGATCGTTAAGCAACTAGGGGGCCCTGTCCAACAAAACTATATTAGGACGGCGCAATGATTAAGCTACAGGACAGATGCAGTTCGGGTGCAGGACGCGGGAGCATAACGACCTTCATACGGCTGCCAGTTTGCTGGTTCTTCATGATGCTCTCTCTTCGTGACTCGTACTCATCATTTGCAATATTTCGACATGCACTTCGGGCCCTTTGGTTCCCTTTGCGTTTCGTCGCCTTGTTTTCTACGCCTTTTACGGTAGGTTCCATCCTAGAATTCACACGCCACGCGGCCTCGCATGAAACGTTACACCAAGGATAGTGGCTCAAAAGACGTGCACAGCTGGTCCGGTGCGTGCTGGCTTGTCAGCAGTATAGAACTTGGTGATACACATCATCTCCTTTGGTATTGTTTCCTCTGCTATCAGCACGTTTCGACACCATCCACATAGATATATTGTGCCCTTGGGCATTTCCTGCTAGACATTCCTATCTGCTTAATAGCTTTGATTGTTTCACTTGCTGGCCGAAAGCATTCCCTCTCCCCTACGCCACCAAAGACACCATCCCCAGAACCTTCGTCGCCGGTTGGCTGCCATATTACGGGGTTGCCTAGTTATCACCACCGATCCTCGCCCACAGTTTGCTTCTTCCTTTTCAAGAACCTAAAGGTTTTGCTTAGAACTCTTCAAACTCGCGCTACCGCTTACCATCCCATGGCCAATGGGACGGCTGAGCGGTTCCATCATTCGCTAAAAACATCCGTCAAAGAACAACTGGATGCAACTCACTGGACTACACCCGCACCACTTGTACTGCCCATTTTTCGTGCTGTTTTGTCTCTACCTTTATGAAGTATCATGCCTTCCGGTTTGCCTTCTGATTTGGCTCCGACCGAATGAGCAGGCAAACCGGAAGAGGGGATTGCTGTCATTCCTACATCTATTATCTATCTGACAGCTTCAAGAAACTTGGAAAGAAGGTGAATGTTCACGTCTTTTTTTCATCTCCAGAGAACTAAGTGTCCGATGTAAAGAAGTTTGTCTGCAGAAAATGGACCGAAAAAGTTGTAGTCCAATATTAACCACCAGAAACAGTTTGTGAGTGTACGGAGGGCATTCTGTACAATATCGCGTTTTCTTGCGGCAAGCAGTATATCAGTCAGTTGGAAAACGCCTGAGTGAAAGGCTTCGTGAGGAACAATAAAACATGAGAACATACACTTGCAGTTATCCAACATTGCACTGTAAGAAGTGTGGCTTTGTGCCCTTTCCGGACAAAAGCTCAGTGATAGTTAAAAGTAGAGATAAGTTAACTCTTGAAATATTAGAAGCTGCAAATATTTTTTTTCTGGCTCATACGCCGGTTATAAAAAAATAAGACAAAATTATTTTCAATTCCATGTAGTGCACGTATTATCACGTCCGGTCACGTTCGCCTTGGTCGTCTGGGAATTTCATTGGGAAGTTAGTTCTTGTGGTGTGTATCTGTTCTTTGTCCGTCGTTTTGATTTTGCACTACCTCTCATGCCATTGATCAGTTGCTAGAACCCCGGACGCAAAATTCGAGGTCATGCGTTCGGATCCCACCGGCGGCATGTGGCTGTTTTAAGGCGTCATCCTACTCGCCCCAATGGGCGAAAACCCGTCTTTGTGTTTGTGTGCATGTGTGCAAAAGATGGCATTACTCATGCAACCTACAGGTGGCAGTTAAATTAGTGACCGGTCGTGCGACGTTCCGAGGGGCAACTTGCACCGCAGAAGTCGTATCGATGGCAGCACCTCCCAGCCCCGGCCATGGCGCACCGCTTAAGAGCTGCACCAGTGCGCGTGGAGTGGTATGAAGACTTCCAAGAATCTATGAATGTTAAGCAGAGAAAGATGAATTCAGCATCATCATCAGCCTGAATACTCCTACCGAAGGACAAAGGTCTCTCCCATGTCTCTCAAATTACCCTGTCCTGTGCCAGCTGCTGCCACGCTATCCAGCAAATATTCTTTATCTCACCCGCCCCCTGCTACGCTTCCCTTATCTTGCTATCCAGTCGTTACCAAGTACCATCGCTTATTATTCTTGCGCATTACATGCGCTGCCCAAGCCCATTTCTTTTTCACGATTTCGATTAGTATGCCATTATCCCGTGTTTGACGCCAGACCCGCTCTGCCCTCTTCCTGTCTCTTAACGCTGCACCTATCAATTTTCTTTCCATAACTCGCTGCGCTGTCCTTAACTTAAGTTGAACACTTTTCATTAGCCTACAGGTCTCTGCCCCAGAGGTGATTACCGGTAAGATACAGCAGTTATAAAATTTTATCTTGAGGGATATATTGATAAGTTGCAATTCATGATCTGAGGAAACCTGGCAAATGCGCTTGACACTATTCTTATTCTTGTAGTTAATTCATTATCGTGATCCAGATCTGTGGTCGATATCTGCCCCAAGTAGTATTTTTTTAACACCTTCACTACCTCGCTACCAGTTGTAAAATAGTGTTCCCTTGCGAGGCTGTTAAACATTATTCTTGTTTTCGGCATAACAAATTTTAGAACCACAGCACTGCCCTGTCTGTCAAACCGTCATTGATCTTTTCCTGCAGTTGATATCTTGAGTGACTTACCAGAGCAATGTCGTCTGTGAATCGCCAGTTACAAAGGTATTCTCTATTAACTTATGCCCAACTTTTCCCAAGCCAGGCCTCTGAATACCTCCTGTAAACAGGTGGTGAATAAGTTTGGCGAGATTTTGTCTTCATACCTGACGCCTTTTCTTATTGAAATATTTTCCTGATTATATTCAGTGCGATGGTATCTGTTCGCCCGGTATAGATATTTTCCAGTAATTTTATACGAGGCTCTTCTACACCATGACCATACAATGCATGCATGACTGCTGATCTTTCGACTGAGTCAAATGCTTCGTAGTAAGCTATAAATGCTATATATAGAGGTAATTCTTACCCTCTGCGCATTTCTTTAACACTTCATTGATAATCTGAATAGGGTACATTGTTGCGTAACCTTTACGATAGCCTGCCTGATCAGTTGGTTGTCTAAAGTCTAAGGTTCTCTTTGCTCTATTATCGATTACCTTAGCAAATACCTTATAAGCAACGGACAGTACGCTGATTGGTGTGTAAGTTTTCAATTCCTTGATGTCTCCTTTTTTATGGATTAAGATGACGTCGCAATCTTCTAAGCTTCTGGTGCGCTCGAGGTGATAAGGCAATGCGTATTCAGAGTGGCGAATTTTTCTAGCCCAATATCTTCTCCGTCCTTCAACAGATCTGCTGTAACCTGATCTTCAACAGCTGCTTTCCCCATTTTTATGACTGCTAAGGCTTCTTTTACTTCCTCCCTCCTTACTTATGGGATGTCCAAGCGCTGTGCTTTTCTTCCTCATTCATTAATTTCCTGATTGCTATGGCTACAGAATATATTTTTGTAGAACTCTTTGGTTATTTTAACTATCTTTTCCAAATTGCTAATGACATTGCCGTCTTTGTCTCTTAACGAATACATTCTGGTTTTTACCTATGCCTTGTTTCTTCTTCACCGTTCTTAGGCCGCCTCTGTCCTTTAAAGCAGGCTAGATTCTCTCCACGTTAAACTTACCTATGTCGGCTACCTTGCGCTTATTGATTAACTTAAATCATCATCATGATCAGCCTCACTACGCCCACTGCAGGGCAATGACCTCTTCCATGTCTCTCTAATCAAGTTGGTCCTTTCAGCCGCGACCACAATATGACCGCAAACTTCTTAATCTCATCCGCTCACCTAATTTTTTGCCGCCGTCTTCTAGGCTTGAATTCTCTTGGAAGTCACTCCGTTACCATTAAGAAAGAGCGGTTATCATGCCTTCTCACTACATGCCCTGCCCAAGCCCATTTCTTCCTCTTGAATTTGACTAGGATATCATTAACCCGTGTTTGTTCCCTCACCCACTTCGCCGACTTCCGGTCTCTTAACGTTACATCGATCATTTTTTTTTCATAGCTGGCTTCGTAGTCCTAAACTTAAGCTTAACCCTTTTTGTAAGCCTCCACGTTTCTGCCCCATGGTGGGTACCGGTAGATAGGAATGTTTTATGCTTTTCTCTTCAGGGATATTGGTAGCCTGCTATTCATGATCTGAGAGAACCTGCCATATGCGCTGCAGCCCATTTTTATCCTTCGAGTTGTTTCACTCTCTTAATCCGGATCAGCGGTCTTTACCTGCACTAAGTAAATGTATTCTCTTACCATTTCAAGCCCCTACCTACCAATTGTGAACCGCTGTTTCCTTGCGAGACTGTTCAACATTTCTTTGTTTTCTGCATATGAATTTTTAGACCCACCGTTCTGCTGTGCCTCTCTAACTTATTGATTATACCTTGCAGTTCGTCTCCTGAGTGAGTCAGCAAGGTAATGTCATCAGGAAATTGCAGATTATTTAGGCATTCTCCACTGACTCTTATCCCAAACTCTCCCAGTTTAGGGCTTGGAATACCTCCTGTAAAAATGCGGTGAATAGTATGGGCGAGACCATGTCTCCCTGCCTGACACCATTCCTTATTGGTATCTTATTGTAGATTTTACGGAGGACTATGGTAGCTGCGCAGTTGCTACATATATCTTCCAATTTTTCATATAAGGCTCTGCTACGCCCTGATTCCACAATGCGTGCATGAGTGCTGAGGTTTCCACTGAGTCAAATGCTTTCTCGTTATCAATGACGGATACACTATACAGGGGTGGGTCTGTCTGTGGGTTTAGACGACTTCATGCTTTGATGTTTCTTAATAAGATCTTTCTTCTCCAGAGATAGCTTGCTGGTATCCTGTCGAACGAACCTACTTCCTATTTATACTGCGCATTCCGTAATGATTGCTGTGAGATTATCGTTCACTGCTGCATACGTCGCCATTAACCCATTAGTTATCACGTCATACCTTTAAAGGCTTATTCCCAAGCGATTGTGCGGCTCATCGCAAAAATTTACAACTTGTTGGAACCTCGAGGCTTGCCGTCGTGAGGAAAGAAAAATAGGTTTTTGGGCCGCTGCGGCAGCATTCGCTAGCGTTTTCCCTTGCATGTGAAACAGCCTTGAGGCGGAGCGTGGGCCTCGGTACGGCGGCGATTGCCTTCGCTATGTTACCGCGCAGATATCAAAGGGTGCAGTAGCGCAGCTGATAGATCTGCTGCGTGGCATCGAGTTACAATACTCCGCAGCGCGCGGCAATTCGGTTCACAAAGTGAGCGGGGTGGGCTTACGCTTTCAGACATGTGTGCAGGCTGTAGGGTCTCTGTTGAGTTTTTTCCGCTGCTTTGTAATCAATTCTTTTTAAACCAATAAGCCTATAAATATGCCAATTATGAACACCACAAATGGAAAAAAGCATCCTCTATGCGCCTTGGTTTTCTGGACTGTTGGCTTGCTTTATGTCATAACCAGCGCGTCTTTTTCTGACACACACACACACACACACACACACACACACACACACACACACACACACACACACACACACACACACACACACACACACACACACACACACACACACACACACACACACACACACACACACACACACACACACACACACACACACACACACACACACACACACACACACACACACACACACACACACACACACACACACACACACACACACACACACACACACACACACACACACACACACACACACACACACACACACACACACACACACACACACACACACACACACACACACACACACACACACACACACGCACGCACGCACGCACGCACGCGCACACACTGCCCAGCATAGGAGGCAGTTAAAGTAAATTAGTCGGGAGAGGTTACTTCAGAAAACAAACCTTCGTTGCTCAAGAACCACCGGTGTCATCACATGGCAGCGACGCATCGCTTAACTGCTGCACCACTGTGCCTGAAGTGGTAATATTACGGAGGATAGTTCAGAAGCAGGCGCGACAGGCCGCAGACAGAAGGTACACCAAACACAAAGTCACCCAAGCACTAGCTGCGTCGTCCTCGTCGTTGTCAACTGCCCAGGGACAGAAAAATATCCTTTTCGCTTCGCGACTGTGTACAAGAACACTACCCCCTGCGTCCTGCGGAATGAAGTACAGTCCCTGGGCGTCCTAAGGTGGCGGGTTTGAGTGGTAGGGATTAAACGGCGATGTGCACAAGCTGCGCGGAGCGGCCGCAGGAGGAGAGTAGAGTCGCAGGGGCGTGAGTTCGTAGATCACACTGCTCAGTTGCCTCAAGACGTGGTAAAGAGTCTACCGAGGCAGTAACTTCTCAAACACGCCCACAGAGAGCGCAGGGAGCCAGAGGAGTACGAGGGAGCCGGGAGGGTATTGGACGCCACGGTGATAAAGGCCGTAACAACGTTTTTGAGCGGTTCGAGAAGCGTCGAGACGGTCCCGAGCAATTTGGCGGGCGATGGCAGCACGGGCAATGGCGTCACAAGCGTAATTGCTAGTAGAAGAGTCATGAGGTGAGCTGTCAAAAGTTAGCAGCGGGTCGCGCCTAAAGAGCAGGTAAAAGGGGAGAAGGGGGAGTGTCTGGTGGTATCATGGTGTGAGGAGTTAGTTGCAGGCGAACGTCATGAAAGGGATAGTGACGTCCCAGCTACGATGTTTGTCGGAGACATACATAGACAGCATGTCCGTCAGGTTAGATTTAAGGCGCTCAGCAAGACGCATTTTTTCGGGGATGGTAGGCCGTTGTGAACTTATGACGAGTGGGCCACGAACGGAAAAGGTCGTGGACCACTTTAGAAAGAAAGCAGGGGCCTCAATACGTAAGCAGTTGACGAGAAGCGCCATGCTGTCACGGATCTCTCCGGAGAAAACTCGGACCGAAAGATTGGACTAGGCGACAGGTGTACACACACAGACGCACATTTAATACACCCTACGTGACACACACATTAGAACACAAAACTAACAAAACTAACACAAAACACAAAGACTATAAATACACACGACCCGGCACACTGCTACCAGCCTCTACTACTACCACCAGCGTTCTACTATTATTGGTCGGCGTTCGTACTCACGGTTGGTTCGGCGCGGCGGCGGCGTTGTATGGATCCAGTATCCGGCATCGAGGCGGCGTTCGACGTGCTTGGGCTGGCGTCGCTGGCGGCGTTCGACGCGCTTGGGCTGGCGTCGCTGGCTGCGTAGTACAAGCTCCCCGTCCAAGCGCCCGTGTAGGTGATGCCGGTGTTGTTGGCGTTGGGGGCACCACCCGGATGGGAGTCAACAGCGCTGGAGACACCCCTGGCAGTAGCAGGTGGTAGCGTCCTCCGTTGAGTTCCCGGAACGGGCTCAGCACGGCAGGAAGTCCACGATGCGAAGTCGTAGAACGCGAGCTCACCGGAGCAGTAGCCGGCGTCGCTCACTTCCAGCCGATGTGTCCCTGACCTGCTGTAGCCTCCGCTTCTCTGTTGTCCCCCCCCCCCCCCGTGCCTTGCTCTCACTCGCCCTTTTATAGCCTTCGCATTAGTACACGTAAGCCTTGTCATCGTCTTTTTTCTTCTCTTCTCCACCAATCATCTCTCTCCACCTCACCGAATGCTTCTCCACCAATCATCTCTCTTCACCTCATTGAATGCTTTTCCACCAATCATTTCTCTCCACCTCACCGAATGCTTCTTCATCTTCTTTATTCTTCGGTTAATGCATGTTGTTTTCTTCACACCTCTTTCCTTTAAAATTTAATTTAGGCTCCTTAATATATGTGACACATGCAGCAGGACAACGTCATGGAGAAGAAAGTCGGCGACATCGTAGGCACAGCTGGTCGGGATAGCTCACGTTATAGCGTACCGGGTAGTGTAATCGGTCGAAACTGCAATCCACTTGTTCCCGGATGTTGATTTTGGAAACGGCTCAAGAAGATTGAAAGCAACAAAGAAAAATGGTTCAGTCGGAATATCGATGGGCTGAAGCTCGCCACTAAACGGAAGCGGGGCCGTTTTCCGTCGCTGACATTGACCGCAGGAAACAACGTAACCGCGAACATAGCGGTGAAGGCAAGGCCAGATGAACCACCGCCGCACGCTGTCGTGCGTGCGTGACATGCCGAGGTGCCCTGCAGTAGGAGCGTAATGAAGTTGGGCAAGTATTGTGGAAAGGATATGCGTCGGGACGACGAGCAAGAGATCGGCGCCATTAGGGTGCACATTGCGAGGGTACAGAGTATCGTGATGCAGCACGAACAGGCTCAGGTCAGAGTTGGAAGGGCCGCTTCGAAGGCGGTCGATTATGGGGTGCCGAAATGGATCACGGCGCTGCTGATGGATCACAAAACACAATAGTCGGTACCACGGTTGTGAGATTCAGGAAGATCGACAGGATGGCGGGACAAACAGTGAGCGTCTTGGTGCAGCTGGCCGGACTTGTTGACGACCGCAAATGTGTATTCCTGCAAGTGTAAGGCCCAGCTACCCAGTCGGCCTATAGGATCTTTCAGAGAGGACAGACAATACAAGACATGGTGGTCAGTAACTACGCACAGAAGGACCTCCCAAACAAATAAGGGTGGAATTTTATTAACGCCCAAACAAGTGTTTATTTATTTATTGACCCACAGCGCCACATTGGCATTACAGTGTGTGTGTGTGGGGGGGGGGGGGTAGGTTGTACAAAGCAAAAAAAAAAGAATTATTACAAGGGCAGTCACAAATACTATGCAGACACTTCATTGTCAGTAATATTAACAAGAAATGAAGACAAAGCATTCCATTCTCGAACAGTGTGAGGAAAACGACATCTTGAACATATCGGTTCTTGACCTGAATTCGCACACTTTGTGGTTATGATCAACCCACTCGGATCTCTAGTGTGGATGAAAAATGTACTTCTCCCTAGAAATAGCAATTCTGTAGTAATATATGTTATGAAAAATTTAAGCCATATCTTTCTCGTTTTTACATCAAGGGGTTCCCATTCTAATTCCTTTTTTATGCTAGACACACTAATGTATTTACTATAATTTTCAGAAACATAGCGGGCCGCAAGTTCTGGACTCTCAAATTTTTTTCTGTCGGTCTTTGTCGCCGGGTCCCATACAGTACAAGCATATTCTAGCGCGGACCTAATATATACGTTTTAAATAGTAAATTCCTAGAGTCTCGCGGAAACATTCTCGTGTTACGGCGCAAAAAACCCAACATTTCGCAAGCTTTCCAAGCAACATAATCAACATGTCGATGACAAAATAGGTTTGAGGTGATGTACACACCTAAATACCTGCATTCGAGAACAGTTTTCAATAAGTGGCCGTTTATATTATAGACGTAATTAGGTACATTCTTTCTCCTCGTGAAACACATGTGCACTGTATTTTGCAAATTTATATTCATGTGCCACTGTTCGCACAACCAAAGCAATGCATTTAGGTCTTCCTGCAAAGCAAGTGAATCCTGGGAATTTTCACTTCTCTGTAGACTACACAGTCATCAGCGAAGAGTCGCATGTACGATGCAATATTATCTGATATGTCATAATTAAACACAAGAAAAAGCAGCGGTCCCAAAACTGACCCTTGTGGGACGCCTGACATCAAGGAAGTTGCATTTGCAAGGCACTGCCGCTCAGTAATGAAATAATTGTGTTCGGAGGGAGCTAGCTGGCGTTGGCATAGGCAATGACACAATAGTGGCCTTGCTGGCATCGCGCAAGGGTGGCGCCAATACCATGGCTACTGGCGTCGGTTCGAAGTTCTGTAGGCAACGAAGTTTTGAAATGGGCCTGCAGAGATGGAGCAGTGAGGGCCGCAACAAGTGCGGTGAAGGCACGAGCTTGGTCAAGGCCCCAGGAGAAAGGCACATTCTTCTTCAGGAGTATGGTAAGAGGACGAGTCGAGTCGGTGAGGTTCGGGATAAACCGGCGGAAATACGAGCAGAGCGCGAGGAAGCTGCGCAACATTTCTTTAGGACCTGGGGAGGAGGAGGGGGGGGGGGGGGCTCGCTAACGGCACGAATTTTGTCAGGTCGGGCTTGACACGAGAATCATCAACCAAGTGGCTGAGGACCTTAATTTGGCGCTGGCCGAAGCTGACGAGGATTCCCAGGGATCTATGAATGCAAAGTAGAGAATGACCTATTCCGCATGTGTGCGCATTGACACATTATGGCTCTTCCACGTAGAGCAATGTCGAACAAAAATTCTTAAAATTAAAAAAATGTAACATAATTTTAAGGCAATTTTGAAGGCAATAATCAATTATCCTGATCTGTAACAAAATCTTTATTTTAAAATGTTTCCATCCGTCACATCGAGCAATTAAGACTCCGTAGAAAACCAATTGGGAAAGCTTTTCATGATAGCCAAGACGTTAATAGAAAAACAATTCAAGACCGAAGTTGGGTGATCTGCAGATATGTGGATCGTTATCGTGAAATCTTACATTATATGAAAAATGCGTTCAACTGCATTTGTTCAAAATTGCTGGGTATGATTTCATTCTTCAACAATGGATCTGAACACTAGAACCGAAGCGGAAACCTGAGTGCTAGCGCACCTACTTCGCATTTGGCTGAATTAAGAAAATCTAACGTCATTTTTTTATTTTAAACCGCAACGAACTATAAAAGTATGTGAACCGGTTTTCTTGAATTTCGGCTTTCATCGAAAACATTACCATTACAATATTTGTGGCACCTTAAAGATACGAACAGATATGACGTTGACAACACATGCGCCAGCTGGTATTATTACGTACTGAAGTCTTAGATGCTGATTTCTTACACCAACTCCACGAACTGCCACTCTGATCAGATTATTATCTGTTGCAGTGGGTTACTGCAAAGACGTGAAGTATGGAAGCCAATGATGCACAGAAAAAGTGGGATAATTGGTCAGGCAACGCTGTTTAGCGTTTGAAGGAATTGCCCCGTTAAATAACATTCATCATGCAGAAAGAGGACTGCATGTTCTCGCCAAGTGTCATCACGTAGTGTAGCATCGGTGACTCACCATGCATCTCCATCTGCTCTTAAATTGCGAAATTGATGTTCTTGAAGCCATTTAAAAGCCACTCATATTCTTTGTCCGCCTTAACGAGGAAGTTTAGGGAGAGCAATGCGGTAATAAAACTGTGCTCAAAACAGTTATAAAAAATGTAATATTGCTGATTTCTGGCTTCGGCATTGAAATAGCAATCATTGTTCTTTGAGTGAAGTAGCAGTAAATCTTTCAAGCGAAATAGGACAATATTATTACAGAGACGTCCACTGCATCCAAATGAAGGCTGCTAGATTGAAATGCTTTGCTCCAGTTGCCTTTCCTCGCTAATGTCTATGCGTCAAGTTCACCTCTTTCGCGTGTTTAGCTTCTATTTATTGCTGTTTGCGCTAGCATGTTTTGAGAAATGAGCGTGCGCGTACGGGCCTCCTATAGCTGCCGATAACTAAGCACCCACAGCTATTATTCTGTCCTTGAGAGCTGTTCCTCCTGCAACCGCTGCGCTATATATAATTATATACGAATAACTAGTTGTACACCAGAAATTTTTGGCAACAAAAAGCCCAGATAAACTCTCCATGAGGTTTTACCGCGAAAGTGTACTACATAAACGACAAAGAACACTTTCTTTCTGCAGGATATCTCGCTAAATACTATAACACTGTTGCGTCCTTCAATAGAAAAAATAAAAATGTAGCGCATTTTCAAAAACTAGAAATAGATCATCTCTGTGCTTGCCAACATGAAGCTTGCCTATAATTCCCAGCTTCGGAATCAGGAACCCCTATCAAGGATGCAGCGCTGCCCATTTGTCAATAGAAAATATTCTGCGTTTGAGGGTAAACTATTTTCTTCAGCTAGCGCAAAACACCTACAACTTTTGCTTTGCTGACAAATAATTTAAATTCATCCTGGCACTTCGCACCCGCAAATTGCCAGTGACAGTGGCCTCTACTATGACCACGCCAGACAAAGTGGCAACGACCCCAGTTCTTTCTATCATCTTTGATGGGCCGATCTGCCAACGTGATGCACCCATTTACAGTGGCACTGATGATCAATGTTGAAGACTGGATTATATGGTATGAGCGTGTGAGGACGCACAACAAATGGGACGACATGCGAAAATTAAGTTTCTGTTCAACTCAAGTCGCCAAGTTTCTGTGCACAGACCATGGAACAAATCTGCCTAACTGGACAGCCTTTATGATACGGTTTGCGGATGTGCTCGGTCACCTGCCAGTACGCAAGCCTCTTGCTAAGCACTGCTTGAGCGAACGTGCACAGAAGCAGGGAGAGATTACGAGCTATATTGACGACGTAGTTGATCTTTGTCATCGTATGAATGCGTCGATGCTTGAGAGTGAGAAACTTAGGCACGTTTTCAAGGGAACTGACGAATGCGCATTCCAAACTCTAGTTGACAATAATCTCTGTACTGTCATTGACGTGATCGCTATACGGCAAAGATTTAACCAGCTCCAATGACAACGCATCTTTACTCGGCAACCAGAAGAGACCTTGTCCAATTTGACTGAATGTATCGACTTTTTGTTACTCCACTGAATACAACAACTTATGCGTGAAGAACCCCCACGATAACTAATTTCCCCCTGCTCCCAGGAGTCACTTCCGCTTGCTCCTGCCATTCAGCAGATCATCCGAGATCAAGACGCCAAAGCTGTTCCTCGCGTTTGCCAGCCGTATGCCGAAGCCGTCTCTCAGACTCAACGGTGTTTTCATTTTTATTGCACAGCAGCCTCTCGGACGCCCCTGTACCACCCGTTGTGCCACCTGCCCCAGCCGTGACCTGATGGCGCACTCCAGACAATGGTCCTGTGTGTTTCGCCTGTGGCATCCTCGGCCATATCGCTCACTACTGCCAGCGCTGCATGTTCCCGCATGGCGACCCTCCACGAGTAGCCTTCTATACTCCTCCGCATGGTGCTGCCTATTCTTACCATCTTTTTGTTGTGCGTCATGTCGGCTCAGAATAAGTCGTGCGGTCACAATGTCGAGGAAAGCTTCCAGTAGCGGCTGCAGCGGTTGCGAGAAGCTGGGTAGCCTCGGCATGACATTTCGGGTGTCTGCGAAAGCCTAGTGCAAAAAATGAAAACTGGGAACAATGTTGAAGAAGACCCTGAGCCTAGGACCCACGTGATTCCTTACATTCGCAAAATGTCGCACAACACTAAGAGAAGGGCGAAGAAATGCGGCTTGATTGTGCTTTTCTCCGCTGCACGCAAATTTTCTAAGGTATGCGTGTTGATTAATGATGTTAAGAAAATCCCGTGCGCAATCAATTATGAAAGGAAGATCACGGACTGCGTATCTGGCGTGGTGTACCTCATGCCTCTTAGTTACTGAAATGTTTACATAAGCCACACCGGCCGATGTTTTAATGAAAGAGCACGAGACCACAGGTTGAAAGGCGATAACAACGCAGGAGTATTCTTCGCTTAGCATTGCGCGGACTGCACAACCATGAAGAAACGGGCACGCGTTCCATGCTTCGAGAGGACGCAGTTTTTGGCAAGGCGTAAAGAAAAATTGGAGCGCCTCGTTGTTGAAAATTTACACATCGGCACCACGAACACTACATCAGCAAGCCTTCCATTTCCTTGTCTTGCAAAAACTTTTCGTGTTTAGAAGGCCATATGTAGGTAGTGTAGTTTCGGTGGTCCTTTAGAGGCGTTCTTCTTCTTTCTTCTTTATTCAATACCTCGAACCTTGTAGAGGTCCAAGCAGGGTGGGTTAAATGGCAAAAAACAATAACAAAGTTAATAAACAACAAAACAAGCATCTTTCATTTGTTTTGGTGTTTCTTTGGTAAGCGTTTTGTTTGTTCTGGAAAAGGGTCGTTATGTAACTGTTAGCTTGTGCGAAAGTTCCTGTTCTCAACTGTTTAAGTTTTGGAGCATCACAGCTTTTGTGTTGTTTCTGTTTGATTTTGTTTGACTTGGTGCCTATTTTCACTGTTTTTGTTGTTTCATGACGTAGCTCTTCTGGGCATGTACAGTGATTTGTGAACATGTGACCTGCTGCCTTTTTTCACTGCTTTATTGTTTATAGACGTAGACTGAAACGGGTAGTTTTGTTTTCATTTGTTTATATATTTTGGGGGGAGGGGCTTGCCTTGCATTTATGTGTGGTAGCACTCGTGCTTCAATCTAATTAGGCTTTCGTTCCTATCAGTTGGTTGCGCTTTCCATCATCTAGTTCGGGTGGCCATCTAGTGTGTTATTTCGCTGTGCGACGTTTATGGCTTTAATGTTTTCCTAAAGTGGGCCGGCCCAGTATAGGACTATCGTTTACAGTGCTGTGGTTTTACAGTTTGTTTTCTCTCCTGCGCACGTGTTTACGTGCTGGCGTTTCTGATAAGATGCTGAGATCTCTTTATATACGCCTTGCTGTCTTTCGCCTAATAAAGTTGTTAGTCTCGGTTTATGTGCGTCTTTTCCTTTTCGCCGTTCGCGTCTCGTTTGCGCAGTTGTTTCTTTGCATCTACTTGAGTGACATCGCAAAAACCTGGTTCTTAAATCATGAGGACGACATCTCCGACTGGACCACTTTCACAGAGCTGTTGCGCAAGATCTTCGGCACGCCTTCTGGTCGATGTGAGCTGGCTAACGAGAAGCGCGTTGCTCGTATGCAACAACCTGGTGAGTCCTATGCGTTATAAATTGAGGACTCCTCGCCATTTGCCGTCAGGTGAATGCTGATATGCGAGAATCAAGCGCGTTCTCCATAATCTGAAGGGCATAGAAATCGTCGTTCTTAATACCTTGCTGACTCAGAACCGCGCTGCTGTGTCCGCCATTACTTCCACCTGTCAACGCCTGCACGAGCTGCAGTCGGGCTGCCTCAAGCAAGACCTCACTGATGGCGGCGCCCTCTTTGATTGAATGTACATTCCATTATCCTTGCCCTGATACGAAAGAAACTGTCTGGGCAGGCCACCCATGTCGCACCGCGCTCAAATCTGCTGCTTGCCACAGTGGATCTACGGGGTTTTATCAAAGATGAACTACCTGCTTTCAATTTCGCGTGGCCCCCACACCGTGTAACGCCGCCTCTCGCACGCCCACCTACGCCTAGATTCCTTGGCAACCTCCTGCGTAGTCTCCTGCGCCTTGTCCAGCACCTTTGTATGGTCATGTGGCTTTTGTGGCAGCATATTCTTCACAGCCCCGTTATGTCCAACCATGGCGCTCCTCTCGCCTTGTGTGCTACTAATGCGGGAAACGTGGCCGCATTCCCGTGTCTGCCATCGGCACCAGCAGGCCGAGCAACGAGGTTATGCTCCCAACGAGCGTGCCTACGTGCGCCCGCCTGATGAGCCTGCCTTGCCGTACCCTACCTTTTCACGTCGCTACCCCTCGCCTACGCAATCGCAGGAAGTCTCTCTGCCATCTCGTCCTACTCACGCCGCTCCCCTTCGCCTTTCTGCAACAGTCACCGCTCCGTCCCGCTTCTTCCGCCTTCGCTCCAATCCTGGAAAACTAAAAGAAGGAGTTCTTGCAGGAAAAGCTGCTTCTGATTCTTATACAAACTGTGCAATTCCTCCCGCCGGTCGGTCGAACATGTTCTGAGTGATTTCCGAAGGCGTGTGCCTTGAGGCCCTCATCGGCACGGACGCCGTTTATTCTGTCATATATGTCACACAGTTTTCACGCCTGCGCAAAGTGACCACTCCATACACCCTTTCCACCCGCGGTTGCGTGACCGTCGCAGCACTGCACACTACCGGCCAGCCCATTTCACTCCAAAAATGTGCGACTCTTGGTTTTCGTTTCGACGGGGACGTCCGCCTCCTCCGTACACTCTCCTGTGCGTCACCGCCTCCTGGTACGCTCCCACCACGTTCTTCCTCTATGCTCGCCGCCTTCTTCAGCACTCACCTAACATCTCAGTGGTAGATAGCCTTGCTGGCATTCCATTTCAATCACGCAGACTCATTTGATGCTTGCACCTGAAGTTTAAGCCACACCTCTGTCACTACTCAATGGATCGAAACGGATGGTTGTGCTGTCATTCGTCGCCGTTCGTATCGCGTTGCGTCGTCAGAAAGAAAAATTATTGACGAACAATTTGCCGACATGCTCGCGAAAAACATCATCCGGCCATCCATGAGGACTTGATCCTCTCCTCTTGCTCTCGTTAAAAAAATGGCTCAGGTCGCTTTTTCATGGATTACCGAGCCCTTAACCAAATAACCCGTAAAGGTTTTAACCCGCTGCATCACATCGACGACACATTGGGCTGACCCAAGCAGCAGAATATTTCTCCAGTCTCGACCTCCGCTCGGGACACTGGCAAATTCTCATGCACAAATCCGACAAGATCAGGACCGCCTTTGCTACCCCTGATGGTCTCTATGAGTTCAACGTGATGCCTTTTGCGTTGTGCAATGCTCCTGCCATGTTTTAGCGCATGGTCGACACCGTGGTAAAGGGAAGGAAATGAAAGACGTTCCTTTGCTGTCTCGACTATGTCATCGTATTTTCGTTCGACTTCGCTCAGTGTTTACACCGCCTCAATGAAGTTCTTGTGTCTCTTGCACAAGCCTGTTTTCAGCGGAGTACCAATATGTGTCATTTTACTAGCAAGACCATCAAAGTTCTCCGCCATGCCGTTAGCAAGGCAGAAATGCAGCCCGCCGGCGATAAAATTGCACTGGTAAATTTTTCTCGGCCCCAACGCCAGAAAACAATCCGCAGCTTCCTTTGTGTACCGTCGTACTTTCGTCATTTTATACGGAACTTTGCCTCCATAGCTGCCCCATTACACACACTCTTCATTTCTTAAGCGCTTTATGTTTGGTCCCCTCAGTGTAAAGAGGCCTTCCTTGCACTCATGCAGGCATTGACTTCGCCTCCCGTGCTCCGCCACATTGATGAGGATGCGCCCACCCTTCTTCACACTGACGCCAGTGGACAAGGCATCAGCGCAGTTCTTTTGCAACTCTTCGTTACGTCTGAAGAGCAAGTTGTGGAATACGCCAGCCGTTCCCTTACTGCAGTCGAGCTTAAGAGCTCAATAACAGAGAAAGAATGTCGCGCTGTTATTTGGTCTCTCTAATCTCTTAAAGTTTCTTCCCTACTTGTATGGTCGCCATTTAATCACAGTTGCAGATCACCACGCACCGTGTTGGCTGTCAACGTTAAAAAATTTAGCCCATCGCGTGGGTGGCTGGGTGCTCCATCTGCATGAGTATACGTTTACCATCGCGTACAAACTGCCAGAAAACACCTTGTCACTGACGCCCCATATCGCTGCTCCTTGCATTGTGCTCCCGCAGTTACACCTCCGACCTACTCTATACTGCCCTTCGCGTCCGCCTCCCGCCAATCATCTGGATGCTGCTCCCATTGCTCTGGCTCCGCTGGATATCTACACTGATTTCTCGTCCGTGCAGCTGGCTGATCTCTACTGCCGCACAATCATCGCTCGTCTCTGTGGTCAATCAGCGAGACCCAAGCGTCGCTTGCGACGTTACCTCCAGCAGTTCCGATTTTAGCATGGAATACTTTACCGCTACACTTAGCAGCCTACGAGTCACCGGTGGGTTCCCCTTGTTCCTCGGTCCTTTCGTCATAGAGTTTTAGAGGCTTACCACGATGACACCACTGCCGGGCATTTAGGTCACCACAAAACTTATGGTCGTATCAAGAGCCCCTACTTCTGACCCGGCCTTTCTAAAAGCATGGCTAAGTACATGCCCCCTTTCCCTTTTACTAGCACCGTAGCTTGACTGGTTTCCTTTTCAGCACATGAATTCGCACTCATTTATTACTTAATAAAGTGTTACATAAATTTCACTTTTCAGAAAGAATATTACGGAAACTGCATATGCCCTGGGAACATTGGTAATAGGCCTAATGGCACAAAATGCGTGGTAAGTATATTAAATACAACTTCTATCATTCCTGCTTCTGACACCTCCTTTGAACAGAAACAATGTGAGGAGGCAGTGAAAATATACTGTGAAAATGGGCATTCGTTAGCCATTCGATATTTTTTTTTGAAACCACGACACGAAGAGAAAAAGTAAGAAATTTACGCCCGCAATCATCGTTTATTTTGAGTGTATGTGTTTGCCCTGAATAACGCACCTGACATTTAATTAAACCAATTTCTAACCAAGCTAGCTCTTCTAGCGAGATTTTATCGTATGGCACAAATAGCTTATAACACAAGAAAATATTCCCCTCAAAACTTCAGAAACAACTGTACCTAACTTGTTTGTAAACCGATTACTATATTTTGAAGTTTTTTGAGTTCCTAGTAGATTCTTTGTTTTTTAGACAACGCGCTTATTCGCTATCTCAAAATCTGCGCCAGTTTGGAAGTCTCCCTGACGAAATGGTGTTGTGTCATTCACAGAAAACAGAGCCTGGTTATGACAATGAAAATGTTGGGAAACTGGGCACCTGTGTGAATGGAAAATGCGAATTGAACAAAGTCCTCAGGGGATGCAATGGCAAGGAACCTCAGAAACTGGTAAGCAATTCCTTGGCCTGCCTCTTTTTCAGCATCTTCATCAAGCCGGTGAGCACTGTGAGAAAAATAATATCCAGCATAGTGCCACCCAATCACGCGCCGAGCGTTGTGTGCCAATTTGAGTGGAGCTCTTTTTCATTATTCTCCTTCTGAGTAGTAAGAACTAATGATGGTCATTACCATCTCTTCTCCCCTCCCCTTATGCAATGCGCCGAGGGGGCCCTTAATAGAAAATAGCAGATGATGACGGTGAATATATCGGTGTGTATAAATAATGATGGCAATCGAGGTCCCGTGACCTTGTTTTGTTTGCAACTTAATTTTTATATATGATGGCCAAATTCCTAGTTTCCGGAGCAACGTACTTAGTTTTCCAAAAGGGTGCCATAGTTTCTTCGGAAAAGCCGTTTACCTCAAGAGGTGAAAAACATCCCTTTTGCTATTTTAAAAATCGGTAGTTTCGATCCCCGCATAAAGTAAAACAAAACTTCCTTAAGCCTGAGTATACTTTGAGTATCTGCGTGCAGATTTTCTGTTGTAATCAGTGCGAAAATTTTTTGCCTCCTATAATATCGCTGTAAAACGCCGCAAACATTGTAGAAAAAGGAAGGGATTCCAATAAGGATATTTTAAGGACAATCATGGGACCAGAAGGAGTGAGAACTTGAGGCTTAAATTTTTGTCAGTATTATTCGGTTGTTTTTATTATTTTAGAAACAAATGCATTTATAGAAGGGCAAATGATGTTTAATTAGGCGCTGAAGAAATCAGCAATTAGAAAAATTCGAAAGAAGGCGAACAATGACAGAGGTTAAAAAAGTCTTTGACTTTCTTCACAATTTCTCTAAAAGATTTTTACGACGTGGTATGTACGCCCAGGAAATAATCTTGCATTGTATTGTTTTAAAATATAAAATTAAAGGGCTAGCGCAGACTATATTTCGCTCGTTACCATTCCTGGATATTTTGTGTTCCCGGTATGCGTAATACTGTATATATATATATATATATATATATATATATATATATATATATAATATATATATATATATATATATATATATATATATATATATATATATATATATATAGTTTGTGAGCTGCAGAGGAGGCAGAGAAGAGTGTAACAAGCAAATAGCACCAACAGTTGAAAAATAAACAAAAAAATAAAAATATGGGTGCGGGGAGCAGGCAGAGACAAGATTAGAGGAGGAAGTCAAAAAGAGAAAAAAAAGGAAAAAAAGGGGAACTAGTAAGGAAGGACGGCCAAAAATGGAGATGGCGAAAAGAGAGAAATGCAGAGGAAGACGGCGCGGGGGACATGGGCAGCGCGGCAACCGCAGGCGTACGAATGCCACTCATAAGCAAAATGCACAAACACAAAGATGGGCGCCTCTGCAGATGTGTGGCCAAAGAGGTGCCGCTGCGCAAATGACACTGGCAGCGACGAACAGGCCAAACCAGGTGCCTTTTGGGGGGTCTCACTAATTTCCAGTGAGCGAAGGCTAGAACGTTAGGGAAGGAGGGGGCTAGGTTGTAACTAGCACATGTGTAAGAACTTACACAGACGGTCTGGGTTTCACTGAACAGTGCATCTCTCTCCCTGGGCGGTTCGTTGAAGCGACTTCGTCGAGAAAACTTGTTTGTAGTGGACGAGAGCCGGGCTGTGTACAAAGATTTCAAGTTCTCAGAAAAAAGTAAGGAAGGAACGTCAAAGCTTATCAATACTGCACGGGGCAGGATAGTGTAAGCAAGGAGGGGCATGATTGCCTGGGATATACACTAGGAGTTATAAAGGGTATATCGGAGTTAGCCAATTAACGAGAAGTTTAGTATTATTTTGTTTGGAGGTTGTAAATAAAAGAAAGGGTACCAGCCTTTTCGTTAAGACCTCCTTGAATGTATTAAACTTGTGGATAAAATAGGATTCACGTTGTTCACGTTCTCGCCTGTTATTGAAACCCCCTTGAATAATTGTTACCTCTAGTTGGTCAAATGGGTGTCCATCTGCGTTTGCATGCTTGGATAGGAGAAAATTTGGGACAGACTTCGTGTGTGCGCGGTGATTGTTAAATCGAATGCGGAATGCAGTGTTTGTCTGCTCTATGTATTGCTGGTTACACACGGTGAATTAAAGGAGATAAATTATATATGATGAGTCGCAGTCAAAGTTACCGTTGATTGAATGCTGGAAAACTGACCTCGTACTCGTTGCGGAACAGGTAGTCTACATGTGTTTGCAAACTTTGCAGCGACGTTTACCACAGGGGTGGCATACATATTTTGTGGTTTTGTGTTGCTTGGAGTGGACTAGAAGGTTCTGAATGTTGTTGGCACGCCTGTAAATCACGCGGGGTGCGCATGTAAATATATTCGATAGTCGTTGACTTTGCTGGAGAATATTAAAGTGATTATTAGAATTCTCTTTATGCTCGATGCGTTACTGTTAAATGTGAGAATAAGGTTTGTAGTGTAATCATTTCGGTTATCTATTCGGTGCTCCTGGAGTATTTGACTACGGTTAAGATTTGAAGCTCTGCTTATGGCGTCATCAATAAGGGAACGTGGATAGCGCTGTGTTAAGAGCACGTTGCGCGTGTGTTCGGAGTTGTCATGAAAGTCTAGGTCGTTAAAGCAGATTCTTCGAAAACGATGGGCCTGCGAATAAAGGATGCTGGTTTTGAAATGACGGGGATGGGCGCTTTGAAATTGTAAATATTTGTGAGAGTCGGTTGGTTTTCTCTAAATGGTTGTACTAACTGACCCCTTGTCAACCAGAATGTCAACATCAAGAACATTGATTTGACTGGTTGAGTAGATGTGCGTAAACTTTATGTTTGGGTGCACGGAGTTGAAACTGTCAATGAAATGGATAAGTTGTTGTCCTGTGTTGTCCATATTATAAAAATATAATCGAAATACTGCTTGTAAAAGTACGGCTGAATTAGACAAGAAGAAAGAAATTTTGACTCTATATGATGCAGAAAATGTTGGTATTATTTGGGGTCATTCTTGTTCCCTTAGCGGTGCCACTTACTCGTAGATAATATTGAAGGCCAATTTCAAAGCTATTATATTCTAACACACTTTTGGCTAGTGTTCCTAAGACGTTTGGGCTTGGAGATTCATGAGGTCTCTGCTCTTCATAAGATTCTAAAAGGGGTGCAAGGCCGTCGGCATGGGGAACGTTTGTGTATAAGGATGTTACATCCATGGTTACAAGAAAGGCTCCTTCAGGTAATGTTATGTTGTCTATCTGGCGGAGAAAGTGGTTTGAATCTTTGATGTAGGGTGGATATGTGGCTGGAATGTGGCTAATTAGATTGTCAGTGCACTTTGATATTAGTTCTGTGATGGTGCCGATTCCTGAAATTATTGGCCGTCCAGGAATACCGGCTTTATGTCATTTAGGGAGCATGTAAAAACGCCCAGGAGAAGGATTGGTTGCTGTGAGTGCCTTGCATAGTTTCGGGTAGATTTCATATCGTTTTGTGAGGTGGAGGAGGATAGCAGATATAGCTTTTAAGTGCTCGGCGGTGGGGTCGCCATGAAGTTGTTTATAAAAATTATTGTCAGAAAGCTGTCGGATGCCTTCGTCTATATAGTCATCCCTGTTCAAGATAACAATGCCTCCATCCTTATCAGCTGGCTTTTTAACGATGTCGTTTCGGTTTCTGAGCGCCTCTAGAGCAGTACGTTCTCTTTTAGGAAGATTATCTGGTCCTAGCTTGTGGTTTTTAAAAATTTAACATTGTCATTTTGAACTGCCTTAATATAGATATCCAAGTGTTTTTCCCGCCTGATGTTGGTACTCCAGTCTTAGTTCGCTGAGTGGAAGTCCGCGTTTTTTTTTTTGGGGGGGGGGGGAGGGGGGTTTTGGGTTATCAAAGAAGCATTCTCTCAGGCGAAGTTTTCTGGCGAAGTCGTCAAGATCTTTCAGGAGTTGCAATTCATTGTATTTGCCTGTGATGGGCAAAACATCAGCCCTCTAGATTGGACGGCTCGCTGATACTCTGTGAGCGGTGTTAGAGATAGATTGATGATGTTGTCTACACTGTGATGGCTCTGTTTTGACAGTGTTTGCCCTTGGCTGACCTTTGACTGAGAAATATCGGGGTGGGCAGAATTTGATCCAACCGCACTTAGTAGTTCTTTCAGCCGTTCGTCATGTGGAACTTTGTCTCGTGTAAATTTTCTAATTTTGATTGTGCCTATTTCTGAAGAATTTTTTGTTTTGAAACGTTCTAGATCCTCGGCCTCCATTGTGGAAACAACAAGATTATTCCGAGTATCACCGAACCTATCTCAGAGCGCCGAATTGTGATTTTGAGTAAATCTCGGGAAGCTGATTGTATATGTCTTTCCATTTCTTTTAGTCTCCTTTTGATAGATTATTCATTGCTGGTATCAGCTTCACTTGTAGACCTTTCGGTACGAAATTAGCCCGAAGGTACGTTTTTAAGGTTTTAACATCAAGGTCGTGTCTAAGTCGCTTATCAATTATTTTTCATAATTTAAGAAAAGCTGAGCTTTTGAAACAGGGCTGCCGGTGATATGAGAACAAGGGAGGCGGAGTACTCACGCGGCCTGTGTATCAGTCCCGTCGCACTCGATGGGAGGAACCACAACGCTTCCGGAGGTCATATCATAAAACGGGCGCTCGGGGCCCGTCCACAGTTATATGACGGGCTGTTGGTGAAGGGTTGCTGTTCTGGTGCAGAATCCACGGCAGTTCTCCGCCTCGCTTGTATACTTCTCTTCGGGCTTGCCTCAGGACACGATGGCTTGTTTGATGTGCTCGCCTGGGCTGAGGTGCCTGCTGTAGGGGAATGTGGAGCTGCTGTGCCACTGTTGGTCTGGGGTGGCTGTTTTAGTGCTGCGCTGCAGCGTCCCCTCGATGTCCGGGAGGTGAGTGGTGTGCTGGCGGTGATGGCTGGACGGCTGGCTGTTGCTTGTCTGGCATTTTGGCCTACGACTTGTGCAATAGTCCGAGGCTCTGGAGTTTTCATCGAATTTGGTTGCTGCCGAGGCTCTGGATGTTGCGGCGCGTAGTCTCTCCTTTGCCGCAATGTGCGGTGGCGAATTCGGAGGAGTAAGTTGTAGGTGTTCCAAGAAAATAACGAGACTACTGCTCTATAAACCAACCGACTCACAAAAATATCTACATTTTCAAAGCACCCATCCCCGTCACTGCAAAACCAGCATCCCTTATTCGCAGGCCCATCGTTTTCGACGAATCTGCTCTAACCACTTTGACTTTCATAACAACTCCGAACACATGAGCAACGTGCTCTTAGCACAGCGCTCTCCACGTTCCCTTATTGATGACGCCATAAGCAGAGCTTTTAATCTGAACCGTAGTCAAATACTCCAGGCTAACCAAAGAGATAACCGAAATGATTACACTACAAACCTTATTCTCACATTTAACAGTAACGCATCGAGCATAAAGAGAATTCTAATAATCACTTTAATATTCTCCAGCAAAGTCAACGACTATCGAATATATTTACATGCGCACCCCGCGTGATTTACAGGCGTGCCAACAACATTCAGAACCTTCTAGTCCACTCCAAGCAACACAAAACCACAAAATATGTATGCCACCCCTGTGGTAAACGTCGCTGCAAAGTTTGCAAACACATGTAGACTACGTGTTCCGCAACGAGTACCAGGTCAGGTTTCCAGCATTCAATCAACGGAAACTTTGACTGCGACTCATCAAATATAATTTACCTCCTTTAATTCACCGTGTGTAACCAGCAATACATAGAGCAGACAAACACTGCATTCCGCATTCGATTTAACAATCACCGCGCACACACGAAGTCTGTCCCAAATTTTTTCCTATCCAAGCATGCAAACGCAGAAGGACACCCATTTGACCAACTAGAGGTAACAATTATTCAAGGGGGTTTCAATAACAGGCGATAACGTGAACAACGTAAATCCTATTTTATCCACAAGTTTAGTACTATTCAAGAAGGTCTTAATGAAAAGCCTGCTACGCTTTCTTTTATTCACGACCTCCAAACAAAATAATACTACACTTCTCGTTTATTGGCTAACTCCGATATACCCTTTATAACTCCTAGTGTATTTCCCAGGCAGTCATACTCCTCCTTACTTAAACTATCCTGCCTCATGCAGTATTGATAAGCTTTGACGTTCCTTCCTTATTTTTTCCGGAAACTTGAAATCTTTGTACACAGCCCGGCCCTCCTCCACTACAAACAAGTATTCTCGACGGAGTCGGTTCAACGACCCGCCCAGGGAAAGGGATGCACTGCTCAGTGAAACCCAGACCCCATGTGTAAGTTCTTAACATGTGCTCGTTACAAAGTAGCCCACTCCTTCCCTAACGTTCCAGCCTTTGGCTCACAGGAAATTAGTGAGACCACCCAAAAAGGCGCCTGGTTTGGCCTCTTCGTCGCTGCCAGTGTCATTTGCGCAGCGGCACCTCTTTGGCCACGCATCTGTAGAGGCGCCCATCTTTGTGTTTGTACATTTTGCTTGTGTGTTTTGTTTGCACGTTTTGCTTTCGTACGCCTGTGCTTGCCGCGCTGCCCATGTCCCCCGCATCGTCTTCCTCTGCCTTTCTCTCTTTTCGCCATCGCCATTTTTGGCCGTCCTTCCTTACTAGTTCCCCCTTTTTCTTCTTTTCTTCCTATTTTTAGCTTCCTCCCCCAATATTGTCCCTGTCTGCTCCCCGCACCTCCATTTTTATTTTTTGTTTAATTTTTTCGACTGTTGTTGCTATTTGTTTGTTACACTCCTTTCTGCCTCGTCTGCAGCTCACAACATTAAAACGTCTATCTTACGCGATTCCACTAGTCGTGAAGAAGACCGCACCGCGGTCGAAACGTTGATAAGTAAATGTGTCTCTGCAGAAGTGCCCACTTCTCTTACACCTTTATCTTTCGGACACAACGCAATCTACTTTCGTAACATATATATATATATATATATATATATATATATATATATATATATATATATATATATATATATATATATATATATATATATATATATATATATATATATATATATATATATATATATATATATATATATATATACCAAGTGATTTCTGGCAGCTGATTTGGTCAATATAATATAAAATCAGCAAAAATTGAAGAAACATAACAGGATTTATTTCACGACGTTTCGGCTGGAGGACCAGCCTTTTTCGAGTGTATATATATGGTTTAGTTTGGTTTGGTTTATGAGGGTTTAACGTCCCAAAGCGACTCCGGCTATGAGAGACGCCGTAGTGAAGGATTCCGGATATTTCGACCACCTGGGGTTCTTTAACTTGCACTGACATCGCACAGTACACGGGCCTCTAGAATTTCGCCTCTATCGAAAATCGACCGCCGCGGCCAGGATCGAACCCGCGTCTTTCGGGCCGGCAGCAGAGCGCCGTAACCACACAGCCACCGCGGCGGCATATATATATATATATATATATATATATATATATATATATATATATATATAGTATAGAAAGATAAACGTATTTGGTTGCTAGAGGCAAAAATTCAAAGTTGAAAACGCTTCATTTATTTTGAGTCGACGTTTCGGACAGAGCCTGTCCTTTCTCAAGGACAGGCTCTGTCCGAAACGTCGACTCAAAATAAATGAAGCGTTTTCAACTATATATATATATATATATATATATATATATATATATATATATATATATATATATATATATATATATATATATATATATATATATATATATATATATATATATTGCCACCTAGTGTTGCCAGGTGGCGCAAGCTGTCCGCGAAGACGATGAGGTTGCGATCGTGCTATCGTGGATCGGCCGCCATTACCGTCTCCTCTTGCCGACTCCAGCTGTTGAAGCGTCTCTCCGTGAGAACTCCGTGACAATTTGGTGGAGCCTGCTGGGTACGAGTATCCCATGCAAGAAACCCCTCCAGGGAGCCGTGCCGACAGCCCTGCGCCGATTGACACCCCGGTACACCGCTTCAGCCGGAGGCTGCAGGGACTTTCACCGGAGCTTGGACCACTCGCGACAGTCATGATACCAGCCACCGGTATTCTCACGCAAGCTGCCGGTGCTACACCTGCCCACTATACCTTGCAGACCCCGCGGGTTCCCAAGGCCTTCCACGGGGACCTTTTCGAAGACGTGGAGGACTGGTTCCTTCACTTCGAGCGTGTGGCTGCTTATAACCAGTGGGACGACGCCGCGAAACTAAGAAACGTCTACTTTAGCCTAGAGGATGGCGCCCGCACGTGGTTTGAGAACCGTGAGGAAGTTCTAACTTCCTGGCGAGAGTTTCGCCGTCGCCTGCTGGAGGCCTACACCAGCGCGGATCGCCGCGAAAGAGCGGAGCGGGCAATCCAGTCCCGCGTCCAGCTACCGAACGAAAGCGTACAAATGTACGTCGAGGACATGACGCGGCTCTTCAGGAGAGCTGATCCTGCCATGCCTGAAGAGAAGAAACTTCGGCACTTAATGAGAGGCGTCAAAGAGCAGCTGTTCGCAGGCCTCGTGCGCAGCCCACCATCTACAGTTGCTGCATTTCTTTCGGAAGCCACAACGATGGAGAAGGTCCTGCAACAGCGTTGCGCCAGTTACGACCGGCCCGTGCATGCTGCTGCAGTCACATCATCGTTTGCCACCATCGGACAGCATCCTGATGATTTGCGGGAACTTATTCGCACAATCGTGCGTGAGGAGCTTCACAAATTTTGTAGCCCGTCGCAGCCTGCGCTCGGTTCCATCTCCGCTCTTGTACGAGAGGAGGTGCAACAGGCGTTCCGGGGCCCTGTTCCTGTGGTCGACGTACCACCTCTGCCTGGGGACTACCACCGTCCGACGTACGCCGAAGTTGCAAGGCGTCCGGCTCCCGCTTCGCCGCCACCAATTCACGCCACGCCTCAAGCCCCGCGGCCCTCTGTGCAACCGGTGCAGTACTTCGAGGATCGTCGAGCACCCCTCCGAAAGGCCGACGTTTGGCGTACACCTAACCGACGACCGCTCTGTTTTCACTGCGGAGAGCCAGGTCATCTTTATCGAAATTGTTATTACCGACGCATCGGCATCCAAGGCTTCCGCACCGACTCACCGAGACCCCGTCAAGGTGAACGACCCCCTGAAATTGAAGAATTCCTTGCGGACCAGCGCAATCCATCCCGAGCGCAGCGGCAGTCGCGCTCACCCTCACCGAGGCGCTCTTCCCCGACACCTCCCGGCTTCTCGCGAGCGGCACCGGGCCGATCGCCAAGTCCTCGTCGGGAAAACTGAAACCCGCGACCTTCGGGGGCGAGGTCGCTGGGGGGCGCTGTGCTGAAGACCTCCCGTCATCGCCGCTACAATCCGACAAAAACCCGCCGACGCCATCACCAGAGTTAAAAAACCGCGTTTCTTTAGAAATACCCGTTCTTATCGATGGTCGCAGAGTAAGCGCATTAGTTGATACCGGGGCCGATTATTCGATCTTAAGTGGACAACTGGCGACCATTCTGAAAAAAGTGATTACCCCTTGGCCTGGCGCGCACCTTCGAACTGCCGGCGGTCATCTGGTTACGCCCAAGGGTATGTGCACTGCTCGCGTTCAGATCAGCAAGTCCACGTTCGTCGTCAGCTGCATCGTCCTGGGCGAGTGTTCTCGGGACCTAATCCTCGGCATCGACTTTCTGCGGGAGTATGGAGCAATTATCGATCTGCGCAACCGAATCGTCATGTTTTCCACAGAACAAGCCGCCGAACTCGACAACTCCTGCCAACGCAGTGCCGCACTTCGCGTTTTCGCCGACAGCGTCACACTTCCGCCCCGTAGCAGTGTTTTGATTGAAGTCGCCTGTGCTGAGTTGCACGACGCTGAAGCAGTCGCCGAGGCTAATCATTCGCTCCTCCTGACTCAAGGCATCTGCGCCGCTCGAAGCTTACTAACAATTCGCGCTGGCCGGTCTGCGATCCTTGTTACAAATTTTTCTCCAGAGCACCGGCACCTTTTCTCTGGAACTGCGATCGCTACCGCTGAAGCGGTTGTGGATGTTCCGGTCTGCTTTGCGTTCGCGGCAGCGGCCCCTGACGACCAATCATCGCGCGCCACTGACGACCAATCTGTTCCGAATGTCGACATCAACTGCAACCTCCCCGAAGGAAAGCGCCTGGCCTTAGAGCACTTGCTATTGGAGTATAAACAGTGTTTCGCTTCTTCGTCGAAAGTTCGTCAAACGCCCCTAACGCAACACCGGATCATTACGTATGACGACGCTCGCCCTATCCGCCAGCAGCCTTATCGTGTTTCCGCCAAAGAACGGGAAGTAATCCAAAAGCAAGTTCAGGAGATGATTGACGACGGTGTAGTTCAACCTTCCCAAAGCCCGTGGTCTTCGCCTGTTGTCCTTGTTAAAAAGAAGGATGGAACACTTCGATTCTGCGTGGACTACCGTAAATTAAACAATGTGACTAAAAAGGACGTCTACCCGTTGCCCCGCATTGATGACTCCCTGGACAGATTACGGCGTGCTAAGTATTTTTCATCCATTGACCTGAAGAGCGGTTATTGGCGAATTGAAGTGGACGAACGGGACCGCGAAAAAACTGCCTTCGTTACACCAGATGGCCTCTATGAATTCAAAGTGCTGCCTTTTGGCTTGTGCTCTGCGCCAGCGACGTTTCAACGGATGATGGACACTGTCCTCACCGGCCTCAAGTGGCAAAGTTGTCTTGTATACCTGGACGACGTTGTCGTTTTTTCAGAAACTTTTGAACAGCATCTCGTGCGCCTGCGAACTGTCCTCAGAGCCCTCCATTCCGCTGACCTTACGCTGAAGCCCCAGAAGTGCCACTTCGGTTACACAGAGCTCAAGTTCCTCGGTCACGTTGTGAGCGCCGACGGAGTTCGACCCGACCCCGACAAGACAGCCGCCGTCGCCAATTTTCCTACTCCGACTGACAAGAAAGCTGTCCAGCGTTTTCTGGGTCTCTGTGCATATTACCGACGGTTTATTGCGGACTTCGCAAAGATTGCAGAGCCGTTGACGCGCCTCACCAGGAGCAACACCTCCTTCGTTTGGACAATAGACCAAGAGACGGCTTTCTCTTCGCTCCGCCAACGCCTTCAGACATCTCCCGTTCTTGCACACTTCGACGAAGAGGCCGACACCGAGATCCACACCGACGCCAGCAATATCGGTCTTGGAGCTGTCCTTGTCCAACACCAAGAGGGCATTGAGAGAGTTATAGCCTATTCTAGCCGTACTCTCTCCCGCGCCGAACGCAATTACTCTACGTCAGAGAAGGAATGCCTTGCTGTCGTGTGGGCCACCATGAAATTTCGCCCTTACCTTTACGGCCGCGCATTCAAAGTCGTAACCGACCACCACTGCCTATGCTGGCTGGCTAATTTGCGAGACCCGTCTGGACGATTGGCCCGCTGGAGTTTACGGCTCCAAGAATTCGACATTACCATCGTATATAAGTAGGGCCGTAAACACGAAGACGCCGACACGCTGTCGCGTGCACCACTCGACTCTTCCGGTCCCGAAATCGACGACGACAGCGGTTTCCTCGGTATACTTAATGCATCGGACATAATAGCCCGGCAGCGGGCTGACACGGACCTCCGACCGCTGATTGACAACCTTGAAGGTCACGCCATGCCTCTACCACGACACTTCGCTCGACGTCTCGGCTCTTTCTGTTTGCGCGAAGGTATCTTATACAAGAAGAACTCGAGAGGCCAAGAAAGAGCTTACCTTCTGGTACTTCCGGCCGATCTTCGCGCCGACATTTTATTGGCATGCCACGACGAGCCCACTTCAGGCCATCTGGGTTTTTCCCGGACGCTCGCCAGGATACGCAACATGTACTACTGGCCCGGACTCTCGGACGATGTCCAAAGGTACGTAAAAAGCTGCCGTGAATGCCAGCGCCGGAAGACGCCACCGCTTAAGCCGGCGGGTTTTCTCAAGCCCGTTACTACACCCCGCTCTCCGTTCGATCAAATAGGAATGGACTTTCTCGGTCCTTTTCCGTTGTCACTCTCAGGAAACAAGTGGATCATAGTCGCTACTGACTATTTGACTCGCTACGCCGAGACCAAGGCGATACCCTGTGCCACAGCTTCAGAGGTCGCCGACTTTTTCATGCAAAACATCGTCTCTCGGCACGGAGCCCCTTCCTGCGTTATTACCGACAGAGGCACAGCGTTTACAGCGCAGCTAATCGACCATATATTTACGTTGAGCTGCACTAGCCATCGCAAGACCACAGCTTATCATCCGCAGAGCAATGGGCTAACCGAACGCTTAAACAAGACCATTGCGGACATGCTGTCAATGTACGTAGACGTTCAGCACAAAACTTGGGATGAGGTGCTACCGTACGTCACATTTGCGTACAACACGGCCCTTCAGGAGACTACACGCTTTACTCCCTTTCGTCTTGTATATGGACGTGAAGTCCAGAGCATGCTTGACGCGATGCTACCATGCCTCGATGACGACCAACTCGCACCCGATGTTCATGAAATTACCCAACGCGTTGAAGAAGCCCGTCAGCTTGCCCGCGTACACATCGGCCAGCAGCAGGGCACTGATGCGCGCCGTTACAACCTTCGACACCGACAGGTCGACTACAATCCCGGTGAACAAGTTTGGGTGTGGACACCTGTCCGCCGCCAGGGCTTGTCCGAGAAACTACTCTGCCGGTACTTTGGCCCCTATAAAGTGCTACGGCGTATCAGTGATGTTACCTATGAAGTGGTTCCCGACGGTGCCGCGCAACCGAGACGTCGACAGCCCAACAGCTCTGACATTGTGCACGTTGTGCGGCTTAAGCCGTACTATGCCCGATAACGGCTTAGCGGCCCTCCGTTGTGTGCTCCGTTTTCCTCGCGTTCTTCTCTGTTTTCCTTCTGAACCTTAGCGCGCCTACGCTGCTGGCGGCACCACTGCGATGCCCTTCTTTTTCGGAGGGGGGAATAATGCCACCTAGTGTTGCCAGGTGGCGCAAGCTGTCCGCGAAGACGATGAGGTTGCGATCGTGCTATCGTGGATCGGCCGCCATTACCGTCTCCTCTTGCCGACTCCAGCTGTTGAAGCGTCTCTCCGTGAGAACTCCGTGACAATATATATATATATATATATATATATATATATATATATATATATATATATATATATATATATATATATATATATATATTAATATATATATATGCTGTGGAGCGGTTTATTGGTACGCTGAAGCTGCTGGCGGCGTAACCGCGGCACAGAGTGATCCAGTAGAGGCGTCACCAGCACGGATTTCCAGAGCGAGCTCGAGCTCTAAACGCGCAGGGCAGCCGGTCGCTGAGGCTGGCCAAACCGCTTCATCGTCGTTGGTATTGGCGCACTGTCATTATATATATATATATATATATATATATATATATATATATATATATATATATAATATATATATATATATATATATATATATATATTGCCGCGAATATTTCCAGTGTTTGTTCGTTTTTCAAATCTGCCGCGACACCACCTTATCGCTTTGTTTGCGACGCAAGACGCGACTAGATTTATCTCGATTGATCGCAGCCAGGCAAAGCTGATTCTACGTTGTTCCGGAATGTTCTAGTAACTTTGCGGCCTTTATCTAGAATGTTCGCTATCAGCTTTAAATTGAGCACGGCCGACAGCGGCGGGCATTCTGTTCGACGACCGCCGAGCACGCTTGTCGCTTCGCCGCCGCCGAGTGATTCAGTCCATTTTGGGTGCAAGTCAGCCCAATAAACAGTTCTTTTAGAAGATCCTTTCGTCCGTATTCATCGCTGCCTCGACTGCCGTCACCACTACGTGACATCTGGTGGAGGTGCTGGGTAGCCTTCCATGTTCCGGACGCCCCCTTCAAGTCGTGAAGCCAGCCCTGAGCGCTTCGCACCCGAGGACGAGCCAGCAGCTCAGCGAGCCAGCCGACGTCTCCAGGGAGAGGAGCCTGAGTTCGGGAAACTGCCGGACCGCACAAGACAGCGAAAAGACGCGGCTACGAGCACCGCAATCTCGCCGAAGATGTCGACACCGATCATACTGCAGCAGCCGCGGGTGCCGCCAACTTTCAATGGATCCCTAGGCGAAGACCCTGAAGAATGGTTGGATCAATTTGAGCGCGTGGCGTCATTCAACAAGTGGGATGATGCGGCAAAGATTGGACACGTTTTTTTCTCATTGGATGGCTCCGCACGCACGTGGTACGAAAACTACGAGTCGTCCCTTACGACATGGGAGCTATTCAAGAGAGAACTATTGAAGGTATTTACCAGTGTCGTGAGGAAAGAAAGAGCCGAACGACTCCTCGAGTCCAGGATCCAGCTTCCGAATGAGCCCGTCCGCAGCTACGTCGAGGAGATGAAGCGCCTATTTCGCCGCGCCGATCCCGGGATGACCGAGGAAAAGAAAGTTCAGTTCTTAATGCGCGGCGTAAAAGAACAACTCTTTGGCAGCCTCGTCCGTCAGCCGCCAAAAACGGTCGAGGAATTCATGCAGGAAGCCTGCACGATTGAGAAGACCCTCGACGTCCGAGCTCGGCAGTACAACCGCCCTTCCTCTGCCTATGCAATCCGTTCGGACACGCCGGCCACCACCAGCGACAGCTTGCGGGACGTTATCCGCGAAATCGTCCGAGAGGAGCTACGCCTATTACTGCCATCCTCCCCACAGCCACAAGCATCGACTCTGATGAACGTGGTACGGGAAGAAGTGCAACAGGCACTTGGCACCCCGACGGCCACAGAACCCCAGGCCATGACCTACGCCGCTGCAGTAAGGACTGCTCAGCCCCAACGACAACCCCCACGTCCTCCCCGAGATGAGCCAATCGTTCCACAACGCCGCCTCCCAGCCCCTACCCGCCCAGTCTATGACCGACGCTCAAGCCCCAGGAAATGCGACGCCTGGAGGACTTCCGACAACCGGCCGTTGTGCTTCCATTGCGGTGAGGCCGGCCATATTCTTCGTCACTGCCCGTACCGACGTATCGGTCTTCGAGGATTTGCCGTTAACGCCCCACGACCACGCTTCGGACAACGTCCGCACGAAATCGACGAGTACCTGCGTCGAGAAGAGTACACGCCGAACCGCTTTTCGCGCTCACCATCGCCGTCAACCTCGCGCTTTGCGTCGCCACGCCGCAGCTACGCAGCCGCGGTACGAGGAAGGTCGCCCAGCCCCCGTAGGGGAAACTAAAGGCAGCAACCTCTGGAGGTGAGGTTGCTCACGAGCTAAACGCCGAAGATCCTCCACCGACCACGCCCCATGAAGACGCTGCACCCGCGACGCCGCATGAAGAACCGACACTCGCTGCACCGACGCCGCACACAATGAGAACCACGACGCAAGCTACCTTGAAATCGACGCCGCCACCCAGAGGAGCTTCGACCACACGCCCAACCCGTGACTCGCATACGCGACGAAGCCGTGACCCGACGCCGAGAGCGACATGCAATGCAAGACCCAGGACCTCCGACCTAGAAGTGACTATCGACGGCCGGAAAGTTACCGCTCTAGTCGACACAGGAGCCGATTACTCGGTGATGAATGGAACATTCGCTGCGCAGCTCAGAAAAGTCACAACGGCTTGGGACGGCCCACAAATTCGCACCGCTGGGGGCCACCTCATTACGCCATCAGGACGATGCACAGCGCGGGTGACTGTCAAAGGACATACCTATCCTGCGACCTTTATTGTGCTACCGCAATGCTCCCGCGAAGTGATCTTGGGTATGGATTTCCTTAATGAGCATCAGGCGATCATCGACCTGCGATCCAAGCTGATCACGCTTTCGACGGACGAAGCCATCGCTTCGATGAAAACTCGGGAAAATCACGTTGCCCTAAGTGTCCTGGAGGAAGAAGTGAGCGTCCCACCCCGTTCAAGCGTTATCGTGACCGTAGGCGCCACGAAAGCCATAAACACTGAAGCCATCATCGAGGGGAACATGCAGTTGCTACTAGACCGAGGAATCAGCATCGCAAGAGGCATCGCACATTTCCGCAATGGCCAGGCCGAAGTACTGCTGACTAACTTCAGCGAAGAATTCCGGCATATTAACAGAGGAACGACGATTGCTTTCTACGACGAAATATCTGACGTACGAGATTCCTTCGCCCTCTCCGACCCCTCGGCAGAAGATCCGCCTGACCAAGAGAACTCGCCCACTTTCGACATCAACCCAGCCCTGCACCGGAACAGACAAGACCAGATCCGCAATCTGCTTCAAAACTACAGTGAGTGCTTTTCGACATCGCCGAAGGTGCGACAGACGCCAATTGCCAAGCATCGCATTATAACAGACCAACACGTACGACCTCTCCGTCAAAGCCCCTACCGTGTGTCTCCACGAGAACGACAAGCCATCCGGGACCAAGTCGAGGAAATGCTTCGCGACGACGTCATCCAGCCCTCAAACAGCCCATGGGCGGCACCGGTTGTTCTAGTGAGAAAGAAAGACGGCGCACTTCGATTCTGCGTGGATTACCGCCGCTTGAACAACATAACAAAGAAGGACGTCTACCCCCTCCCCCGCATCGACGACACACTGGACCGCCTCTGCAACGCCAAATATTTCTCATCGATGGACCTCAAGAGCGGCTACTGGCAAATTGAGGTCGACGAAAGAGATCGCGAGAAGACAGCATTCATAACTCCGGATGGGCTGTTTGAGTTCAAGGTGATGCCATTTGGTCTCTGTTCCGCACCAGCGACGTTTCAGCGAGTAATGGATACAGTGCTGGCAGGCCTGAAGTGGCAGATTTGTCTGGTATATTTAGATGACGTCGTTGTCTTCGCCTCGAACTTTGAAGAGCACCTCAAAAGACTTCGAACAGTACTAGACGCAATCAAGTCGTCTGGCCTAACCTTGAAAGCAGAGAAATGCCACTTTGCCTACGAAGAGCTGCTGTTTCTAGGCCACATCGTTAGCAAGGAAGGAGTACGCCCAGACCCGCAGAAAACAGCTGCTATTGAACAGTTTCAACCGCCGGCCGATAAGAAAGCAGTGCGCAGATTTCTCGGACTATGCGCATATTACCGACGATTTGTGAAAAACTTTTCGCGCATCGCCGAGCCCCTGACCCAACTGACGAAGGCAGACGTGCCGTTTAAATGGGAAGCGCCGCAAGCAGAAGCCTTCAAGGAACTTCAGCGTCGTTTACAGTCCCCACCGATCCTTGCGCATTTTGATGAAAACGCCGATACTGAAGTTCATACCGACGCAAGCAGCGTGGGACTAGGCGCCGTTCTCGTTCAAAAAAGTGACGGGCTGGAGAAGGTCATCGCATACGCTAGCCGTTCCCTTTCCAAGGCCGAGGCTAACTATTCGACCACTGAGAAGGAGTGCCTTGCCATCATCTGGGCTACGTCGAAATTCCGCCCCTACCTCTACGGACGGCCGTTCAAGGTGGTCAGCGACCACCACGCGCTCTGCTGGCTTGCCAATTTGAAGGATCCCTCTGGCCGACTCGCTCGATGGAGTCTGCGTCTCCAGGAGTTTGACGTCACCGTCGTTTACAAGTCCGGACGCAAGCACACTGACGCCGATTGCCTCTCACGAGCCCCTGTAGATGCACCGCCGCTGGACGACGATGAGGACGCCTTCCTGGGACCCATCAGCGCAAGCTCTTTTGCTCAGCAGCAACGCTCGGACCCCAACCTAAAAGGCCTCATCGAGTACCTGGAAGGCAAGGTTTCTTCACCCCCCGCTTCATTCAAGCGAGGACTGTCTTCTTTCTGTGTGCAGAATGAGGTCCTTGTGAAGAAGAACTTTACAGCGAACAAAACAGCCTACCTCCTTGTTGTACCTACTTGTCTCCGCGAAGAAGTTCTACAGGCTTCACATGACGAGCCGACAGCTGGACATCTCGGGTTTACTCGCACCCTCCGCCGCATTCAAGACAAGTATTACTGGCCCCGACTGTCTGCCGATGTCGCACACTATGTGAAAACATGCCGAGATTGTCAGCGACGAAAGACTCCTCCCACACGACCAGCAGGATTTCTGAACCCCATTGAACCTCCCTCAAGACCCTTTCAGCAGATTGGCATGGACTTGCTTGGCCCTTTTCCAACGTCAACATCTGGAAATAAGTGGATCATCATAGCGACCGACTACCTGACCCGCTACGCCGAGGCGAAAGCCCTACCGAACGGAACAGCAGCAGAAGTGGCCAAATTTTTCGTGGAGTGCATTCTTCTTCGACACGGCGCCCCCGATGTGCTCATCACGGACAGAGGAACAGCATTTACGGCGGAACTCACGCAAGCCATCCTGCGCTACAGCCAAACCAGCCACCGGAGGACAACTGCATACCATCCACAGACCAACGGACTGACCGAGCGCCTGAACAAAACCATCGCCGATATGCTCGCTATGTATGTCGATGCCGAACATAAAACCTGGGATGTCATCCTGCCTTACGTCGTCTTCGCCTACAACACCGCAGTGCAGGAGACCACCCAGATGACGCCTTTTAGGCTCGTCCATGGCAGGGATGCCACGACCACGCTAGACGCCATGCTGCCCAACGTTACAGAAGAAGAGAACGTCGACGTTGCCGCCTACCTTCAACGCGCAGAAGAAGCTCGAAGGCTTGCCCGATTACGGATCAAAGATCAGCAGCGGTCCGACGCCAGACGCTACAACCTACGAAGACGCAACGCGGAATACAAGCCAGGAGACCAAGTCTGGGTGTGGACACCCATTCGCCGCCGTGGATTGAGTGAAAAGCTTTTGCGCCGCTATTTCGGTCCGTACAAGGTTCTTCGTCGGCTGGGTGAACTGGATTATGAAGTCATCCCTGACGCAATGACTGCATCCCAGCGACGCCGCGTACGACCAGAAGTTGTCCATGTAGTCCGTCTGAAGCCGTATTATGCGCGCTAAAGGCCGCTGCATTTCCATGCTCTATTTTCGCAAGATCCGTTTTTTTTCCCTTACTAGTCGCATTATTTGTTTTAATGCATCGGGTCGATGCTTCTTTGAGAGGGGAGTAATGCCGCGAATATTTCCAGTGTTTGTTCGTTTTTCAAATCTGCCGCGACACCACCTTATCGCTTTGTTTGCGACGCAAGAAGCGACTAGATTTATCTCGATTGATCGCAGCCAGGCAAAGCTGATTCTACGTTGTTCCGGAATGTTCTAGTAACTTTGCGCCCTTTATCTCGAATGTTCGCTATCAGCTTTAAATTGAGCACGGCCGACAGCGGCGGGCATTCTGTTCGACGACCGCCGAGCACGCTTGTCGCTTCGCCGCCGCCGAGTGATTCAGTCCATTTTGGGTGCAAGTCAGCCCAATAAACAGTTCTTTTAGAAGATCCTTTCGTCCGTATTCATCGCTGCTTCGACTGCCGTCACCACTACGTGACAATATATATATATATATATATATATATATATATATATATATATATATATAATATATATATATATATATATATATTTATGAAGGGAGCCAACAGTCACCGAAACCAAGGTGCATAGGGGAACGTTAATTTTATTATTTTTTTTTTAAATATGTTATGCTTATCAGGGGGAGAATAATACTTAGATTAATAAATTGCTTAAAGAAAATTACTTATAAAGCAGCAGAAAAAACAACCATGCCGCCGGTGGGATCCGAACCCACGACCTCCGAATATCGCGTCCGGTGCTCTTACCAACTGAGCTACGGCGACGGCTGTCCAATCTGCTGCTCTCGTGGGTATTTATGTTTACTGCGTGTGAGCGAGCCTTGAGAGTGTTCACCAGCGCCACCCTCGACCATAGCGGCGGACGTAGCACGTCCTGTAATACCGCGAGCGTGACGTAGAACGTCATCTAACGGAGAGGGCGGAAACTGTGCGAGAGCCCTCTTATGCTACCTATGGCATCAAGACTGCCAGAACCGAGACCCTCGTTAAGCTTAACTCGTTAAGCTTAAATTTGTCAAACGGGCCCCTCATTTCCTTTAACCTGTCTGCTATATATATATATATATATATATATATATATATATATATATATATATATATATATATATATATATATATATATATATATATATATATATAAGATTGGATGGATCCGGTACAACATAAGCGCAAAGAGTGGGCACACGGCGTAAAAAGTAACAATCTTTATTGTAACGTTTCGGCCAGGGTCTGGCCTTTGTCAGTGTATATGATACAGGCGAAAGACACAGCTTTTATAAGTACACGCACGTGGTGAGGGAAACATTCCGTCCACCGGAATGTTTCCCAATTGACTGGGGTAATGCGAAACATGGATTAAAGCTGTTCGCCGGCCGGGCGATCACGGCAGCCCTCGGTAGCCGTCACCTAAAGGCTGTGCGAGAATAACTTTGTGACAGCTAGGACAGGGCTTTGGGGTTAAATGCGTGCGCACCCTATAAAGAAACCTGTTATGATCCGCAGAAAAACCTGGATGTCACGACGGCATCCAGACTTTGTTCCGACTCTTTTCGCTGTTGTAGGCAACAAGGCCAAACGGGCGAGTGCTCTGAGCCGTTTTCAACGCGCGCCTGCTTCGCTTTCGCCTCGGACTTGGTACTCAGCAATCATCAAGCCATATAAATCCGCCTGTTACTACGCGACATTCAGGACACGTCACCCTAAGCAGATCTAAGGGATGGAAAGCAAAGGAAATGCATTTTCGTTAGCAAAGAAAACAACTCCGCACTCAGCTATACGGAGCGGGTCTCTCCATCCTGCGCAGTACCCTAGAACACACTTTCCAGCGTTGCACGCTAGGCAAGATCACTGGGAAAATGAAAAGGCAGCCCGCATTGCACTGCAATGCAGCTTGCTGGGTAAGCAGGTGGAATTCGTCGCGGAAACTGACGCGCTATTCTGGCGGCCATTTATGCTTCCTGACGTGCGATGTCATGCGTTCTCCATCCCATGAGCTCCTGTGCGGCTCTCTGAGCCAGCTGTTTCACTTGTCACGTGGCACAGTCTGGATTTTCTACTTATTTTCAGACACTGCGCTAACTACCAACGTGGTTAGAGCCTGGAGTACTCGAAGTTTGATTGGCCTGCCGAAGAGTTCTTCTTCATTCTGATGCTGCCAGCACACTGTCCTGAGCGGTATTCTACTATGTGGATATATGTAGCCTCCGCGCAACAACGTTGTGAAGTCACTTGTGTGCTGGGGCGATCAGCACGTGCCGTGGACGCTTTCAAAGTCTTCCCTGGGCTCCCAAGTACGATGTTTGGCCTAGCAAAGCTAGTTTAGGCACTTACTCTGGTTCCTCTGGGCTCTTTAGACGGAAAAGGGGGCTCATTCACTATAATGTCACACAGTAAGTGCCCGGCGTAAATGGTTTTCCTAACGCTCCGTAAAATGGGCAGTTAACGTGGTGAGGCTATGAGTGATGTTCTCGCCGCTGTTCCCTCGATTTTAGTTGGCGCGCTTGTCGTGTGATGCGCACATAAATTAGTTGCTGATGCCAACGCCGGAGTCGCTTCGGCTGACGCGGTTTCTGCGGCGGGAGTGTTTTCTTTCAATCTTCTCGCCCCGCCTCTTTCACCTTCCTTCTCTCTACACGCGTAAATGATTTTTTTTTGCGGTGGCTTTATTTACACTACTGACTATATATGCTCCAGCGCGAAGCCAATCGAAAACACTGTAAAGTTTGCGTACCCCCTTTCATGTTTGTTTCCTGTGTTTTTCTCTTGCTTCCGTAAATTGTTTCCTATCAAAATTATGGTAAAAATAACATAGTAAGGAGCACACTCAGCAAACAAAGTTTGCTGTTAATGGTTGCTTAATTTAATTGCTGTTAGCGTTTCTGCTAAAGCATGGAAAGAAATGCTACCTAACTATGTTAAATTGTTACTGTAGATGATTTGTTCTGTTAGCGTTTTGCTAGAGCCTTTTAAACTTCCCGAAAACCTTAAACGGAACTTATAATTTTTGATTAATGTTTGTTTCTGACATCACCGTTTTTTTTTGCGGAACTGTAACACAATCATTTGCTTTCATTCCATCTGCTTTCAGCCGGAAGGGTTCGAGCCTCCTGTAGGGTGCAGCTTCTTCTGCCCCGGCAAGGAGAGAGAATACGGCTTTTTTGCACCCGGGACGCCATGTAAAGTAAGTTATGTTGATATCCGTCTATGACACAGCAACTGAAAGATGGGTATGACCACCTAGTTCACCTATTTCTGCCCAAAATTAAAGGACTAAAAGTGACAATATCAACTTTTGCCCATTATACTGGGTAGTAAAGTCACATGAAAAAGTTAGCATAAGCATTTTCAGCGGCACTAACCCTCGAAAAGTCGGCATGTCGCCAATTTTTGACAAATATCATTTGGTCTTCCTTCTGGATCGAGCCCGATGTGAGCGTTAGGACTAATCTAAGTCCTTGAATCAACTTGCTGGAGCAGAAAGTATAACAATATTTGACCCAACAATTTTTTTTATATTTTAATCACTTCATTTTGAGCAAATGAAAGACGAAGAATTGTTGAACGCTGGCCAGCATCTGCAGCGTAGTTGTCCCCTTTCCTTCAGACTGCCAGCGGAGACATAGGCCACAGACTTTGACTGCAAGGCGCTGGCTTCTGAGAACATGCTGCCATCAAACTTTTTATCGAAGTCCTATGTACTTGCCGGCCAAAGAGTACGTGATGAATTCGGGGCACTGGGTAGCGACGCGCTGCGCTCAACAAAATTTCGATACTTCGACGGGTTACGTACAATGGAGTGGTTGGTTTGCCTGCATACATTTCGATACCGCATGTAATTTGGCACGATGCCGCCAAATTTGTTCGGAAACAGCACCGAGGGTAATCACATTTTCGAAGTTCTAAATTCTGACATGTGTATTACTAACCACCAGCTACAAATCTCTAGTTGCAGCCAACAAAATGCCTAATTGTGGTTGTTAAAACCTATAATAAGAAATTAGTTATACGGCTTAATTACTACTTTTATTTAGCATTTTTTGATGTCCGCCGAAGATGGTAATATTTTGCTGCAGATACCTCATTCATGCCGCGAAAAGCCTCTTTTTAAAAATTAGTGGCGGACTTGCCTGAAGCCGCTGGTGTATCACACTGTACTCTTAAACCGCTGAAAACAAATTGAAAGCCACTTAATTCGGATGTTTAAGGCACAGAGCAAAAAATGCTTGGAAAAGTGGAGGTCTACTGGTACAGGCATCCGCCTGGTGGGGTGCAAGTGAGGGTATTGTTCCTTATGTCGCCGTTAATATACCAAGTTTTTGACAGGTAGACGCTGTTGCGCTCCTAATACTGAGGTTATCTGGGGCTAAATGCTTGCAAAATGTAGCCTTTGACCTCACCTTATTCAGACACAAAAACTATCGAAAGCGATGTTTGGGCCACCTGCCCTTGAGCTTTAGAAATCCAATCATCGTCACCTAAGAGTGAGCGAAACAGTGCCAGAAAAATTAGGCCAAATATCTTAAATCAAATTCAACAACTGCATCTCGCTGAGACTAAAGACAGTATGGGAGCAACGGCAAGGCGATTTGATGTTTTCCCCTGTTGGTGGGGCTCTCTCGGTAACTTTTTTTTCCTCCATCGCCTTGAGCTCACTCAAAACGAAGGCGGTGAGCTGGCGCCCTGTAGAACAGAAAATTGCCTACAACAGTGCGAATGGGGAGTTTGATAAGGCGAAAGCAGAGCGTCCCGAGTAGATTTTTAAATGCGTAATCCCGCTCTGCAGGTCGAAGTACGCTAGTGTGGCTCTAGCGCGTTCACATGGACGAAGTAAGAAAGCAACACTGCAGTGTTAAACTTGCGCTAGCTGGGGAGATAAAGCCGATGAAAAATATTTTTAAAACTCATCGCATGAAATGGCTGTCTTTTTTTGACGGCGTCTTCTGTGCACTGGACTCTGGAAGGTTTTTCCAAAGCGCCTAGAGCTGGCTTATCGAAGTTAGTGATTCCGGCTACATTGGATATCCCTGCAGCGGCGTAGAATGGTAGGACAGTTTGGTGCCTACAACAAGAAATCGCTGTGCAAAAACAAGAATTGAGCATTGTCATTGCGAGCTTCAGTAGTGCGTCTATGTTTATTTATTCCCACAAAGGTCTTATATGTTTAGGCATTACATGAATTGCTGTTTGATGCTGTAATTCTTGCCCTTTTCACGTGCTGCACCATATTACGAAAGAATACGGGAGCTGAGTTTGCGTTGCGGAAACAGCTTACGATGAAAAAAACATAATTAATTCCGCACAAATTAGTTTTTTTTTAAGAACAGGCCTTGACTCCCGTAGTTCCAAATGAATGGTAGTTCCAAATATACACACACGAATTTTTAGACTTTTTTTGATGCTAGAACATAAGCGAATCAGGAAAGGGTAATGAGAAAAAGGAATGTTTTTGATTGGTTTGGTTTATGGGGGTTTAACTTCGCAAAGCGACTAAGGCTATGAGGGACACCGTAGTGAAAGGCTCCGGAAATTTCGACCACGTGGGGTCCTTTAACGTGCACTGACATCGCACAGTGTGGGGGCCTCTAGAATTTCGCCTCCACTGAAATTCGACTGCCCCGGCCGGTACCGAACCCGCATCTTTCGGGTCAGCAGCCGAGCGCAATAGCCACTGAGCCACCGCGGCGGCTGGAATGTTTTTGAAGGTGAACGTTTTGTATGTTGGAAAGGCAGTAAGAAAAAAAAACTGGCATTGCTACCACAAGGAGCTTAGACACGCGATGATTGGCTATCAGTAAATGAAAAATTCGGTATGTCTCACCCCTTGGTTTACAGCTGAACTAGGCTGTTAGGGTAGGGAGAAATGTATGAGCGAAAAAAAGAACGCGAGGAGGGGCCGTAGTGATGGGGTCCCAGTCTATACAGGCGAGATGCGCCGAAACCAACCACGGTAGGTATTGCAGCCAGTGATTGATTATCTTCTAACATTCTCATCATCGTCACCAATGTCACGAGAATAAATCAAATTGGGGGCATAAAATATCCCTCACATACCTCCAGGTTCCTCAGCAATAAGTGTATTTCCTGCTGCCCAAGAAACAGCGCAAGAGGATGGTGAACAACGTAATTTGCCTGGAAGAAAATTGTGTAAAAATGTTATCAGCATTCCCTTAATTCAGTTCTCGGCGGTCGTGAAGGCTAATAGTAGTTTTTAATTATTTACATGGCTCCAGCAGAAATGCTCACCAGAAAACGCCTATCTGCTCAAAAGTACTTCAGTGTACTCGCAAGCTTCCAAACAAGTGCACTTGGACGTTAATTTCACTTTACGGACGTAATTTAATTCTTCACTTTTTAAATTTTTATTGTTATTTTATTATTGAGGAAAACCCTAAGAGTCTGAATCTTTGAAGCTGGTAAACACACTAATTTGTGTTGAATTGTCCCTGACCAATCTGTGAGACGGCGGAGGAGTGATAGGAAAGACGGGAACACGCCGGTGTTCAGTGCTGAAAGAGGGCGTCTACTTCCGTCCGATGTTCCTTGCTGCAAACCCCCTGTACTGCAAAGGCGTTCCATTTATTCTCATGCACGACGACATAATTGAGCCGCAAGCCCTAAGAGTACATATCCCTTTATTTGACTTGCACATGTGTGTTAGTGATGAAAGCGGCGATTGCTAATTAGAGTCAATACCCGTGTCTGTCTCCTGCCTTAACTGTTATACGCTACCTGGCTTTCTTTATCTTCTTGGATTTGGAGACTCTTTCGGCTTTATGTGTTGAGAAGCCGGTGAACATTTCACCCCTTCTATCTCGCTCAAAAATTCATGTTCTCACGTTGACTACAATGGAAAGTGGCGTTTTGGCTTCTCCAGAGACCTATCAGATGCACTGTAGTTGTGGAAAACGCGTTGTCTCCGGGCATGAAGTTTCTTACTATTAACTAGAGGGAAAGCTGGCGTCCCGCCTATGGGAGTTTGTATGGAGCTTCCTCGAGACCACCTGTACAACCATGGGCGCTCTAAGCATCATGGGGCGGAGAGCTACCGACTGCAGAACTACAACTTTTGGCCAAAAAATAATGAAAAAAAACAAACGTTTTTCGATAATCAAAAATATCCTAACGTTCAATATCTTGTCTATAAATTGCTACAAAAGAGCAGAAAAGCACGTAAATGCAAAGTTTGCCCAAAGTCAGCGATGGCTTGCTCTCCTATTGGCCAAGCATTCCAGACTACAAAAGCCAATATTTCGTGCTTAACAGGCGCACTTTTAAAAAGAAATATGTTTTTGAAAAAAATGTAGTCCCTTCAACATCTTAAAAGGTTTTTCCACAGCATTTCGGAAAGCAAAAACCTTTTATTGGTGTCCTGTGCTGCTGCGTTCTCGCTACTATTGCTTTTGCGCACTACTTTTATGCCGAAGTCGTCTGCGTGCGGAGCGCGCCGCGGATACGGAATGGGACATCTCTGTAAAGCCACTCTGTGTTCCTGAAAAAAAACCTACTGTCCTGCACCAAGTAGCTCATCGCCCCATGATGCTTTGCGCGCCCATGGAGGTACAGGTGCAGTGCCGCCAGCTTTCCCTCTAGTTACTATTAACGAACTCTAAGTCTCCGGGATACTACTCTAGCAAAGCAGGTGCTCTGTTCCGTCGGTTAAAGTCATGCTTCTGTCTTGGTGATTGTTGGCGTATTTTGTCTCGGCACTGCTGTGAATACACTGCCGGTTCAGTTTTTTTGTAAACATGGACAAAGGGCCGTTTAGCCACCTTCCTATAAATAGTTTAGCTGGTTTAAAGTCATTTTCTTTCGACGTCATGCAGAATGTCAGTAGAAAATCGCAGTGATTTTTAGAACTCTCAATATGTGATTTTTCCTTTTTAACCTATCTGCTTTCCCGTGTACTTGAGAGTAAAGAAGGCTCCTGGTAACAAGATGGAGTGCGTTATGTGCAGCGAATGTAGCAAACTATTTTATAAATAAAGCAGGACCATTGTTTGTGATTAGCCTTTCTGACACTCTATAGGGCGCAATGGTACTCTTAACCCTCTCAGTTCCATTGAAATTGTTGGATAGAGCGCAGAGCCACTTCCGGAAATTAATTCCGGTAGTCCACGGGCAGGAGGTAACCTTTTCCTCCCAGGTGGCGTAGGTTAGGCCTCAGTTTTGGCAAGGGATACTCTCAGGTGCTTCCAAGGCAGCTCTCTCCGCTGAACTAGGTGCGTGGTGCACAGGTGGCACTGGGATAGAACTTCAGCAACAGTAGCGCTAACCCCTGGCTACTAATTTGACGCTTGAGGTTCCGCAGGGCGCCGTACAATACCTTGTTTATGGCTTATGCGGGTTTAACGTCCTACAGCGACCAAGGGTATGAGGGACGTCGTAGTGAAGGGCTCCGGAAATTTCGACCACCTGGGGTTCCTTAACGTGCACTGGAATCGCACAGTACACGGGCCTCTAAAATGTCGCCTCGATCGAAATTCGACCGTAGCGGCCGGGATCGAACCTGCGTCTTTAGTGTCAGCAGTCGAGCGCCGTAACCACTGAGCCACCGCGGCGGCTGTGCAATACCTTGGCACCCTTCACAAATTTTGGTGAGCGCTTTTGGTTGAACACTCTTGGGCATCACCAGCTTACCTCTTCCAAAAGTAGTTCATTAGTTACTATATTATCCCTCGTTTCGGAAAGAAGAACTACAGTTTGTAAGCGTCCCAATACTTCTAGAGCCATTGTGCTTTGCTGTATCTTATAAGTACAGCGAATTTTATGTTGCTCTTCTGCTCGACAGAGATATTGTGCACCAAATCCGGACGCGGATGCGGATGCGAAGTCCCGCCGATAAGGCCGATGCCTTCTTAGATGTTTTAGCCGAAGCCTTCTCACCCTCAGTGCGTCACATTGCGCTCGCAGTGAAGGGTGCACTCTTCTTTGGAAAACATTAAACAGCAATGGAGTATCAATTAGGCGAATTTGGGAACACTGTAAGCGCGTTAGCTCGTCTAGGTAATGGCTCCAAACAAAGGCACGACGAGCATTACGGTCACTTTTTAGGACTAAATCTGGCCTGCGAGGTACTCGTCAAATCTTCCTATTCCCCAATTCAATACCCGTGCTTATTTTTTTATATTGGAGAAGCTTTGCTTCATCAGGGTCAATGACCGGGGTGCGAAAGCAACACCTCAAATTTCACCATTCGCATGATGCTTGAGGAGCAGAGCTGCTTGTCCGTGCGAGGAGAGTCAGGAATTATGTGGTACGCTGCACTACGGCACTCAGATCTTTGAGGTCATTTTATTTATGCTTTCAAAGACCGCCTGCTGCTAGGATTTGACGTTCAGTCACTGTACTGCCACAAATGTTCACGCAGGAAGTGGTGGTCGTCAGAGACACCGCTGGAATAAAGCGGACGACATGGTTAAGGGGAAGTTTTGTGGAGATGGTACCACTTTGAAAACTTCCGTTCTGTTTGGACACAAATTTATTCACCTGTGATGACACCCGTTGCTGGCCGTGTAAGATAGTATTCAGGTGCTCTCGATGTTCTCGTTTCACCGAAGACGAAGAACATTGTCCATCGTGTGCTGCACTCCTTGAACGCCTGTTGTTCGGAAATATTTGTGAGGCACAAGAATTTCTAAATTAGAATGGCGGTAGCACAGCCTCCTAAAACCGTTATATTAAAATACGAGTATGTTGTTCGTTGTAAGAGCTGATCTTGCTTTTCTACATACCAGAGCTGGCGTAAAACATGAACACTTGGCTCCTTCAATTGCCGCCACGGCCTCTGCTACTGTTGGTAGTTGATACTCAAAGAGGAAATACAGACCTACAGATTTGTCTTGAGGAAGTACGCGCATATATGTATGTTTGCTGGTTGTTCCTGCACATAAACAATTGCGGCGAAGAGTATGTGGGACCGTCAATTTTTCAGAATATGCTTAGCTTTCAAGCGCTGACGTTCGTTTTTGATTGACCGCCTCCTCGAAAATAGAATTCTGCCTTGCGTCAATACTGTAACTGACTTGGTTCCTTCTTTTAGGCGAATATTGTTCTCACCAGGCCTAGTTCCTAGACTGTCGAATGGTCCCGTAAACAGTTCTGCGGCGTCGTGTCTCTGACGAAGTATACATGCTTTTAGCGCAAACACAACAGGACACAGAAAGAAAAAAAAGACAGAGTCGGTCTCGGTGAGGACGTTAACGAATCGCACGAGGCCTACTTCATTTGCTGTAAAGACAAGTAGGGTAGTCTTCACACATCTTTCACGAGGTAAACTGCATGCGATGTCAATTTAGCTTTCCATCTAGTTTGAGCAGAATTTCCCCAACACGCCAAGGCTAACTTTTGAGCACTTCGATTGGGATAAAGCCTTAGTGTTTTAAATTCTGGCATGCACTAAGCACCAGTTGTCTGTGAATTTGAGGAATCGGCCTTTGAGTAAATGAAATCCAGTGTACCGAGAGACAATTAACATATGCGACCTTGAACTTTAACATCCGAGGATTGTGTGCGCCGTATACGTATCTGCAAAATGGCTACTTGAATGCAATTTGCTCACGTTTTCTATTTTCCTCGGCACTTGGTTCTGGAGTGGCTGCAAAATCCGCCAAACGCAAGCTGTTAACGTCTCAGATTTAACTGTCTACTTTGTAGGTTTGTCATAGCGTCCCCGTTCATTCTCGCCGATGAATTTGAAGTGGTCCCGTATATAGACTTCAGATGCTCTTGCTGTTTCCTTCCTGACTCTAGAAGTCTCGCCTTTGATTCTGCAGTCGGAAGTTGACACTGGAACCTATCTGGAGTGACTTTAAATTGTCTGAATCTTTTAATCCGACAATAAAAGGGGTTGCAGATGGGGCGCTATTTTGGACCTAGAAGGCCGTATACATGCGGCTAACGTGTGCGGTGCTGTTCATGAATCCCTAGACTTTCTTTCCTCTTTTCTGGTTTTTTTCGAATTAATTGGCACTCTGATAGACAACCTCTTCTGAGTGGGCGTAGTGCGTATTGAACTTTGAGTGTGGAGTCGATGGTTGTTGATTTAATGATCGGTGAGAATGAACATCTTCAAAATGTCATGATCTTACCTACCTATGAAGCTGAGGAGAGTTCCTACTTATTATTCGGTTCTTATCTGACAAAGAAATTACCTTGTCTGGCACAGTAATTGTCTCATCTCTTGGTGGACACTTCAACCGCGCCTTAAGAGAAGGGAGGAAGGTTCCAGTGAAAGCAGAAAGAGAGTACGAGGTGCCGTAGTGGAGGGCTCTGGAATAATTTCGACCACCGGGGGATCTTTAACGTGCACGGACATCGCACACCACTCGGGCGTATTTTGCGTTTCGCCTCCATTGAAACACAACCGCCGCGGTTGAGTCCGAACCCGGGTACTCCGGCGCAGTAGCTGAGTGCTCTAACCAGTGATCCACCGCGACGGGTGCGGCAGGTATAACCTGAAATATGGCTTAGAGTGATGTTGTTGTATCAAACGATTCGGCTGCGATTTTAAGAGGTTGTTTTCAGAGTACGATTTGAAAGATGGAACTAAGAAGAAATTGTGAGGCATGATCTTCAAGGAAGTGCTTTATTGAGAACTTATACATCACCTAGTACTTCAGCTTCCCATCTCGTGAAGAGGCGTCTCTTCGGCCGTTCTACTGAGCACGTCCAGTTTGCTGTCGTCATTTCTCTGACTTCGTGCGAAGTTTTCTTGGCTTGTGCACATCACTCTAGAAACTAAAAGCCACGTGCGTCTTCTCCGAAACGGGGCACATGATGCGAAGGTGCATCTGAGGCAAGGTAGCGCGCAGTATCTCTCACTCTTCGTGGGTGCCTCAGCAGTGGCGTGACGGAAAGACTAAATGAGTAAGTGGAAGAGCAAAGAAGGCGGACAGTACAGGGTTTAGGATTAATTTTAACCGCTTTGGATACTTAACAACTGCATTCAATCACACTGCACACGGGGACTTCCGCATTTAGTCTCCACTGGATGACGGTCGCCACGGCCTGGATTCAATCCGGAAGATTCGTGCTCACCAGCCGAACACGATAACCGCTGAACGGTCTCGCTGTTTTGGAATTTGGCACACCTTTGCCACATATCGCGGCGTTTGTGGCCAGAAAGAAGTGACGAGAGGCTGTCTTGATAACTGAGAGCGATCACGAGTCCATGCACGTGGATGTGGTAAAGAGCGAATGATAAAGTATGAGCGAGGAAAGAGTTAAGAAAGCGAGCGCAATCCATGTGTAAGGAAAATTTTCGCCTTTTTTCACGTGTATTTTGACGTGTGCAAACTTACTGAGAACGCATGAATTTCGTAACCTGGAGTCGCACGCCATGATTCGCCGAGATGTGACACTAACAGCTGCTAAATGAAGAGGGACGGCGGCCATTCAAGATGTCCTGCAAAGATCTCAGTCGAGGCGCTGACCATGCGCAGTCAGCACCTGTCCCGAGAAGTGAACCTTCGCCTTCAGGAAGGTAGGGCTTCGCAATTTAGCTGCATGTTTTTCCCTCAGCAGTGCCGCAAGTAATAATAATAATAATAATTGGTTTTGGGGGAAAGGAAATGGCGCAGTATCTGTCTCATATATCGTTGGACACCTGAACCGCGCCGTAAGGGAAGGGATAAAGGAGGGAATGAAAGAAGAAAGGAAGAAGAGGTGCCGTAGTGGAGGGCTCCGGAATAATAGTAGCGTGTCAAGGTTTTCATGACCAACAATATTTTTTTTAGGAGCCAGCATGCCATTCACCAGAACAGCCGCAGCAGGAAGGTCCTATAACAAGCGGTGTAAACCAGCTTGAAAGACTACTGCCGCGAGATCCCAATACACTTATGGAGGAAACGACATCTCTCGTTTTGCTTATTTATAATGCACAGCTTACAGGTTTCCGCTGACAAACTATTTTCTGAAAACGCGAGACTGGTTCTTGTGGGTAACTGAATCAGATTCTGACAAGGGAGGGGGGTGCGGGAAGTGCACCTTTTAATATAGAGATCTGCAAGTGCCTCGAAGCAGCACTGCTGTTAAAAGCGCGATCGAAGAAAGTTCACATGTATAGTTTTTCGTCATATATATTGTTACCATTTGGCCGCTGGTCATGCGCTCCAGTTTTGGGAGCATTTTTTTAGCAGCGCCATGCGGCACGTTAAACGAGCATAACGATTTCCACGCTGCTGTATTTCAGCTCCGTTGAGTATTCTATGCCTTTCATAGGTTCAAGAGCTCTGAAAACCTGAGCGGCTGTACAGCTCCTCGCGCTGCACATTTTCTATGCGATGTATTAGTCACGGTGTTCTGCTAAGCTCGCACATAGTGATAAGGAAGTATCCTGTTCAAAGAAGGCAAAAGTGTCCCGTGATGTTTTTAGCCCCGGCCGAAAGCAAAATTTAATTCCCTGCAGTAGTCCTATGACCAATAAGCGGTGTTGGTTTTCCATCGCAGGTTGGCTATGGTGTTTCGGGGAGCGTTCGAAGATCATGTCTCATGAGAACACAACAGTTTGTTGCTGCGTTCAATCTCATATCTATAGGTTGACCCTTCACGTAAACTGTCCTGCGCATTTATCTGTTCTGACGGAACGTGCTATTGAATGTAAAAAAAGAGAAAAAGTTCGCTATTGCGGTGCGCTGCTTTCGCAATTGTTTATCTTGTCTGGTTAGCGATTTGCGGATTTCAAAGTGGGTAATCCTGGGAAAATTGAATAGGCGTACAATACTTTCTGCGATATTTCCCTCCCACTGGCCTGTATTGACTGTGGTTCACTAGTACTGACACCTGCTGAACTTCCTTTCTACATCAACCGAGGTAACTATTAGAACAACCGCTGTCACAACAGCAGCAGTTAGCTATTCAAAATGAAGTGTTCCTTACTTTCCCTCCTCTTCGTTACGGATAATTTTTGCAGCTTTTTGTTTAGAAGAGCAGGCCTCTCTGCTATAAGCGCTTTTCTGTCTGGAACACCTTAAGGATATACGGCTGTATATAGTGCGGCAACACAAAATCTTCCCAAATCATACTGCACAGTTATAGGTGTCAGCTCGCGCAAATATAGAGACTGAAGGGTTAAACTCTTTTTAGTTATTGAATCAAAACGATATTAACAAAGAGACACGTAGTTATTCGCCCAGTATTAGTCGCAAATGTTTTGACAGAGACGACTTCATTTATGTCCTCTTCCAAAAACTGGCCTCCTTTGTTTACGGTCAGAAGAAATGTTGCCGCCTGCGCATTGCTTCACCTCCTGGTCAGTTTTGCAGTTTTACAGCAGTATGCGCCTACAGATGAACCTCATTCTTCCGCGGCATGGGTCGCGAGGTATATCTATTGGCTTCAGGACCGGCAGTAGCGCAGAAGGTAAGCGCATTGTGGCGTCTACAATCAGGTGAGCGTCGTTGCCAGAATGTAATCAGCATGGCAGTCAAGTAGCGATAGACATTCATTTAAGAGACGAAGGTAACAAAGGCACACGCAAAAAGAAAAGCAACGCGATGTAAAAGTCAGATGTGGGTAGCTTGATAGCAGTAGGGGGTGATACGAATTCCTGGCAACAAACATATGAATCTCTGCAGTGTCCTGCTTCGTTTCTTATCGACAGCTGTTAGCGTTTCGCTTGTCGAGACCACAGCATCGGCGGAGTAGTACTAGGAAGCGAAGGTTTAAGGAAGACTCTATAATTATGCGGGATGGCGATTCGAGGGCAACAGGAAGAGACGAGGGCTGAATAGAGCGCGTTGTGGTGAGAGAAGTCAGGCAGCGCCGTGGACATCAAGCCTTGTGAATAATCCAAGAAAGCGGGACTCCAGAGCATCCTTCAATACGAGGACGCAAAGAGGAGTGAATACAGAAGACGTTATCATCAATAAAAGACCTCCAGTAACTGTCCAGCAAACACTATGAAGATAGCAGGTGCCGTAGAGTCACACTCATTGCGACTGCAACTAAGTTCAGAACGAAAGCGTCCAGCTAGACAATATACAGCTAAGCGTGCCGGGGACACCAATGCGAAATTGGCGTAGGGGCACAAGTCCTGAAGCACGTGCCCTGATATCTGAGGCGAAGTTTCGTAACTGCCAAGATCGGGTGGTGGGTGTTGTAGATATCCAGGTGAAATTATAAAGACAGGAAGATCTTGAAGCGCACTCTGGCAAACCGGAGGCAGGACTGATTGAGTTTCGGCGGCAACAAAGCCATCGCTGTGACAGCCACTTCCAGTGGTATCCCTTCGGCTTTCCTTTTCCATAGTGTACGTGCAGCATTACCAGCTGGGCCTGAAATGGATTACGATTACTAACAATCATCTAAAGGTTTTTTTGACTCAAGTTTAGTCAAACAACCATTACGATGAATGAAGGCACAACACTGATAACGTGAGAGACATCACAGTGGACAAGATCGCTATTCAAAATAATTAGTATCAACGCTCAAATCCATAAAGAAAAATTGTCTTAGCCGCGACGTCTTATTCGGAGAGAAGATTAACCATCTGCTCCCAGGGTAGGCGTTAATTATACTTCAGGAAAAAGGAGGAGGTAAGTAGAGGAGGAGAAGGCATTGCAGTAACTAGGCACCTTTACATTCGGACTCGCTCCTTATGCTGAAGTGGCGCGCGATATAACATAATTGTTGCATACGCACAGTATTGCTGTTTGCATATAACGCGTAATTCATCTGTTTTTTAGGTATTCGACACAGGCCGAACGGAAACGTTCGGCATTGCTGCCTGAAATTCCAGGAGCTTAAGCTTTGCATGGGAAACAATTCCGAGGCCACTTTATGGCACTCTTAAACGTCAAATCGAGGGTAAAATTACCCCAAATATAAAATAAGTACTCGAGGCCTGCGCTGAAAGAACATGCTGATGTTTTGTTTGCACTGCTGGCAACCTAAACAGTCTGAGTGATTGTCTCTGCATGGTTCTTCACGAATTTATTTGTTTCTTATGATACGGTCGACATTTTCCGAAAACTTACAGGATCCCTTCTGCGAGGTGATTAATTTGCTGCAGTTTTTATTACTGTTATCAACATATAGCGACACCACCAGAATGCTCGTCGTTTACCGAGGATGTTGTCTGCCAGGTTTTTTCAGCTAATATCAAACAAAGAATAAAAGTATATCCAGGCAAAATAGATGGAGACACCTTGAACCATGTTGTTACCAATTGATTCAGCTACTCTAGAATGTTTTTCTGCTTTGCTCAGTCAGTTAGTTAAATAAATATAAGAAATTAACTTTCTAGCTGGAGCGTTTCCTGCGAAACTTGGGCGGCAAACTGTAGAGCCTGCCAATAAACGGCTAATTCAACAATTTTTATTTTGATGTGTGCTATACAAGTTTTAATTTATCAAAAGAGCGCGAAATATGAAAAAATCCCACGTGACTGTGGCCTGCACGGTGCGAAAGCAGCACACTTAAACGCGGAATTCGTGGCCGTAGCCGCGTTGTATAGTGCCGCGAATACAAAATTGCGAAAACAGTGAAGTGCGCACTGCACGCAAAATTGAGCCAACACCTGTTACCCGCCGTGTTTAGTGCGGCAAACAGTGGACGCGCCGCTTCCTGTTAACTAAATATATGCAGGCCGAAAAAACGTAGCATTCCTGGTTGGTTTGTCGGAAATTTGGTCTCTCAGGCCGGAGGAAAATTGCCTCTGTCAGAAGGAAAGTACTCCGCCGGAACGCAAGGGAGCAACATGCTGGGCGTGGTTTACGGTATATGGGGGTTTAACGTCTCAATGCGACTCTGGTTATGAGGGACGCTGTAGTGAAGGGCTCCGGAAACTTCGACCACCTGTGGTTCTTTAGATTACACTGACATTGCATAGTACACGGGCCTCTAGCATTTCGCCGCCAGCGAAATTCGACCGCCGCGGCCAGGGTAGGACCCGCGTCTATCGGGGGAGCAGCCGAGCGCCATAACCACTGAACCACCGCGACGGACTCAAGTTAGGAGGCGCCAGACGCGAAACGCGCGAAACGCTGTGCGCCAACTAGAAGTCCAGTTAGTGTTTCGACCTACGTAGACATTTGGTATAGCGTGCCCGGTGTTTCTTAATGTGGTAGCATTAGAGCTGTCGTCACACCAAGACCCCTCTACCGAATGACTGGAGATTCTCTGATTGGTAGAGGCAGTGATGACGTCACATGAGACACCAAGGACCAATCACAGCGCGCCTACGAGTTTCAAAATCCATCACCAGCGGAGGATTTGGGAGGTCGGGACAACATCTACATTGCTACTGGAGGGGCAAGCGCAGCAGGACGTGTAAGAATGCCAGGTCGCTTGATACGTTATAGCTAGCACACTTTATGGCTCTGAGCGGAGTTCCAACCTGCGGCCGTGGAAACAGATCCACTGCGCTGGCCACTGCATTTGACAATTACGCCATCGGCGCAGCGGAACATTAGTTTAATTGCCAGTCTCTCGATTTTTGCTTTGGATGTCGTCATCATAAGCTCCATCCGTGCGCAATGCATCCAGAACACACCGCTATCGCATTGCACTTTTAAAGTGACATGAATGCCATCATAATTTTTTGCCCACTGAAAACGGCAGGTCACCGGCGTTAGAGCCCACTTAATTTTCACCGCGTTGCATTTGCGACGCCACTAAACATGGGGCCACCGAACGTTCGCCAATTCCGCGTGCGAGAGCACTGCTTAAAAAAAATTGTAGCTTGGCAGGGTTGATCTCATAAGAGGCTTCAAAAGGTTCTTGCAGAGCCGCATTTCTGGCCGTTGACGTTCTACGCGGCACTTGCTGTAGAACAGAACGTTCCAACGTCTGCCGCTAAGGTCAAGGGTAGCGCTGACGAACCTCTAAAGGGTAGATACAACTTTTGCCCGTAAAGTTTCGAGACTGATTTATTTTCTTCTATAGAAATGATTCCCCAAAACAAATGTTGGTGCGTATATGTAGTGCCATCTTTTCGGGCTAACCTGGGCTATTGAGGTTAATTGCTGTGGCAGCCGCTAGATGGCACTACATGTAGAAAAATACGTTGTCACTAGTCCTCTGCGCAGTTTACTCTAGGTGAATGTGGAGAGATGGACGTCCACCTCGAACAGCGTGTAAACGTAAAATTGTGTCTGAAGCTTGACAAGATGGCAACACAGACATATGGGCGACGAGACATTATCGCGGGCGCGAGTTTTCGAGTGGCACAAGAGGTTCGTTTCGGGGAGAATGACGGTGGAAGACAACACAAGGCAGGGGCGCTCTTCAACCTCACGGAATGAAAACACCGTGGCTCGGATCCGGGAAATCGTACAGCAAGACCGCACCATTACAATCCGCATGCTATTAGATGCTGTCGACATTAGTACGTCAACATGCCAGCAAATTTTGCAAGAGAACTTGGGGAAACAAAAAGCTGAATGCAGGACTTGTCCCGCACTCCCTCACACAGGACCAGAAGGACACGCGGGCATCAGTGAGCGCTGATTTGCTTTTTGAGGCAGAGAAGGATGCTGCATTCGTCGACAGCATCATTGCTGAAGACGAAACACGGTGTTTCCAATACGACCCTCAGCCAAAGAGGCAGAGTGCCGAATGGCGGTCCACAAGCTCTCCGGCGTCGAGAAAGATGCGGCGACAAAAGACCAAAACAAAGACGATGCTGATAGTTCAAAAGACCAAAACAAAGACGATGCTGATAGTTTCTTTCGATGCCATAGGTGTCATACACTCGAGTTCGTGGCACAAGGGCAGACGGAGAATCAGGAGATTTATATCCGCGTGCTCCGAAATATGCTTGATGCACTGCGACGCCGTCGCCTGGACTTATGGGCATCTATCTAGACAATGGAACCTTCTCCACGATAACGCAAGACCGCACACTACTCTCAGCGTGGCTACATTTCTCGCCAAGCACAGCATAACTGTACTTCCCCATCCGCCATGCTCTCCTGACTTCTCCCCATGAGACTTTTTCCTGTTTCCTCGTGTGAAGAGAGCCCTAAAATGTCGCTGAATAGGGAGCGTGGTGGCCATTCAAGACGCAACGATGAAGGAACGGACAGCCCTGCCAAAAGAAGCGTTTTCCAACTGTTTCCAAGACTTCAAGAAGCGTTGGAAGCTGGGTATAGACTGCAAGGGAGACTATTTTAAAGGAGTGCTGCACAAATGATTTCAATGTTGAACGCATTTTTTAATCGACTCAGTCTCGAAACTTTGCATAAATGCCCTCGAAAGTATTAGATCAGATAGCCGCCGTCGAAGTTAAGTAGTTAGAGCACCGCATGCGACATGCGGAAGGCGTGGTTTCGGATTCCACTAGCCTTATGTGGCTGTTCTTCCGTCTACTTTATAATCAATTATATTTGTGGTACACAAAGAATTAAAAAAATAATAAACACTTCCTTATGCTTCCTCGGTTTTCAGAAACTTTTGGCTATCTTCATATTTGTCATTACGAACCACTCGATTCCCCATAGTCCTGCTAGTCCATAGAAAGGCGCTAAAGATCTTACCTATGTTTTAGTAATACGAACAAAGATGACAAACTGCGGAAAATATTCGCCTCAGTCAGCCAGCGGAATGAATACTAGCACTACATGCATAAGAAAATTAATCAAGATGATGTAGGAGCGCACGTTGCCACCATTTCAGTCGCTACAGATGCCAGTAAGGGTAATGTGCTAGACGGTAATGTGTAAATTGACATCATCCGGCAGACGGTCCTTCTAACCTGAACGCTTACATGCCGGAAGCGTTGAAGGCTCTGGACCATGTTTGTTGCCTTAGAGAAGTCGGACCTTGCAGAGTGACTATTCGAAGTTTAGTTTTTCAAGGCGTGTTCTGATCTGACATGCTTTTCTCCAATACTTCCAGCACATAATCAAAGGAAAGGAATACCTGAATGGAACGTGCGAAGAATCCACATCAGGTGACAAGGTGCTTTGTATACCAAAACTGGATGCACCCCTGGCGTGCTGAAATTTATTTTTGTTATAAGACCTTCAGAATTAAACTAATTGCTCATTGATTTGTGGAATATTTTTCAACTGTTCTTCTGATAATAAATTTTAGTTTACCAAGTGTCCTCCCCCCTCCAACTGTGGTTCTTGCTTTCTTTTATCCTTCTGTACACCAAGCACTTCGCTTGCGTTTATAGAAATATATCTAAGAAAAATACAAAGGCGCCACGGCAAATTTTACACTCTAAGCGTGTTTTCGTTCTGTTGACTCAAAGCCTGGACCGTTCAGGAGACTAACTGCTTCCCCACAACGATTCGGCGTTCTGGAGACTTAACTGCAGATAGGCTAACCACTTGTCCCGCCACGAATCATTCATATGGCTGAACTGTTCGTCCCGAGGCAGCACCAAAGGTGTGCAACCGTTCATCGTAAGAGACCAATAGCTGAACGAACATTAGATTGGACTGCAAAGCGTATTTGTCCAGCAAATGTCGGGAATGTTTTACTCTTCCCTCCTAGGCAAACACCAGGAGTTCTTGAACCCTAACGACGGCTTCGGCCAGTCGCATGGCCTTCAGTTGATTCTCCAGGTCGGAGCTAAGGAGTAAGATCTTACGTTGGTTTAAAGACTTTATGCTTCTTCTCTCAGATGAAACCTGAGGGCATTACAAGAGAATATGATTGAGATGAGATTTGGCATTAGATACCTTGCACTGCCTAGCGTTGAAAGAAGAAAAAAATGGTTGAGTTCAACTATTCTTGAGCCCAATGTATCGAGCGTAAGTTCTGCTGATGAGCTACATCCGCCGAAGGATCAGATTCGGCCTGACGCTTAAGAAGAAGCGAGCGCGCAGACACCTATAAGTGGGAAGCAGGCAACCTATCCATTCAGAGAATCGCTAGTTGTTTCATTGACGTGGAATTTATTACAGTGATGCAATTTTTTAAATATATAAACTTTGTACAAACAATACGAAAACCGATGCAAATGAACACGATGAAAAGCACGACACACCCAAACTATCAAACACGAGAAAAGAGGCAATGCAGAGCACATAAAGAATAGCCAGTGCTACTAAAGTGCTACTATGAATGCTAAAGTTTTCTATCGCAATTCACTATGTGGGTCTATCATGCATGCTTTCCAGAGGCTCTGTAATCCAAATAGAAAGAACATATCCGAGGGTTCATCAAAAAATGGAAACGCATTGAGATGTGCAGAACCCGGTGTCAAATTAAGTCTTTTTTAGTGTCCATTGCATGATATCATATAGAAGAGTATCGAACCTTTGCAATCACAAAGGCGACAATTTACTGTCGACACAGAAATACCCTTTCTCTCTAACCGTGCATTAACGGATAAAATCTCGGTGTGTAGCTTATAGAAAACTCTCTTTGTACAAGGTCAGAGGGGCGTTTTACGTACTCTCTGCAGTAGGTCTTGTTTCGCTGAATCAAAATACAGAGAATGGTAAATGGGCGGAGAGAAGAGCACACACATTAAATCCTTGTGCAGCCGTTTCCTCGACACTGAGAGCAGCAACTCAAGGGAAAACGAACAGCCAAATACACCTCGGGCAATTTTCATAAATATGGACAATAAAAACAGAAGACAGAATAAGGCTCCGTTAAACGTAAAAAAATGGCTTGCAAAAATTCACGCATAATTGGGGGTGTGTGAGTTGCACAAAAGATCGCCGGAGGATTTGTGAACGCGGTGCATCGACAGTGGTGCGACGGACAGCGAAACGCTGCGCGGGCCAGCAAAGCGTTACGCGTGTGCGCGTGCGAAGGGTGTGTGCAAGGCGACGGCGACAAAAAGCGTGGCGAGCACGAGGAGCAGAGAGCTGACGTGTAAAAAAAATTTAGGTGTCAAGGAAGACAACGCAGCGGATATCGGGTCATTCAAGCGTGGAGGTGGCAGGCGTCGGAGGTTGGGTCCGTGCTGCCGTGACCTCCCTTGGATCACCTACGTACGCCTCCTGCATCCCTTTCAAGCTTGGAGGTGGTAGCCGATAAAATGAGGGTCCGTACTTGCTTAAAATACCCTTATATAACCTGTTTTAAGCCTCTGGCGTTTCGGGCTGCCGTCGTCGGGATCTGGCAACGATTCTCCTGCTGCTGCCGAGTTCTTCGGGCTCTTGACGGGAGACCATCGGCGTCTCCTCGTGTTCTCCGCTCATATCACCACCTGGCTCCCTTGCACCGCTTTTTTCGACGCAACGCCAGCGACGCATCGCACTAAAACTGCACGCGTCCGCCCTATCTGCAAGGCATCCCCAGTTCACCTGGGACGCTCACTACCTGGTGAACTTTCCTTTATTTCTGTACTGTTGTACGCGTGTTGTGTGTGTGTTTTTTATGTTTTCGTTTTGCATCGGCTCTTTTCCTTTAAATTATAAATACGGCTTCGTTTTGTTTTGTTTGATCTCTTTGTTCTCTTATACTCTTGTTCGAATCTGCACGCGACAGCGTTCCCCTTCGGAAGGTGGGGGACGCACTGCCAGTTCGCGACAATTCGCGTCCGCGACAGGTCGAAGCCGTGGTTTTCCCCCCTCTCTTGGGTCCGTAAAGAGAAACGATGGCAACACTAAAGGTTCTGGTCGAGTTGGGTGAACGCATCGGGTTGAAAGACGCCGAGCTGCGCACGTGGGTGGCTTCCGAGCAAGAGAGGGAACGCGCGGCTCGTGCTGGCGATCGCGAGCGCGCCATGGCGCAAGCAGAGGCTGAGGGGCGCAAAGCTCGAGCCGAGCGCAAGCATGCAAAGTTGTTAGCAGAAGACGAACGCGAGCATAGAGAGTCGCTAGCACAAGCTGGAGAGCGTAGATTGCAGCCCCAATTAAGGCTCGCAGAAGCTGGGGGGGGGGGGGGTAATCGTGAACCCGCATCGGGGCGATCAGCAGCGGTTAGCCCACACAAATTGATCCTGCGTTTCGATGATCGCAGGGATGATTTGGACGCACACCTCGAACGTTTTGAGCGTATCGCAGAATGGCAAAGCTGACCCAAGGAAAAATGGGCTACAGTACTGATTTTGTCTTTGACTGGGGAGGCTCTCCGTGTGTTCGATCGATTGTCTCCCACAGATTCAATGAATTATGATAAGGCAAAACTAGCCCTGCTCCAACATTTTTGGTTTACAGCAGAAGGTGATCGCGAAAGGTTTCGTGAAAGTAAGCCACATGTTGAAGAAACAGGCAAGGAATACGCAGCAGGCTTGCTCCGTCTTTTCGATCGATGGGCCGAGATGTCGGGAACGGCCGCAAAGCACAATAATTTACGTGACTTGGAGGTGGCCGAAGAGTTCATGAGGAACTATCATAGTCGTCTGGCAATTTTTCTTCGTGAAAGAAAGTGCAAGACGCTGGACAAAACGGCTGAGGCGGCAGACAACTTTCTGGAGGCCCAGAGACAAAGAAATTTGTCTTCGTTAAAAGAATCGTTTGAGGTGGGCATTCTGAGAGAGAAGATTGTACCATCGAGTAGACAGTAAGGTGCCTCATTTGTAACCGACCGGGACATAAGGCTGCCGACTGTCGCTCTCAGTTTTATTGTATTTATTGTCGAAAAACGGGGCATGATGTAAGTTTCTGCACAAGGAAGCACAAAAAGCAAAAGCAATCGTCCTGTTGTGTTCAGCCAGAGAGTGTTGCACCTGAAACTGCGCGCACAATAGCAGATAGGCTTGAACCAGCTGAGGATAAGGTGGTGGTCGCACTTGTCCGGAAAAAAACCTGCAGACGCCCAACACATGCCTGTACAAGAGGGGGAGCTCCGAGGCGTACCCGTACGTGTTTTACGGGACACGGGGAGCAATACAGTGGTGGTGCGGAGAGCCCTTGTTCCTAATTCAGCTCTCACCGGCTCGAGGTCTACGGGGTTTCTTGTTGATGGTAGTGCTCTGGAGGTTCCCGAGGCAGAAGTGCATATCGCTTACCCTTTTTTCACTGGCATGACTTTGGTGAAGTGCATGTAGACACCATTATACGATGTCTCAATTTGGAAATATACCAGAGGCCCGTGAGCCGTCAAATCCAGGTATTAATTGGAAGAAATCGGAGGGAGTGTTGCTAAATTAATACGTGTCAGAAAATTACGTGTCAGAGAATTACATGTCAGAAAACTAAGGTGACTCCGAAGAAGAACTGCCTACCATAGAATTGAAGCCATGCAGATCTCCATCAAGCTCGATGACGACAAACAGCAGGAGAATCGTCGCCAGATGCCGTCGATGGTGGCCCGAAACGCCAGAGGCTTAAAACAGGCTATTCAAGGGCGTCTATAAGCATTACGGACCCTCAAAGCATCAGCTGCAACCTCTAAGCTTGAAAGAAACGCAGGAGACTTATGTCGGTGATCCAAGGGAGGTCACACCAGCACGTACCCAACGTCCGACGGCTGCCACCTCCACGCTTGAATGACCCGATCTCCGCTGCGTTGTCTTCCTTTACACCCCTACGGTTTTCTGACACGTCAGCTCTCTGCTCCTCGTGCTCGCCACGCTTTTTGTCTCCGTTGCCTCGTCCACACCTTCGCACGCGCACACGCGCAACGCTGGTCTGGCACGCGCAGCGCTCCGCTGTTCGACGCACCACTGTCGACTCACCGCGTTCACAACTCCTTAAGAAAAGCATACAAGACGGCGCTACACCTGCACAGAAACACGCCAAACGACAAGCTGCTGCATCTGGGGCTCAGAAACACCTTCAGCGAACTAGCGGAATCACAGCTCAAGACGCAGAATTCCAGACTCCGAACGTCAGCCGCCGGCTGAGCACTCCAAAAGAGGTTAGGTTACGACATGGAAGGGCACTTTGATCGATCCGCCGATATCCCCGACAACATCCGTAAAACCCTCCAAGTCTGTCCTGTACCAAAGAACATGGACCCGAGTCTCCACGCGGCTAGAAGACAGGCGCGGGCAGATTATGTGGAACGCCATTTGGCTAAACTAGAAAACACAGTATGCACGGACGCAGCGCTTTATCCGTGCGACAAACGCACAAGAATAATTAATGCCGCCGCAGCTGTCGTGGATTACGCCGGCAAACCGATCACATACGCAACCCTACGAGGCCACACGGTAGAAGAGGGGGAGGAAGTCACCAGTGCACTAGCGGCGGCCGAAGGCTATCGGAGAAACAAATCACTGATCATATTAACAGACTCGAAATCCACATGCAGGAACTAAGCGCAAGGTAGAGTCTGCAAGACGGCCCTAAGAATCCTCCTCGAAACAGGGCCCCCTAGCCAAAAAGTAACCCACAACATACTCTGGATACCGGCACACACGGGGATAGCGGGAAACTCAAGGGTGGACAGATTAGTTTGCGGGATCATGTTCCGAGCTGAGCTGTTGGAGACCCTAGAGAACCCTACCATAGTGGAGCCAGTATATGCGGAGCTTCTAAATTGCTACAGAGGACAGAGGCTCAAGTACTCTCCGCCACCCAACTCATTAACACAACAAGAAGCAGTGAAATGGCGGAGACTGCAAACAGGAACATTTTTCAACCTATACATTCTACACAAAATGTACCCTACACAATTCAGGGACACATGCCCGTGGTGTGGGGCAACCCCCACGCTATACCGCATTACATGGGAGTGCGAACGCAATTATGCATTCAACAAACTCAAAACCCCGAGTGCGGAGCAATGGGTGCTCACCAGCAGCGAGCTCACAGCCCAAAGGGCCTTTGTGCAGCATGCGAGGCAGCAAGACTCAGCGGAGCCCTGGAATAGGGGCCCGACCTTGCGAAGAGGCCAGACGTCGACGATGAAGACGACGGCCTACCGCTAATCTCATGGAGATTTCAATAAATGTTTTTCTCTCTCTCTCTCTCTCACACAAATCCTCCGGCAATCTTTTGTGCACCTCACTTAATGTGGTGTAACGAAAAAATATTAAGCGTGAAACTATATATTGTACATTGAGATGGACTCGACCAAGGCCGCCATCTTATAGACCGGACAAAGTTATTAGGCATCGTTGATTAGGCTTATCGTTGATTAGGCTTATCAGGCATAAAAGAAGTGTACAATCTGTGGAAACGTAGGATATAATTTTTCATGAAGTTAATAATTTGGAGTACATAATACATTTCAGCTGTGAGAAACAGATAACATGAGCTTGCCCTGCCAAAAATTGAGAGACCATGGAAACAAAAGTCGTAGCATAGTGCTGAAGAGTTGGCACATGGTCTTTCCAGTACTGTGCAGTATGCTTAGACACTGAAAGGAATGCCAAAGAGCTTGGTGGCTACGTATCTAACGCATACCAGCATATTAAGGAGGTGTCGTTTCCTACGTAATAAATCAAAGGCCTTATCTCTTGGAATGATTATTCTCAGCTCCTGACACTGAACCGAGGATTTGTGTTAAATTAATAACCTCATCGATGCTTGCTTATCAGCGCAGCAAAGCGCGAGGTCATCTGCATCACCTAATGTTCTCAGCTCATGACCCATAATACAAAAACCACTGAAGGATCTACTGTTTACGAATGGAGCCACTTATGAAAAATGGCTCCAAGTATACTGCGAACAGGAGTGCGGACAGTGGTAACCCTGCTTCACAAGCGATTGAATGCAGACTGGTTTTGAAAGATCGGGATTTAAATCAAGCGCGTGGAGCAGTTTTTAATGCGAAAGCATTTCTTTCCTATTTAGAGGCGTGTAGAAGACCTGTCAGCAGTGCGTTTCAGCAGAGCGTTTCGTCACAGTGAGTCCGCACGAAAGTGACCATTCGAAGAAATTTGCCGGCATTGCGGTTCGAACCTAGGTAATCTTTGTGCTAGGAGGGCGCGCTACGCATACTCCACGAAAGGGCTTTTTTTTCCTTTATTGCATAAAAATAAACTCGCTCAGCTACCGAATTTTTTACGTGCGCATGTACAAACGTTTGACCAACATTGTTCCCACTTCGAGTTATTGATCAATTCGCTCTCGCCCAGCCACAAACTTGCCATCCCGGTTATCGCAGTTGGTAGAGCGACCCTTCTGGTGAAGCAGTGGTCTCGGGTTCGAACCCCGGACCGGCATCAATTTTTCTCTAACTAAAGAGTTTCCAAGAAACCTGTACATCTTTATTTTCTAGCCGTATGGCTGCGCTTGAGTGAATGCAAATGGGTAATTCCTCCCTCGTTATATTTCCGCTGCACTTTATGCAGGGAAGATTGTGCACTGTACGAAGAGGACAGGTGATGAGGAGGTCAGCGATGACGAAGAAGCGTAAGCGGGAGCAGGTTCGTGGAAATAAAGGCCGTCTTCTTGCTGTCCTTGCTGTCGTTCTGAACTGGTTTTCAGCTGGCTTACATTTGAGGAAATATTTGTTTTTATTTGGTCTTCAACTGTCGAGTGTCTGCTTAGAATCGAGGCCGACCAAGATTCGAGTAAATACGGCAAAGTCAGAAACCGAGATACTTTTTTGTAAAGAACAGAATGCAACCGATCGAAAGGCCTGCCGAGTGCGACACGCAGACGTAAATTGTTAAGAAAGGCTGCAGGGCCACCTTTTTTATCCAGTTCGCTTTCTTATTTTCTAGCACATTTCGTTGCCGCTCTTTCTCTCTTTTTTCCCCTCTTTTCCTCTTCTCACGTGTAGGGTTGCTTACTAGGCATCACCTGGTTAACCTCTCTTCCTTTCCATCCTTCTGTTTCTCTCTCTCTTCCTCTTAAATAGCAACAGTGCATAGACTATTGCCCGAAAACAAAGACGCAACTGCACCTGTTTCTGCTCGGAGCCCACATATGTTGAGCGTGTCAACCAACTGCAGGACGTTCGACACGGTGACCCAGGTGCACACAAGAAAACCATCCGCGAAGCTTAGCGCCAATGCGGAAGGTGAGACTTCCCTAGAGCTGCCAACCTTTCTCCTCCGTCATAAGTGCCGAGGATATCTCTTGCGTCGAGATTTCTTGCTGTTTGATTTGCGACGGCGGGACTTGCTCTTGGCAGGGATGGCGTCCTCATGAGAGGAGGCTGAACTCGGCGACACGCCACGTTTGGAGGCCAAAGTTGGACCTTGTACATCCTAACCACCGTTGATGTCAAGGAGTGAACTGCCAGGCTGGCAATCAGCCGCCTGCATGGCACATCGGACAGTGCAGGTTGTTGTTGTTGCTGTTGTTGTTATCCTATCAAAAGAAGGCACATACCCACACTGGGGGATCGGCCAAGACTCGGGTGGTTATTATCTGCACTCTGGTAATAAAAAAGAAAACAGAGCCTGTGAGGCGGATATCCACCACCTGTTGTGGATTTGCCCGGCGCTGAAGCCGACGAGGATTCTGCACCTGGTGGCGGTGGGTCTCTCACAGGACAATCCGGATTCATATATTGCCTGAACACAGGATCCATATCATCGTTCACTACTTGATTTCATCAGATCAGCGCACCTTTTTCATTTATTTAAGCGTCTTACTCATCTCTCATTTCATTGTCTTTATGCCCTGAGGCAATAATCATCGCTTGAAAAAAAAACGGAGACCGCCAACCTTTTCTTCCTCCGGCTGAAGCACAGCGCAGGCACGCACACCGAGTGTTCTTAATGACGCAGTGTATTACCAGTGTGTGTTCCAACATGCATTGAAGGTCGACATCTGCAGACAGGCGATCCGAAACAAGTACTGCTGCAACGGCTAAAACCTTCCAATTTCTTCTGTTGTAAACATAGTATGGAATAGGTAAGTAGCCCTGTCACTATTCATAGGATTTAGGCATTTATAACTTATAGCTTTAATTTCGAATTATGTCACGGGCATTTGCATGGTTCAACTAACGGTGTCTCAACACCTTATTTTTTGTTGATCATTTCTACCTCATAAATTCGCCACTGTCAGTGACATTAACCTCCCGGCTTCATTAAAATAAGGCAGGCTATCAATGCGAGGTAACTTAAATTTGTCCAATGTTCATTTTTGAAAGCAAAAGCCACTAGAAAGGAAGGCGAGAGAGCTGAGAGATATTTTAAGAGTTTGTATAGAGAGTGTATCACACTCTCGTTGTCGCTGCGCTCACTGAAAATGCCGTTATCTGAATTTGAATAACGCGAGCATAGCAGAGTTGCTTGGAGCCGCTTGGGTCGTCAGCATTATTTTAGCCGTGATTCTACTAAGAAAGAAGCAGTGACAAAAGATTTGAAGCACAAAGATGAATGGTGCCTTGGTGGGCGATTTTCTGGAGTGGTGCATGGTATGAACGAAAAAAATGCCCAGCAGCGCCAACATAATAAAAAATGATGATGGCCTCCATCTGTTAGGCCCGGATATACGTAGCAAAAGCGCGGCGACTTCTGGATCGGAAGCGTTATTATATGAACCCCGTGCTTTATCTAGATGCGCCTTTATTCATGATTAAACCTTGTGCCGTCGTGGCGGAGTGGCAGCGTTTCCGCCTCAAAGGGCCTGGTTCGATTTCCTGCGTCGACACAGTTTTTTTATGAGTGATTAAAGCGGGGGTTTAGGTGCCTGCAATAGATGCCGCCACTGAATACGTTGGTTAGCGGTTAAGGGCGTAAGGGTGGCTAAGGTCGGCTCCGCGGCGTGGCGCGCAGTGTGACGTCATGCCAGATGGCGCGGCGAGCGCGCGGCGTCCGCCAAGCTGCGGCAGTCGCTAGGCGACGGCTCAAGGTCTGTTTCTGCCTCCTCGGAGAACCGCAACAGCGAAATCGCAAGTTCGTGGCCAGTGTAGATTTCGCTACACAATTCCGGCACATCAGCAAGAGCGCCCAATACTTTACCACGGGTGAGCGAAGATTGAATGCTCACCCTTAGCCAAAATTAGTCCCGTGGGAACAATAGCAGTTTTTGAGCCCAGCATAGTATACAGAAAGTTTGTTGAGTTCAGATAAATTGTCAGGAGGGCGGACTTGGCCTGCCGTCCTTGGCAGAGGGTCGACATCCCTCCAAACCTGGCGGCTTTGAACGGTTGTCTGATTATGGTCTTCTGCTCTTGCAGGTTCTGACTGTGTATCAAAACCTCCCATGACTACTTACTGTCCACTAAAGTGGTGGATTGGGCGCATGCCCACATCATATGGGTTAGGATCGACTTTTCCCCACAGGCTCTACCTCTGCCATCGTTCAAGCCCGGCAGGAAACTACTCGGTGTGGCTGGGTTCAGAAAGGTGCCACCTGCAACTGTCTCCATGCTGCTTCCTCCTTGCTGAGTTTTCAGTGTGGTTGCGGTTAACAATTCTGGTTTCCTAAGTCTATACCGCTGTGTGATATCATGAAAAGAGTAAATTCGCTCGTTTTATAAAACATATCCATCCACAGAGGGAGTCGCGGGGATAGGCCGGAAAGTCAGCCCTTGGGCGAGTTCATACGCTCCCTCATTACCCGAAAGGTTTCGGGCGCTGACGCCTAAATCTAGAGGATTGCATTCTCAATTTTACCGTTCGACAGTATGCGTGCTGCCTCTGGCGTTACTCTGGCTAAATCAAAATTGCGGTTGCTTCCTTACAGTCGCTGATGGGCGCCTTTTGTGTACTCCTCATAGCATAGCATAGCATAGCATAGGATAGCATAGAAGAGCATTACTCAATTCAGGTCAAGTGTCAGGAGGGCGGCCTTTCCCTCATGGCCATGTCAGATGGCCCAGATCTCTGGAGATTTGGAGGCTTCTAAGTCATTTCTGCTTATGGTCTTCTGCTCTTCCAGGTCCTGGCTGCGTAGCAAAGGCTCCCATGGGTCCTTAGAGTCCACTGAAGTGGTAGATTGGACACAAGCCCACATCATATAGGTTATCTGGATAGAGGCAGTTGCAGGTGGACACCTTTCTGAACCCGGACACACTTAGTACGTTCGTGCTGGGCTTAAACGACGGCAAATCTAGGGCGTGCGTAGTCCCCATGAGTAGCCATATAGCAAAGCTATGACATGTTGAAAGTTTTGCGCCAGCACTGTGGGTGCCGCCGCGGTGGAAACGATTGCTGCGATCTAGTATCGGTGGTAAACGCGAGTGGACCTAAGCCTAATAAAACTAAAAATTCTCAACCGCAATGGACAATGAAGACATTCTTATGAACTAAATTATAAATAGCCTCAAGTATAAATAAATAAGATATTAAAGCAGTGATCTTTGAATATTACGCATTGCGTCCACGACTCAATCGCATTGCGTGCATAGCACAGCATCGTATAACATGGAAAAACTTTATTGAGTTCAGATCAAGTGTCAGGAGGACGGGCTTGCTCTCCCGTCTTTGTCAGACGGCCGAAATCCCATGCAACTAGCGGCTTCGAAGGCTTGTGAGATGATGGTCTTCGGCTCTTCGAGGTTCTGACTGCGTATTAAAGCCTCCAATGACTCCTTACTGCCCTCTGAAGAGGGGGTAGGCTCGACCATTGTCCACATGCCTATTCATTAGCTGTCATTTAAGCCCGGCAAGAAAATACTCAGTGTGACTTGGTTTGGCTAACCTGCCACTCTCCTTGTTCTTTTCTCTTTCTTGCTGCGTTTACTGCGTGGTTCAGAATATTCCTGTCTGCTAAGTCTGTAGAACTGTTTGCTAGCTAGAAAAGAGTACATCTGCCTTTTTCCTGAAATGTACCCATTCTCAGAGAGGAGTCGCGGACTTCGGCCGGAAAGTCCACCCTCTGGCGAGCTCATAAGCTCTCATTACCCTGATGGGATTGGTGCGCAGGCACCCAAATCAAGAGGACCGGATTCTAAATTTTACCGTTCGAAAGTATGCGTGCTGCCGCTGGCGATACTCTGCCTAAATTAAAATTGCGCATCGCTTCTTTAGAGTTGCTGATGACTACCTTCATTTCTTTAAATGTGAGCGCGAGAGCAATGGCCGCCTCCTCCACCGTCGTGACCGTACTTCTTAGTGTGCAGGTACTTACTAACCTGGCACCTTCCTTTGCGACCACCGCCACCTTGACTGTTCATCCGACGTGCTCTGCCACATCAGTATAGACGACGTCTTTTGCCCTGCGTATTTCCGATGCAACGTTTCCGCCCTGTCTTTCTGGCTTCCTCATAAAAAGAAATGTTTATATTCTGTGGTATAGAAGAAATATATACTTTCTGCCTCACTTCCTTAGGAATTACAGCCTCAAGTTGCGTCGTCTAAGTGGGAGAGTATCCAGATATGCTTGAGGATATATCTACCCGTATTCGCGGTACTAAACCGTTGGGTCTGTGCAGTGAGTGCAGCTTCTATGAGCTCGTCTATGGCATTCGACACACCTAAGGCCATGAGCTTTTAGTCAAAGCCCATTGCTGTAGCCCCAGAGCTACCTTGACAATCGTCCTTATATTCAGCTCCAGGCGCTTGTTGTCGGGGACGGCGAGACAAGAACGATCCTGCTGATTACAAAGGCCTGTAGCAGCCTAAGCAGAGTTCCCTCCTTTTTGCCAGCCTGCTTGTGTGTGACGCGCCGAATAAGCCAGCTCGTGTATTGTGCGCTTTGTTGAATTCTTGACAAAGCTTGGGTGTTGCTTATTGTTGACCGCACGTTGTTATGCCCGAGTATGCATTCCACTGGCCTCCGTGGAAAACAGCGCCATGCGCCCGCCATTGCGCAACGCAATCCCGGACTATCGAACATGTCGCGCCTTGCAGCATGATTCTTCCAGGCTCGCGCGGCGGCATCTTCCCCAACCCCCTTTCGCAAGCGCCGGCTTGAGCCGCAATCGACGCTTCGCCGGCAGCCCTTTTCCGGCAGCAAACTTCGAACCACCCAGCTCCTCTCGTACATTGATCAGATTCAGACAGGACCCAGTGCCGTTACCTTATTGGAGGGTTTGAACGGCTGCTGCGGCAACAGTCACCGGATGATATTAAAGTCTAAGCGCGCCGGACGGTAGCAGCAGACGGGCTGGCGGAGACATCAAGGAGGAAAGACGCTCTGCAGGAGCATCGCCGTGTCCTTTTGTGCGAGCCCGTAGAGCCCGCAGTGCTCTCGGCACGAGCGCCGATAATGTGACGCCCTTGTTTATGCTTTAATTAAATGATTCTTTTACTCACCGTCGCCTTTTGTTTCGGCGCTCAGCTCTGCGCAACAGCGGCAGCCAGCTGGGGGCCCCACTCTTAATAGTGGTGGCAGCGCTGGGATGCCCAGTCCAAACAACGTGTAGCCCCAGTATACATATTCCGTTCACCCGTGGGATTGCTTATCCACCTATCCTAGCAGTGATGTTCGAAATCCTCTGTTTTAAAGCGCTTGAGCAGTCATCGTCACAAGTTCTTATTTTTTAGCGGGACATGGAAGTCTCTTGCTTGAGAGAGAGAGAGAGACTCGATTAAGTAGGCGAGAGTAGCTTGCAGAAGTGCTGCCTGTGGCATGCGGCTCTTTGCATTCACACCTGGAACAGACTTCTTCACCTTTAGAGGAGAGAGTGTCCATGGAGGAAAGGCCAGAGGTAGTAGTTTCTGAGGCTGATTAATGGTAGGAAGGGGCAGGAGCTGCACTGCCTGGCCAAAGCTAGAGTTGCTGTGAGTTAGGTGGACACGGTGTAGGAAGTGCTTCTTCCCTTGCAGCACATGGCGGAGATGGGTACGCATAGTTTTCTGGGCGGCAATTACCTCTAGAGGGAGACATCCTGCCTCCGCTACTGTTCCTGATGCAGAAGAACCCTTTGGGAGGCCAAGACGTATTCGCAGGCAGTTGTTCCGTACGGCATTGAGAGTCTTATTGCTTGATGTAGATAATCTTTGAAGCACTGGTAGACAGTAGCGCAAGGTTCCTTCATCGTAGGCTTTTTCAAGCAGAAGCATTGATCGGCAGTTGCTACCCCACCTTGTTCCCGCCATGAACCTGAACACTTGCGATGCTGCAGTAATCCTCGCACGGAGTTTTTTTATCTGAGGTTACCATGACAGATTATGAGGAATTAGCATCGACAATTGCGTATTGCCTGAGGGCGAGTACACAATATACAGCTAAAAATGATAACCTACCTTCAAATGATGACACATTCCAAAGGCTTTGCGCTATACGCAGGCGAGCTTAAAGGAAAGCTCTGCGCACAAAAAGCCTCGATGACCTACGTGCATGCCGACGGGCCCAACGTCATATTCGACGCTACATGGATAAACTCAGTAGGCAAAAGTGGCGTGACTTTTGTTCTACGCTGGATGTGCGCAAACCAGTAACCAATATTTGGCGGATAGTTAGAGGTATGCGCACGCCACTTCAACAACTCCACCCCTTCGCTGCACTCTCCTTCACGAACAAAAATCTATAAAAGAAGTCTCAGAAGAATACTGCAAGCTACTGTCGGCAGGGTCAGGGCATTCGACTCTCCGCAGATGGTCAAACAGGCATCCCAAAGGCGGCAGTGCCAGCGTTAGACCTGCCTTTCACAATGGAAGAACTATCCACAGCTATAGTGGAGATAAACAGGCACACGTCTCCGGGTCATGATGAGGTGACCTATGACGCCATTGCAAAGCTACCCCACACCTCCCGTCTTTGACTCCTGGAGTATTACAATTCTTCCTGGATGGCTGGTGAGGTCGCCACGGAATGGAAGCTGGCGAAAATCGTGCCCGTTTTGAAACCCTGTAAGCAGCCAACAAGCTACGCATCATTCCGGCCCATTGCCCTACTAAGCTGCGTAGGTAAGCTCATGGAGAGCATGATCTGCAAGCGCATAACTTGGTTCCTAGAAAGCCGAAATGAGTTCCCCCAAGAAATGAACGGGTTCCGTCAAAACAGGTCTGCGACTGACAATATCATCGCCCTCGTCTCATCAATTGAGGAGTACCTTCATGCTGGGTACATCCCAACAGCCGTTTTCCTAGACATCAAGGCCGCTTTTGACTCCGTCTTTCACCATGCAATTCTCGCAGCCTTTGGCAGTCTTGGCCTTGGAGGAAGGCTATACAAGTGGATTGGGCATTATTTAAAAGAACGACAAATTTTTATTACCACTCCAAACGGCCCAACACGCTTTCACGCAGTGGAGAGGGGCGTACCACAGGGAGCTGTGCACAGCCCTCTCCTGTTCAATATTGTCCTTATTCACATAAGAAGACACCTTCCGCGAGGGGTCCGCATAACAATTTATGCTGATGATATCTGCATCTGGACCGCGTCACGTTCGAGCTATATTACCCAGCAACGTCTTCAGAGAGCACTATTGCACATTTCGATGTACCTGGCTTCCAGAGGTCTTCGTCTCTCGCCAGAAAAGTGTGTTGCAATGGGGTTTACAAGAAAAACGATGACCCGATATCCGCTGCTCCTAGGCGGACGATCGCTGCCATATGTACGATCTGTTGCTTGTCCTGCAAGTATTTACCTACCGTGTGTACCGTAATCTGTTAGGCTTCCTCTATATAGCCATCGCTTCCCTGGTTCATCCAGAGAGTGAAATCGTCGGCATAGATACTATGGTGTAGACCATCTCTGCCAGCTTGCTCGGTTAGCCGATCATAGCTATGTTAAAAGGATGGGAGAGAGCACCGGTCCCTGTGGTGTCCCACGGGATCCGAGTCGAACCCTTTTCCGTCTACAATTGCCAATACTAATGTCAGCTGTTCTGTCCGTTAGAAAATCTTGAATGTAATTCTAGGTCCGGATTCCTACCCGTAGCTTACTAAGGTGATCCAGAATGGCGTGGTGACGGACGTTATCAAAAGCGTTAACCACATCGTGGCCTAATACTATTTTCGTGTCTCCACTTTGCGCCTCGATTATCGGATGTTTCAGATGTAGCATGACATCGGTTACAGAAAGTCCGGATCGAAACCCTATCACCATGCCAGGATAGAGCTTGTTCTCTTCCAGAAATCTCTTAAGCCTAGTTTGGACCTCACATTCCATGAGCTCGCCCACGAGCGCGGAAGCAGTAGAACAGACGACACAACACTGGACCTCACTGTGGACAGAAAAAGTACCAAAGCGACGTGGTGCAACATCCAGGAAAAGCTAGGAAGTTGTCACATCAGAAATGTTTGTGGAGGGAGCACCGACCACATGAAAACAGAACACAGTAAATTTCTGAAATTCGGAAAGAATCCGGGAACGGCGCACTCCGGCGATGGAACAGAAGAGGTAAGCACTTGTGGACGTGAAATAACAGCGGACATCGAAGCGGCTACCGATGGGATCGCGGACGAGCAAAACACATACACGGTAGACCGTCGGCTAGCAAATATGAGGATCAAAAAGAAAACCGTGGAGGACCAACTAGCAGCAAGAAAACGGGATAGAAGTTTGAGGAGTTAGATAGCTGCACTAAGTAAAAACATCAAACAATATACCCTGGAGATCGCACCCCAGAATGCATTATGGGTACTGCACAGACCTCCGAGAGCATACCATAGGATAGTATAGAAAAACTTTATCGAAGTCAGATCAAGTGTCTGTAGGCCGGACTTGCCCTCCCGTCCTTATCAGATGGCCGAAATCCCTTGGCACCTGGTGGCTTCGAAGGCTTTAGTTGAGTTTGGTTGAGGTGTGGAATACTACAAGTGATATTAGCCTTGTTTATTCGGCCGGCAATTCCTCCATCGTAGCGTCACTTCTATGTTAATAATGTCCTAAACACTGTCGGCGCTACCCCGCTATGCGCACAGTCACTTATAATAGCATATATTCAACTCCCGCAGTCACCATCTATGCACACATTCACTCCACACAGTCCACACGACAGCCCACTCCAGAAGTCATCATCTATGCACATATTCAGTCACATTAGAGCTTAGTCCATTGCAGGGCCACAATCCATACACACATTCACTCACAGTATACCATAGTCCACTCCAGAAGACACCAACTACGCACACATTCAATCACAGTAGACCATAGTTCGTTCCTGCTGTCACCATTAAGAAACAAGATCAGTGCCCTACATAAATGTTAAATGAAGGCGTGCAGCCTCCCTTCTGCACGTCTGGTTTCCCGTCGGGTAGACAATGTCCTGAACTTTACTGTGAAGGGCTCCTGTCTTCTTGAAGGAAGCTATCACATGCCTTTCCGCGTTGTACTCTGAGCAGTGCATAATACAATGTTCGATATCCCCGCAAACATCGCATAAATAACATAGCGGAGACCACGCCATGCCCGTCTTAAGCATCCAGGCAGGAGTGCAAGCAGAGGCCGCGCGAATTCGATGTAGTAGAGTGGCCTGGGATCTTCTCAGTCCCTTGGCCACACATGGCTTGTGGGGCGCACTCCACAGGGTGCTGAAATGATCGAGCACCGCTTTCCTTGTAGAGGCTTTTTTCATCTTGAGGTACTTTTTTTGATGTGTTCCTTGAAAGAGCTTTATGAGCGAGACTGTCTGCCACCTCACTGCCTCTGACTCGAATGTGAGAGAGCACCCATTGGAAATATAGAGAAAAGCTTCTGCTGTGCAGATTCTGCACAAACCATATAGAGATTATAGACAAGGCATCAGTAGGGAATCCGCGCTGTAACCTCTGAAGGGCAGATTTTGAATCAGGATGACAACAGGTTGAGCCGGACAAGGGCCTAACTTCCGTTAAGCCTCCTCAATAACAACACATTCGGCAGTTGTGGAGGATACGACAGCTGTAAAGCATACAGACCACTTACAGTCCAAAGAAGGAATGTAGAAAGCCGCTGCGCAGCTTGTTTGACCTTGTCTACAGAACCATCCGTGAAAATTTGAAGATGGTGGGCATACTCTGTTTCCAAATGTTCAAGTACGAGCGAGCGCGTTGCTGCCAAAGGAGACCTGCGCTTTCCGCTCACATGGGGAATTGTGACCTTAGAGTCGAGGGTCGGAAAAGAATAGGGGGTTACAACAGTTTTCTTTGCCTTTGGATATTGAGACCTAAAGAACTAACAGTAATAAGTGCCAAGTTGGCCTTCGACGCATATCTCTTGCAGAACCGCTGGAGAAGGCACCGCCCAGCTACTGCCTCTCTTAGGCGGCCAAGAAGTATTAGTATTCGCTGAGAAGCGACAAGGTTAAGAGGATCCGATATAGACTCATGAAGTACTGCCTTGTTCGCAGCCGCCTGAGGAACTCCAATGACTCTTCTTAGGCCCTTTCTGTGGACAACTTCGAGACGTTGAAGCTGTGATGCCGAGGGGGAAATTAAAGGGAATTGATACTTTATGCGACTGACCACCAGAGCTTAATGAAGTTTGACCATTGAAGAAGGACGGTTTCCCTATTGCTCACTTGCAATTCTAAGGATCACACTGAGATGCGAAGATAGAGATGAAACAATCGCGTCGACAGCTTTTCGCCACTGTAGACGGAATTCAATAATGACGCTCAGGAAACGCGTGTGGTTGAATGGGCGGATGCAAGAGGGACCAATGTCTATCTTCAATCGCGCTTGACGTCTTCCTACACCTGGAGACTGAAAAAGCCGGATTTATCAGCTGGAAGAGACAATCCCACGCCTTGAAGGCAAGCTTCTTCCGAAAGTAGAGCCTGTCGAGCTATCAGGGCTAATCGCTTGTGGTGGTAGCCAGTAACCCAAATACACATATTGTCAGCATATATTGACATATGCACTTGCCTGCAAATTTTTGCAAAGAATCGGGAAGGCCAGCCATTACGGCGCTAAATAGCATGGGGGAAAGAGCACTTCCTTGAGGCCCACCTCGCGATAGAACCATTTCGGTGCTTAAGGTACTCCACAACCGTACAAGAACCGCACGATCACCTATAAAGTTGTAAATGAATCTTAACATATGGACCTGTATGCGCATGTTTTGCACACTGTTCAGAATTGAGCTCTGACGCACGTTGTAATATGCTTTTTCAACGTCAAGAACAATGGCTAAGGTGGAAAGGCCGAAAGCTCTCTGGTGTTCAGTGTGACTTACGAAGTCTAAGACGCTATGATGGGCACTAAGACCTCGGCGGAATCCTGTCATGCATGCTCGCAGTGCCTTGCTGTCCTCAAGCCACCACGATATGCGTTCACTTACCAGCTTCTTCATCAACCTAGCTGCACAGGAGGTGAATGACACAGGGCGATGCGAGGAAAGGTCTGTCATGTCTTTGCCAGGCTTCAGTACTGGAACTATATGTGCCACCTTCCGTGACGGAGGAACATCGCCAGTCTCCCACGCTCGATTGATGCAATATAGGAGCTCCTTCCTGAGTTCCAGGTGCAGATTATGCACCATTTGGTTGGTGATGTCGTCGGGACCTGGTGCACGCCGGCGCTGCAGGCCACTGAGCGCAGTCTGAAGCTCACGAAGCGTGAACGGGACGTCCATGGTAGACCTGGAGGGAGCAGGTGGTGTATATATATCTACTCCAGGTTTAGCACGTACGAATGCGTCTGCAAATTCCTCTGCCAAGCGCGCATTAGGTTTTTACTTGCTTATTAAGAGCTTCAAAAGGCTTGGAAGGGCGAGATTCTGCAGAAAAGCTTCCAATAACTCGCCATATTCTCGTCATCGGTGAGAACACAGTCAAACTAGCGCCGAATAAGGCCCATTGCGACTTGTGGAGCTTGTTCGTGTGCCGTCGAATGGCAAAATTCAGGCTATTGGAGGTCGCCTTCAACTCTCTGTCGTCCCTCTTTCGCATGAGTTGGCGCTCCGATATTCTTCTCGCTGCGCAAAGATTCCTGTTTTTTAAATCCGGGGCCATCTAATGATCAGGTATCTTCACCGCTGTAGTTCCTGCTAGCTTACTATAAATCATTTTGTCAATAACGTCACCAGACATATTCTGGGTGCTCTCTGTACTTGTCCGAGTGGACCACGCATACGAAAGTCGGCAGCAAACACAAAAATCGGATAGTGATCACTTTCTATGCAGTCTGGCGCTGTTGACCACCTCACGCGGACGTCAGGTGAATGCAGTCAGGTCAATAGCTTTCGCTGACGCTGGAGGTCGAAAGAAAGTGGGGTTCCATCATTGGCAACACACAGGTCTAAATTGTCAATAACGTCTATGAGTTTGCATCCAGGAGAACCCGTGTTCCTGTCCCCCCAGATGGCATGATGGGCGTTGAAGCCACCGCGGATGATTCGTGGAGCTGTGCAGCGGTCGCAGAGCTGCTGTATAAACAAATCCAATGCTACCTTCTTCCGCGGGGACACGTACACGAATGCTATAGAAAGGGTTCGAAAGCTGAGCTGTATTCTCACAGCTGCTACCTCAATGTCATCCGTCCACAGATCGGTAACGCTTAATGAAACATGTGAAATTTACCTTCTTATGTAAACCGCGGCATTTCCGGCGGGAAAATACTTTATGCTGCAGCTTTTATGGGTGACATATCCTGTCAAACATCTCCCGCTTGGCAGGCCAGCTTCCGACAGGGCCAATACTGGAACACAAGTCTCTTTCAAGAATGGTTTTACTTCAGCTAGCCGACTTAACCCCCCCCCCCCCCCGCAGTTTTATTGAAATATAAACGGCAATTTTCGGTTGATATTAGATCCATGAGGTTGAACACCATCCATATTAGATCGCAAGAAAGTTCGCTGCGAAGGTGGTAATTAGGGACTCCAAAGAAAGCATCAGCTGTAGGAAGTTCTTCAGGTTACCAGGCTGCATCGATGGAACATGTGAACGCAGGGCCCCAAACAAAACATAAAGAATGTCACACACACCTCGATTTTTGAGGTCCTTATTTTGCGCAACGCACTCACAACATCGGACAAAAGATGCCGATGGGGACACACTCTTGGCAGCAGCAGCTGGCTTTCTTTTCACTTGTACATATTAGAGTCCCTCTCACCATCGAATCTGGCTGTGGTCCGGTCGCTCAGGAACATGGACACATTTTCTGGAGGTCGAACAACCGACTCGCACGCAATGAACTTTGGCGTCTTGGACTCAGGTCTCTCAGGGACATTGTTGGGTAACGCAACAACGTCATACTAAAACAATGAGACCTCGTCTAATACTGGCCCAGGCGTCTCGGATGGGTTTCGGGACCAGCAATAAAGGATATTTCACGGCGCAGAGCGATCACACGGAAGGGGCAGCCTTCGAAACTTCTGGATGATCACCACCGCAATTGCCGCAAGCAAAATCGGCATAGCAGGTTTTAAAGTCGTGGTCGCCACCGCACCGCTTACAGCGTTGATCATTTGTGCAAAGTTTGGCCACATTCACAAACCGTTGGCGTCTAATACATCGTGGAGGAGCTTCAGTGAAATCGACTATTGCGTGTTTTGTGAATCCCAGGTCAATTTTTTCGAGGCGCTCTGAGTTGGGAATGCATGTCAGCACGATAGAGTTGCTATGTTTCGCAGCTTATTCTTTTTCTGGAGACTCCACACGACGCAAAAGTCGTTTCACGCACAGAACAATTTGTGGTTTCAAATAATTAAGTAGGTCGCGTTCTGAATACCACTTTGGTAAACCCTTAATAACACAGGTGTTCTTCATGTAGGAACGGGGCAACCGCACGTTAACTTTGATGTCACCAATCTGAGAGCACTGCAGGAGCTTGTCAAACTTCTCTTCCGTCGAGACATCCAACTGAAGAGCCCCTTGCATGGTGAACCGACTACTGATCGGAGCTGATCCCAGCAGTGATTGAAAGGCCGCGAAAAGCAAGATGGGATTCCTCTCTCAAACCAACCCCTTTCTCTGTGGTCTCAACCACTACCGGGATCCCAACCGTTCGTTGCTTGCCATGACCCACCACCTTGGAGCCCTCGTTGTCAACGCCAGTAATATCGGCCAATGACTCGTCACCGTCCACGATCGTTGACTCATCCCCACTGAACAATGAGGTCTCGCTAGACGGGTGGTCGTCTCCATGTTCTGGTCGCTCCACGGCCTGGGAAGACATGGCCGCCTCTTCCGAGCCAGCCTCCTTAGATTGGCGTGGTACCTTTAGACATGCCGGCGCCGGAGCACCCGTACTCTTCCCGTAGATACACTACCGCGTTGAAGATGCAGCCGTCCTTGAATATTCAAATAAAACTAGGTAAATTAGGCAAAATCAGGTAAAGAACCAGAGCTGTGGCGACAGTGGGTTGTATGATAATGGTCTTCTGCTCTTACAGGTCCTGGCTGTATAGCAAAGCCTCCCATGACTCGCTACGGTCAACTGAGTGGGTGGATTGGGCACAAAAGCCACATCATATTGGCTACATTCGCCCGTTCTCCATAGTACCTACATTTACCGTTCCTTAAGTCCGGCGCAGACCTAGTCAGTGTGACTGGGTTCGCAAATGTGTCCAGCTGCAACTGCCACCATGCTGCTTCCTTCTTACTGCTGAAATTCTACAGTAGTTCTGGATATTCCCGTCTGCTAAGTCTGTAGAACTGTGCGATATCTCGAAAAGAGTTCATTTCCACCCCGAGCAGCGCAGCCAGTGCAGCCCAGGCTTCGGCTATGTTGCAAGTTGCGCGTCCGTGCGTAGGTAGGTGGCGCCACGGTCGATAGTACTGCAGGGGTTCTGGTATCGGCGGTAAAGGTGCGTGGAGCCATATAAACATGATGATGAACTAAATTATAACCACACATCAATACTGAAAAATAAAATATCATAGGAGTGATTTCCAAAGATGACACATCGCGTGCACGCTGCCTGCGCCGCCGGGAGCAGCGCAGAGAGCGCAGACTGGCTGCCGCCATAGCGTCGCGGCCATTGGCTCCGAAGTAGCTTGCAGCGCCACCGTTTCAGCACGCACAAGGAAGACGAAGGGGTAGGCACGCGCTAAGGGGGAACGTTCGAGATTCAGGCCCCGGCCGGACGTTGCTGCCGCTGTACTCTCCAGCCACCCGCAAATAAATGAGGCCGCGGAGGCGTCTTAGGCGACCTCCACAAGCTAATTAGCTAACTTGTCTGGCTCTGCTGACGACCTTGCAGGACTCGGCGAAAGGAGTTGTGCGCTGTCCATACCCATCGCGTGCCGGTGGTGGAGAAACGGCGACGGCATGTGAGAGGTAAATAAATTGTTTTTTTTTTGGAAAGGACAGGGTGCAATAAATGCCACGAATCTCCGTGGACACCCGAACCGTGCCGTAAGGGAACAGATAAAGGAGGGAGTAAAAGAAGAAAGGAAGAAAGAAATGCGCTAGTGGAGGGCTCCGGTATAATTTCGACAACCGGGGTCGCAAAGCACGCGGGCGCTTTCGAAGAGAAAGCTTTACTGCGCTAGGTAAAGTCGATTTTGCTGTGCGTTGCGGGTTGACCTTGAAGTGAGCCAAAGGTCAATTGCGGCTAAAGGCCGCACCAGCATGCTGTAGCATGCCAGGTCAACAACCAGGCAGTCCTCTCCTGTCTCATAAAAATCTCCTTCGCCTCCTTTGATCTTTCGATTCGCCGGTACAGGGCAATAGAATAGAATAGGCCGCATCATTCACTGGGTGACCAACCTCTCAAGATCAACAATTAATTTCACGGCCACCTGCCAGGATGGCAGGGTGGGTGCGCTGCCTATCCAGCGTGCGGAATGCACCCAACGTTGCAGACGCCAAGCCGCGTCTAATTGCCCGATACACCCCAGCTTTCGCTCTGTAACGAGGTTCAGCAGTAGTTAAACCGCAACCATTTTTGCACTTCCCCTACATTTCCGACAAGGGCAGCTGGACGCATTTAGAAGAGAAAGGCCAACACGCGGAGAGGAGTGGAAACCCAAGTGTGGAGAGGGATTTCTAATATTTTATATACAAGTTGCCTATAGTAGCCAAAGAGGTATCTTTTAAAGTTTGTGCGGGAGGTGTGGTATGTGACTTTTGGAGAATCATTTGGTAATTTGCACGCAAGAACGTATTTCAATAGAAAAGAGAGAGACTAAGACAGGGCGGAAAGGCAGGGATGTTAACCAGAAAGGCTGCAGGTTGGCTACCCTGCACTAGCGAAGGGAATGAGGGGATTAAAGAGGGAAGAGAGAAGGAACGGGAAAAACAGTCACAATCTCTCAATCAAGGCAGTCGTTCGTAAAAAAACAAAACAGTGCCTTGTAAGCCTTGATGGCAGTCGACCTTTCTTGCCACGGACCGAGGATCTTGTCCTCTGTGAAAGGGCGAGCATCAAGGCGGTCCAGAACACAACGCCGCTCACATATTGTGTTCACAAAGACGGCCACTCACACAGGAGATGACGGAGTGTCTCTTCGCGGACACAGCTTTCAGAAGAAGGGCTGACGGCCTCCCGATCCGGAAATCATACGGATTTGTGAGGCAGCTTCGAGCCATAGATGCCACAGCAATGCTACTTCGCGACGCGGTATGTCACATGCAAGACGGAGGCGTAAGCCCGGGGTCCAATGCCTTTAGGCGGCGGCTGCAGAACCCTCCCGTGTTCCACGCTTAAAGTGCGAGCTATAGCGCCAGAGAATGAAGCCCACACGCTAAGTCAGCTCTTGTTACAGGGGTATTGACAGGGATTCCGCCGTTGCGGGCAGAACGGCAGCTTCGTCTGCCTGGTGATTTCTATAAATACCGCAGTGTCCTGGCAGCCACTGGGAAATTATGTCTGTCGTTTCAATGTGGCGTCGAGGTACAGCTTGCGGATTTCTGCAACGAGTTCTTCGTGTGACCCACGGCATAGTGCAGCTTGCATGCCTTGAAGGGCTGCTGTAGAATTCGTAAAAGCTGTCCAGTCATGCGTAGATTCCTGACTGATGAACTGAACTGCAGCCTGTAGGGCAGCTAGTTCCGCACCAGTTGGAGAGGGGAGACAGGTAGTCCTCACCTTCATTAAGATAGACCTGGCCGGTATCACCACAGACCCAGAAGAACTTGTTGAGTCACTGAGCCATTTAGTGGACACGTATACGGGGTTGATGGTCAAAATGCAGATGTTTTAATGTCATTTCTTGGAGAACAGGCAATGATAAACCAGATTTATTCGTAATTTCCGTAATAGATAGGTGCACCCGTAGTTCATGGAGACTCCATATGGGTGAGCATGGTCTTGAAGCAGGGTTGAACTGCGACCGCATGGCTCGGTTAAGCCAGTAGGCAAGCGCGTGCTCTTTCCTTTTCCTACTTCCTCGCAGCAACGTCCGTCAGTCAAGATAGGCGCGAGGACCTGAAATTACTTTTGCAAATGCTGTATGTAGTCTCAGTACTGAAAGAACTTCACGATGATGACTCGGAGTGCATGTGAGGTGCCGAATGTGCGTTGTCATGGATTCAACAGCAATGTATGTAGTAACAGGATGCTCCCCAGCGACAAGAACAGTGGATGCTATTGAGGCACATTAGGCAGTCCAAGGCAACAGAGCTTGCGCTTGAACACAGTAAAGGGTCTGGATGTTAGTCTTTATAATACTGCTTAAAATGGAAACGGTGTACCGCATGTATCCCAGGAACAGCGAACGGTAAAGTTGAAGCATCGAGTGTACAGATGCGCTCCAGTACTTTCCCCCGAAGAAAGAGAGGATATGAACAATCGCTGTCAGACTCTCTCATGTCGTAGAGAAGGGGACTCCAGGGACTCTACAAGAGTTTTCTATTGGTAATATTCCCAGGGAAGCGTTGGCTTCTTTCATAGCGAATGGCGTTGCCGTTAATATGTATGGGGTAAATTTTCATTATTTTTTTTGCGTGTGAACTCCACGAGGGAACATTTCTCTGTCTAAATATTTAGGTCCTGCTGACGAAGGTATAACATCAGTATTGCTGCCGCCTTTTGATGTCTCTCACGAACTTAGGACGGGTCACACTTGATGCCCAACTACAGATATCAGCGGCATATAATGAGATCTGAACAGATTGTGACAATGCGTTAACCAGGCCGATGAAAGCAAGGTTGAAGAAAGTTTGGCTCAGCACTCCACTCTTTCGGACTCTACGCGAATTTAGGCGTAGAGTGGTTATTTTCCTCCGACTGGACAAAAAACGACCTCTCTGCTAAATCGCTGCGTATCCGACTGAACCTGCGGCCTCAAATCTCAGTAGCTTCTAATGCGTCACTGCTGTGTTACGTTATCGTAGGCGCCCTTGATGTACAAAAACTGCGCCACAGTCAATCCCTGCAATTTTTTTTGGTGCTGGACGGATGTTATCAGGTCAACCACACTGTCGACAGAAGAGCGGCCACATCGAAACCCAAAGATGAATCCTAGGTAGATTTGGTATCGCTCCAGGTACCATTCCATGCGTGCTAACAACATTCTTGTCATGACTTTCCGGAAACAGCTGGAAAGTGCAATTTGACGGTATGCTGAAATGCCGAGTGGTGATTTTCCAGTTTTAAAAATTGGAACCAGACGACTGGTCTTCCATTCATTAGGAACTATGCCGTCACACTGACTTGTATGTATCCAAAAGAAGCCGCCAACCCTCTTGGCCAAAGAGTGCAAGTGCGGAGTATGTCAGACCATCGGGCCCCAACGATGATGACCTTCTACAACAAGCCACCGTTGCGTCAAGCTCCTTCATGGAGAACAAGTGACCCATGCATGAATCCCGCGAAGGTAGAACATCATTGCAGTGCAGCGTTGTGGGCGGGTTTGGTTGGCCTTTTATCCTTGCGCAAAATTCTCCGGCTACCGCGACCTCGCCGCGTTTTTGATGTAGCGCGAGGGATATGAACAGGTGGCATGTTGAGGGGACGTGCGAAGGCCACGCGTTACATTCCATACGCGTGGCAAAGGGTTCTGTGGGTCAAGTGTCTCGCAAAATGACCTTCAGCGTTATGCCTGCAGGGCTTTAATTCTTCTCTAAATTTTCTTCTGTAGGCGTCTTGCATCTGTGACGTCCAAGCGCGACTTCTTGCTTCGGTATCTACGCTCTGGCCAGCGTCGTAGTGCACGCCGTCGTTGTAATTCGATGTCAAGGTCGGTGTACTTTGCGACCGGGTTACAGCAGCACGTTGCGTTCTCAATGACGTCCTTAATTTTTTTGTTCAAGACCTGTCTAGAATCCACCCATACAAGCTTGCTCCATACGAGCTTTAAAAGCTGTCTAATCAATTCGCCGCATACGTAAGGCTGAACAGCACGAAGAATGGCTAGTAATAATCAGGTAGGTTGGGATATGATCGCGTCCATGGGTTTCTACATCCGAAAATCATCGGACGTTGTTGGTAAGGCATCGCGAAACGAAAGTCAAATCGAGGCAGCTGCTATAGTCACATCTCGAATATACGTCCCAGTTCCTTCATTAAGCCGCTGGAGGCCGTGGTCGAGGCGAAGGACACGAGTCTCCTTCCTCTAAGGTTTATCCTAAGGCCTCCCCACATGGTGTGCTGGCCCGCATCAAACCACTCAATCTTTTGTCCTCAAAGCGGCTGGACGGCGCCATGTACACAGCCACGAGCGTAAACGTGAGGTCACGATTACTCACTGCGAAGCAAACGTGCTGGTTGTCGTTATGTGGGGAAACCGATTGGGGCACATATGTAATTTCACGTCGAATCTAGACGATGACTTTGCTGGTTCTGCTGCTGGTGAGAGAAGCAAATCCTTCATAACCGGATAACCGCAAAATGTTGGGTAGATTCGGTGCACAGATACAATAATGAGGAAGCGCTTTTCATAAACATAATACCGAATATCTGAAATACGTGACTGGAGTACGCGGGCATTCTATTGAAAAATAAAAGTTTGCTTGACTTTCTCTGGAAAGATAGTTATGAGGGAGACATGGTGTCTTCTACTGTAAAGCTGCAAGAACTGGATGGAGCGCCTCCAGTACTTGCAATGCGTTGTGTGTTGCTGGCTTGCGCAAGATGGAGAGCAGAGCACGCATGACATTCATCAATGACGTGAGCATTGCAACACCTGTATATCTTGGCCATGGTCCGAATGGTGCAATGTGCCCAGATCAGTAGTAGGTGTTGCAGATATGGGGTGCTACAACGTACTTGACGCAGTGTGCGCTCTAGGATTTAGTAGTGGTGGTCACGTTGTACCTGAGGCAGCAGGTCGTGTGTCACCAGACGCCGGGATTTTCTGATTTAACATGGTTGTTGGTGGAGGCGGACAAACTACAGTGTCACTTGGGGTCTTTTTTTCAAAAATGATTGCTTCCTTTAACGACCTTCTGTGCGCGAATGACGTCGTCGCAGCTTTGCAGCGGCTTCTCTTTGGGTGAAATAGTCTCGCACCATTTGCTTCAGTACTGCCCTCTAAATATTTAGGCGAGGGCAGTCCTTCTAGGAAGAGTCGTGAGGGTCATGACAGTTGGTGCACTTCAAGGCTGTCGCGCGGCAACTTTCGCCGCTGTGTGGCTTGGAGTATCTTGGGCACATGATGGAGTTGTTACAGGCGCCGCTCACGTGACCAATCCTCACGCATTTCTTGCACTGTAGCGGCTTAGGTACAAATGAACCAACTGGGTGTTGAAATGGCTCCACCTTCGCGTATGATGGAATGCAGTCACCCTTGGAGGTCAGCTTGATGCATGAAGACCTTCCCAGGCGCTGAACTTGTATTATGGAAATGCTGTTGGTTGCTGGCCTGATTAGGATGGGCAAGTCGGCATCAGAGATGGGGATGTCAACGTTGTAAATTACACCAGCTGTGTTTCCGCTGTTTTGGAGAATTAGAGGACGTACACTGATATTTCCGAGTTTGATGATGGCTAAAATGTCTAGTGGGCTTCGCTATAGACATCAATACCAATGATATTTTTGTGGGAATTTACTCTAACGTCTTTAACCTGTCCCGGCACGAGCGTTTCAAGATGCACAGAGACGGCTTGCCTGTTCAAGCGGTTCAAGTTGTCCGTTGCTTCCACTTGCACGAACAAGTCTGTATGTGCCTCGGCACATCGCACCGTGATTTTGTTCATTTCCTGGCACCTGCAAAGTGACTGAATGGTTACGTATTGTGTAGAGTACTACGTGAAATAATGCATGATAAATATTTGTGTCAATCGCGAAGCAACGCCGCGAACAACGCGCACTTCGCAGTGGTTCAATATCTGAAGTAAGGCGCTTAGGTCTTCCATTGCATGACATTTCGGCGATTTGAATTGTACATGTGCTGTTTGTTTTTACATGTTGGGGAATATTTTGGAGAAACCGAGAGCCCCAT
>JARKHS020026477.1:0-146418 GCA_030143305.2 Amblyomma americanum | reverse complement strand
CACTTCACGATTTAGAAACAGTTTTAATAATACAACTACCGGAGCCATATCTTCTAGTTGGGCATTTTAATGCTCACTTTTCGTTTTGGGGAAGTGAACAAACGGACGTCAGAGGCCGGATTCTAGAAGATTTTATTCTCTGCAACAATCTCTGCCTCCTGAACATGGGCAAACACACTTACTGCTCTCCAAGCAGTGGGAAAATGAGCTGCCTAGATTTATCTTTTTGTTCACCAAGTGTTTTTACTGATTTTAAATGAGATTTTCTTGACAAACCATATGGGAGCGATCATCTTCCTAACATTATCACTCTAGCATCCTCACCATCAATCACCCTAACCAAACCATGGTGTTGGAAGTTGGCCATGAAAGCCGCCGCGGTGGCTGAGTGGTTATGGTGCTTGGCTGCTGGCCCGAAAGACGCGAGTTCGATCTCGGCCTCAGCAGTCGAATTTCGATGGAGGCGAAATTCTAGAGGCCTGTGTACTGTGCGATGTCAGTGCACGTTAAAGAACCCTAGGTGGTTGAAATTTCCGGAGCCCTTCATTACGGCGTCCCTCATAGCCTGGCTCGCTTTGGGACGTTAAAAAAAAAGTTAGCCATAGCCGACTAGGCGTTCTTCCGACTAAATGCCACTTTGGAGAAAATATTTAAATATTTTTGGACAGCTGCGATGTTGACGAATTAAATGAGTTGTTCACAACATGTATTTTTGCTGCTGCTTACTTCGCTATTCCCCAGACTTTGAGAGTGGTGCGAAAGAATCAAAGGGTCTGGTATACATGGGAATGTAGAGATGCAAGAAAGAAGCAAAACAAAGCCTGGGGAATTATCTATCGATACCCCACACAGGAAATCCTAATTAATTCTAAAAAGGCGAGGGCCAAGGCTCGATATATCCAACGTAATGTCGAGAAAACTTCATAGCGAGGTTATGTATCTTCCATAAACAGTTCTCTTACATCAAGAAATACGTGGGAGCAAGTTTGCAAACTTGATGGCAACTTCTCCCCTTTTGCAGTTCTTTTCCTGACACCCCTTGATGCACAAACAAGTATTCATACTTCTCCCATGTTTCTAGTTCACTACATTACACTGACTCTTTCCTAAAGTACAAAAACACAGCAGAAAAACAACTTCCAACGAGTGGTTACACTAACGAACCCTACAATAGTTTGATTACATTTCATGAGCTTCATATAATACCCATTAACGGTAAACAGGCTGCACCAGACCCTGACAAGATACATTATCAAATGCTAGCACATTTGTCAAAACCTGCGATAGAAGCACTTCTGACTTTTTTTAACAAAATCTGGGTGTCGGGGAAAATGCCCGAGGCTTGGAAAAAGGCAGCGATAGTACCATTCCTGAAACCTAGAAAACTTCCAACCTCTCCAACTAGTTACAGGTAAATAGCCCTTACCAGCTGCCTTTTGAAATCCTTCTAAAGCACAGTAAATATTAGGTTAATGTTTATGCTTGAATCTCGCGAACTGTTCGGTCTCCACCAGTGTGGCTTCAGAAAAGCTTGTTGAACAGTGGACCATCTTGTCCAGCTTGAAAACACTGTCGGAGAAACATTCATACATAGGCAACACTGTCTGGCAGTTTTCTTTGATATGGAAAAAGCTTATGATACCACCTGGAGGTTTGGGATTCTCCACGACCTGGCAGAACTGGGCATCTGCAGCAGAATGTTAAACTGCCTGAAAGACTTCTTGTCCAACCGCACATTTCAAGTCCGTCTCAGTTCAACCCTTTCGAAGAACTTCACACAGGAAAACCTCAATGTACCTCAAGGATACATTTTAAGCACTACACTGTTCATCGTAAAAATGAATTCTATAGCCAAAGTAATCCCAAAGTCTATTATGTACTCGGTTTATGTCAATGACCTCCAAATTGCATGCACATCATCCAGTTTATCAGCGTGTGAAAGACAAGTACAACTTACATTAAACAAACTCGGTAATTGGGCAGACAAAAATGGATTAAGGTTTTTCCTACAAAAACAGTTGCCGTCCTTTTCTCTATCTGGAGAGGCCTGCAGCCCGATCCCACCCTGAACTTAAATGAAGCCATTCTCCAAATAAAACAAGAACATAAATTTTTAGGTGTAACATTCGACAAAAGCTCACATTCTTCCCATACATGAATAACTTGAAAGTCAAAGCCTCTCGAGCTCTAAACAAACTTAAAGCTCTTTCATGAAGACACTGAGGTTCCGATAGGACTTATCTTTTACAAATTTATCGCTCAGTAGTACGCTATAACTTAGATTATGGATGCATAGTTCATGGTTCAATGAGACATCATCGTCATCAGCCTGACTACACCCAGTGCAGGGCAAAGGCTTCTCCCATATCTCTCCAATTAATCCTGTCCTTTGCCAGCTGCGCCCACCCTATGCCTGCAAACTTCTGAATCTCATCCGCCAACCTAACCTTCTGCCGCCCCCCGCTACATTTGCCTTCTCTTGGAATCCACTCCGTTACCCTTAATGACCAGCAGTTATCTTGCCTTCGCATTACATGCCCTGCCCAAGCCCATTTCTTTCTCTTGATTTCGACTAGGATGTCATTAACCCGCGTTTGTTCCCTCATCCACTCTGCCCGCTTGCGGTTTCTTAATGTTACACCTATCATTTTTCTTTCCATGGCTCGCTGCGTTGTCTTTAAGCTGAACCCTTTTCGTTAGCCTCCACGTTTATGCCCCGTAGGTGAGTAACGGTAAGATACTGCTGTTGTACACTTTTCTCTTGAGAAATATTGGTAAACTGCCATTCATGATCTGAGAGAACTTGCCATATGTGCTCCACCCCATTCTTATCCTTCTAGTTATTTCCCTCTCATGATCCGGATCAGCTGTCACAACCTGCCCTAAGTAGATGGATTCCTTTACCTCTTCCAGCACCTCGCTGCCAATTGTGAACTGCTGTTCCCTCTCTTGACTGTTGCACAATACTTTGGTTTTCTGCATGTTAATTTTTAGACCTACCATCCTGCTCTGCCTGTCTATCGCTCATTGATCATGATTTGCAGTTCACCTCCTGAGTTGCTCAGCAAGGCAATGTAATCAGCGAATCGCAGATTATTTAGGTATTCTTCATTAACTCTTATCCCCAACTGTTCATAATTCAGGCCACGGAATACCTCCTGTAAACAGGCGGTGAATAGCATTGGCAAGATCGTGTCTCCTTGCCTGACGCCCTTCCTTATTGGAATTTTATTGCTGACTTTATGGAAGACTATGGTAGCTATGCAGTTGCTATAGCAACTGCATAGCTACCATAGTCTTTCATATATTATATATATATCTTACAGTATTTTGACATAAGGCTCCTTTACACCTTGATTCCGCAATGCCTGTATGACTGCTGAGATTTCCATTGAGTGAAATGCTTTCTCGTAATCAGTGAGTGCTATATATAGGGTTTGGTTATATTCTGCGCATTTCTCTAGCACCCGATTGATAGTGTGAATATGATCTATTGTGGAATATCTTTTACAAAAGCCTTCCTGATCATTTGATTGATTAAAATCTAAGGTTGCCCTGACTCTATTAGTGATTACCTTAGTAAATACCTTGTAGGTAACAGACAGTAAGCTGATCGGTCTGTAATTTTTCAAGTCCTTGGCGTCTCCTTTATGAATTAAGATAATGTTTGCATTCTCCAAGCTTCTGGTATGGTTGAGGTCATAAGGCATTGTGTATACAGAGTGAATAGTTTTTATAGCACAATCTCCCCTCCGTCTTTCAACAGATCTGCTATTACCTGATCCTCACCAGCTTCTTTTCCCCTTTGCATTGCTCCTAAGGCTTTCTTTACTTCCTCTTTCTTTACTGGCGGTATGACACATTGCTGTGTGCCACTGTCTCTCTCATTAACGTTCTGATTACATTGGCTACTGTATAGATTTGTGCAGAACTATTTGGCTACTTTAACTATCTTATTCATATTGCTAATGACATTGCCCTCCTTGTCTCTTAATGCATACATCTGGTTTTTACCTATGTCTAGTTTCCTCTTCACTGCTTTTAGGCTACCTCTATTCTTTAGAGCATGCTCGATTCTCTCCATATTAAACTTCCTTATGTCAGGTAGGTTGCGCTTATTTGTTAACTTCTTCTTTCTTTCTTCTTTTATTTGTTCTTCACAACATGACATACAGATTTTGAAAGGGGCCAAGAAGAAAATCCGCTTCGTTGCAGCTTGAAAAAAATCTCGGTCCCCTTTGGCATCGATGGTGACGAAGCAACACATTTAGAGAAGCAAAAGCATTACAATTTACAAATGACACCATGGGAAAAATACAAGATACAATTCAACATGAAGTTCCTCACAAATGCACTTATAATACAGGAGCAGCAAAGCGTCGTGACAAAGTTCTGGTTATGAAGATCGAGCGTGCTGGCTAATTGGAAAAATACAAGTAAATTTAAAAAAAACTCCTTGAGGTCCCGAAACTTTAGCTCTGAAACGTCTATTTCTGTTTTTGTGAATTCATCTAGTAGCCGAGGCAGGTTATTCTTGAACATTTTAAAGCTTTAATTGGTACGGCATTTTGGCACTTTCCAATGTTCAGTTTTTCTGGTATTATAGGCCACGTCGCCTAGTGATTCTAAGTGGGAAATTTCAAGTAATAGCATGTTGTCTTTCTTAATGCTGAGCAAGTAATTGCGCAGGAGTTTATATTTGTACATATGGTCGCAGGAATGATCTTGAGGTTTTTGAAGATTTCTGAAGTGTAATGAAAAGTTGGCACATCACTAATGACTTGTAAAATTTTCTTTTGCATTCATAAGAGGCTAGTAATATCTTTGCTAGTTCTATTCTGCCTGTAGGGCTAGACGCCCTCATGCTTTGGTGTTTCTTAATCAGATCTTTCGTCTCCTGAGATAGCTTGCCGGTATCCTCTCGAACCGACCTACCGCCTACTTCTACTGCGCACTCTGTAATGATAGCTGTCAGATTATCATTCATTGTATGAACATTAAGATCGTCTTCCTCAGTTATAGCTGAATGTCTGTTCTGCAGTGATATCCTGAATTCCTCTATTTTCCCTCTTACTGCTAACTCATCAGTGGACATCCTCTTCACTAGCTTTTTCTGTTTCCTCTTCAGGTCTAAGCTAATTCGAGACCTTACCATTCTGTGGTCGCTACAGCGCACCTTTCCAAGAACGTCCACATCCTGAACGAAGCCAGGTTGAGCGCATAGTACGAAGTCAATTTCATTTTTAGTCTCACCATTGGGGCTCTTCCATGTCCGCTTCCTGTTCTCTTGTTTGTGGAAGAAGGTAGTCATGATTCGTAAATTATTTCACTCTGCAAACTTTACCAACAACTCCTCCCTGCTATTCCTAGAACCTATACCATAGTCGCCTACCACCTGGTCGCCAACCTGCTTCTCGCCCAACTTTGCATCGATGTCGCCCATCAGTACAGTGTACTGTGATTTCACTTTGTTCATTGCCGATTCCACGTCTTCATAGAAGCTTTCAACGGTCTGGTCATTCTGGCTGGATGTAGGCGCGTAGGCCTGCACCACCTTCAGCTTGTACCTCCTATTGAGCCTAATTACGATAGCTGCCACCCTCTCGTTAATACTATAGACCTTCTCTACGTTGCCAGCTATATCCTGATTAATGAGGAATCCCACACCTAGTTCTTGTCTATCCGCTAATCTGCAATGGCACAGTATGTGCCCGTCCTTTAGTACTGTATATGCCTCGCCTGTCCTTCTAACTTCACTAGGCCAATGACATCCCATTGAATGCCCGCGAGTTCCTTGAATAGCACTGCTAAGCTAGCCTCACTAGATAAGGTTCTAGCATTAAATTTTGCTAGGTTCAGATTCCAATAGCGGCCCGTCCGGAGTCAGAGATTTTTAGCACCCTCCACTGCGTAACAGGTCTGACCGCCGCCTTGGTCAGTTGTTCCGCAGCCGCTGGGAAATGAGGGCCGAGGGTTAATTGGTTTGTTTATAGAAGGTTGTGGCCAAGTACTGCACCAGGGTAGCCAAATCCTGTTCTGGTGAGGGAGTGCGTTGTCGGTTCTGGTCCCCAAGATCAAGCCGCACCCCAGGCCTGGTAATGCATCCCATCGACACGCGAAATTTTTCTTTTCGAACCCGATGGAGAATTGCACAGCACCGGGATTCGAACCCCGGTCCTCATACATGCGAGGCGGACGTTCTACCTCTGCGCCATCACTGCATTCAGTGAGACAATTGTACCTTAAACAGCTGAATCCGGTAGATAATTTTGGTTTGCGTCTTTCCACTGGTGCATACAGGACGTCACCCACAAACAGTCTGTATGTAGAAATGAATGAACCATCACTTGCAGACAGAAGAGCCATGTTCACATGCTCATGCATTCTAAAAAATCTGTTCACTGCAGAAGCATCTGTGTTACCTCATCACTACAAAGTGCCCATCTAGAACACTCTTTAACAACAAACTGCAAGCTATCAGGCCACTGCTTTTGCGATTTGAAGAGATGTGCCAAAATCTTGACGCACTAGACTCATTGCCAAGCATTGCTTGAAGACGAGATCCGCTGCTGCTATGGTACAATTTCCCTGCAGTATGTGATTTCACTCTTAAAGGGGTCCGCAAAAAACAAATTCCACAATAAGCTATAATACAAGAATTTCTTATACTCCAAGAAAAATACAGTACTTTCACAGCTTTTTATACAGATGGTTCAAAAACAGATGCTTACATTGGAAGTGCAGTGGTACAGGGGAATTGGAATAAAATAGTAAGACTTCCAGAGTGTGCATCCATCTTCACTGGTGAATGTTACGCCATCTGTGTAGCTGTAGAAAAAATAGTAAATGAGAACCTCGCAAACAGTGTTATTTACACAGACTCGCTAAGTGTGCTTACAGCCCTTAACTCTATAAATTCAATCACTCCGCTGCTTGGTGACGTCATAGACAACATAATAACTGCAACTCAAGGGCAAAACTAAAACTCTGCAGGGTACCAAGTCTTGTGGGCATAAAAGGCAATGAAAGAGCCGATTTGTGCGCTGCCCAAGCTTGTGGCAAGCAAGTTATAAATGTAAATATGCCCTATAGATATTGCATGAATGTAGCACATTGTAAAGCAAGGAAAAAATGGCAGTCTGCTTGGAACAACGAAATAAATAACAAACTACACTTAACAAAACCAGTTTTAGGTGAATGCAAGTCATGTGCGCACCAGAAACATTTTGAGGAATTCATTACCTGCCGTCTCCGTATAGGCCATACACACATTACACACAACATTCTGCTGGCATAACGAGACAAACCAGTTTGTACATGTACATGTGGAGATGAACTTACAGTTAATCACATTTTATTTTCATGCTCTAAACTCGAAAAGCTAAGGCATAAGTGCTTTTCTGTGTTTTGTAACCAGTGCATCCCTTTTCACTCAGTACTGCTCTTAGGTGATAATGCAATTGTGGTCATGTAGGTTTTTAACAGGAGCAGGCTTTCTTCAAAAAATGTAAACCATGACCCACTGCTTTGCCTGATGCACCCCAGCCACTTTCTCAGTACTGAGGAGAAGGCTGAGGTCTTTATTTGATTAGTTGGGAGCCTCGACATCCTTGCTCAGGCAAGGATGGTTGCAGAGGTTGTCTGAATTTCTTTAAAGCTTTTACTAGTGTCCATTTTTGAAATCGCTCATTTTGCACCACTAGGTAGTAAAAATATAGCATTTTAGGCGGAGTAGACCACCGATCACTTTTCACATTTTAAAAAATTTCTGCAGAGAACTTTTCGATGCCAATTGTACTTGACTCATGATAGTCTAAGCTGCCTATACCAAACACAGCACACATGCTTAGTTAGTGCAAGCAGCACATGCAAAATTTGGCCCTAATATTATAAGCCACCACAATTAATGCACATGAACAGCATGTGCGCATTCATTGCCCTGGCCATTGTGTGTTGTATCGGGACTTCCTGCCATGTGTTTCTGCTTTTTGGGCGACAAAACTTTGCCCAGGATGCCAATTCACAAACACTCATTATGTAAATGCAAATTGCATGAAATGTTTTTGAATGGTGAGGATGAGCCATCTGTGAGGTGCAGTGTGCCTTTATTGCACATAACAAAATTCACTTGCTGCAGTGCAATGCACACAGACAGATTCACAGAGCAGGTAGCACTCCAATGGCTGCTGATATCACAGCTCTTGAAAGAGCTGTGATACATGAAAGTAGGTTACTATGAATGTGCAAATGGCACCAGTATTCAGCATGCACACTGACTTGAAAGCACTTGGCCTTTGCTTGCTCATAGCAGCATTTTAGTTTTTGAGTCTACTTGACTTCTGGGAGTACAACTGCTGCACATTATTTAGTCAGAAGATGGTGAACGCCATCTGATTAGTCCCATAGCCCCTAGCAGGCAGCATGCAGCTCACTCAAGCATAGGCAAGAAGGCAATGATACACTACTAAGCATGAATATAAATGATCTACACGAAAAGCATTAAAGCAGGTGAAAAGCATTTATATGGATAAAAGTCATAGACTGAAGAAAAGTCACTTCAAACATTGATACAAAAAAACATACACAACTTAGCACAATGAAGTAAACCAGATAAAGGATGCCAACGTAACACACAGTAGCATTTATACATACTGCACTTTAGAGAACGGAGAGAAGCAACAAAAACAACAAAGAAAATTTGTAAATTGTGGGGTTTAATGTCCTGAAGCAATACATGAGCTATGAGGTATGCCATAGTGGAAGGCTCCTGACTAATTTAGACCACCTGAGGTTCTTAAGCATGCGCTGACATATCGGAGCACACAGGTACCTATTGCGTTCCACCTTTATAAAAATGCGGTCGGCCGTCGTGGCTGGCATTACACCCGGGTCCTTTGGCTCAGTAGCCAAGAAACAAGTAATTCAAGAAAAATGCTTTATTTCGTTTTCTGAAAGCTAACAGAGAATACTGCATCATTTCAAGCGATGCAGGGTAAGGTCCAGGAAATGAGGATATGGCCATATTAGTATATATGACTGTTAGTCCAATATGTTTAGGGGAATCCCTCAAGGTTGAGTTCAAAGCACTGCACAGCCTCAATGATAGAACAGTCACCGTACATCCAGTGTGTTGAGCCTACTGCTGGTCGGGTAGTAGATCAGAAACCAGCCCAAGTTGCAGACGAGCAAGTGATTGCAATGCTGAAGCCAACCGTGAATGCCATGAGTGTGCTGCTTTTCAGCTTGCACATGCCAGCTGCACAGAATGAACTGCAGATACTGGATTTGTTGAATCCAGTATTTGCAGCTGTCCAATAGCTGGCACAATGCATCCTCCAGCCTCAACCTTCAGAGAAGAAGTCCGATGCATGCGTTGTTATCAACATTATCAGCTGCAAAGGCAGGCAGCCTTTCTGCACACTGGAACGTCTGCACTGCCTGTCTGCTTCGTATTAGTGATGTAGGACTGAAGATGTGTTCTATTCAGGTCGAAGTGTTCGGCAGCCCTCAAGATGTGCAGGCTACAGCTGCGGCGACCTGCGACTTTCAGTGCATTTGTCATAGTTTGTCGTGCCAGATACAGACCGCATTGCTCTTCTTCTTATTCTTTTACGCCCCCCTCATCCCTCTCCCCCAGTGCAGGGTAGCCAACCGGAACATTCTACTGGTTAACCTCCCTGCCTTTCCTCTACCACTTCTCTCTCTCTCTCAAGGTGGAATAAATTTGCAATAAGGGAGCAATTACTCATAGCATCATAAGCATGGAGCATAGCTGCACTTGGGCAGATGCTAATAAGAAATTACTTCCTTATTACAAATATATTCCGCCTTGGAGGATTCCTGAAAACACTGGACTAACAACGCTCTCAATTTGAGTTGATCAATTTGCTCATGTCCTATTATCTGTTAGCTGTCCTGGTTAGCTTAGTTGGTAGAACGACTGCTATGGATAGAAGGTGGTCCCGGTTTCATTCCCGGACCAGGATGAATTTTTCTTCAACTATGAAGTTTCCATGGAAGCTGCATAGCTTTCTTTTGTAGCCATAAGTCTGCGCTTGGGTGGATGCTATTGAATAATTACTCCTTCTGTAAACTTAATAGTGTACTATATCTAGTCCAAGTTTTGATTTTAATGAACCTAAATGCCTAACTAAAATAGGGCTATACATACGTTCGTGTATGTACTGAACAACTTGCTGTCCGCCTTAAATTACAAAACAAAGTCAACAATTCCTGACAGCCTTTGGTTGTACAAGGATCTGTTGTTTAGTACACAGTTTTGCCTGAACTTTACTCAAGCATGGTTAATTATTTATGAATTTTTAATGGCTCATATACCTTTCTTTATTTTAAGCAAACTTTTTCAAGTCATGCTTAGGAAATAAGCAATACATAGCTGTTAATGAAAAAAAGCAAAGCCAGTGCTAAATTTAATTTCACTAGTAATGAGAAACATGTAACAGTACCCATATTACCTGTGTTCTAAGGCTTGTTGGGCTTATAGTCACCCTGGTAGTTAACTCTGCCGATGGCGGGGTGAACTTGGAGATCGCGCAAGAAGTTAGATGATATCAGTTTTAGTGAATGTATATGTTGAGAATAATTTCTAGGTTTTGCTTAAGTGGGCAGCATCGGGAAAATATAATTAATCTGGGTCATAGCTGACAGTCAGCTGGCTGCAGACGGATGCTCTGTGGAGATTTTTTCATAAGAACATGACAACAGCACATAACCTCATCTCTTACAGCTGCCTGTGGTGCCTGCACTGAATGGTCTCGTCCCATATTCGGGCACTTGCATTGTTGTAATTCGGCTAGATTGTTGGGAAGGCTGGCTCAAGGTCAGGCATCCAATTCAGGTGATGCAAGTGCTAAGGGAAGTGCATCTTGCAGGGCACTGTGTTGCTTGCTGTCTGGTACATTGAATGTGCTAATGTGCTGGCTGATGGGATTTCAATATAGGTGTGCAGCACCGCTACACTTTTATGTGGGATCGTCCAAGAGATATTTCAGTTAGTTTACACAGACAGGTATGTCACAATATCACCGTTCAAAAACGAACAGTCTTGCATGAATATTTGTAGTTAGGAAAGGAGTCAAGAGCACTGACTTTATTTGCTTGCTTGGCTGTACGAAAGCAAAACTAGTGAGAGCAGCCTCATTAAAGGCTCTTTAATATGAAGTTTTTGATGTAATTGAGAATTAAATTTGAAATTTGTGCTTCACATGTGCATTATTTACTAATCACATTGAAAAGTTGTTGAAAAATCTTTTTTTTAACTAAAAACCTCATACTCACAAAATTATTCTTAGTATTTACATGATCAAAACCAGTGCTATGACAGACAAGACAAGGCAAACAAGACAGATAAATATGGAAATATAGCTGCCAACTTGCCCAGTTTGCTGTTCTACTTCAGTTAATTTCTCATACATGGGCTTCTGTTATGTGCCTAAATATGGAAATCTACAAACTTTTCCAGTTTGCTGTTTTACTTCAGTTTATTCTCAGCGCTGCTGTTGCTTTTTTCACTTGGACTGGTAGCATTGCTGTGGTTTCTTTTCTTCTGATATGTTTCTTCTTTATCACATTTATATTGGTATCCCGTGAGATCTGCAAAAACATATCTAGCTTCTGGGCCTTGTGCTTTGTCATTTGCAGGAATAATTAGTACGTACGATGTGGTTATGTGTTGTGTGAAGCAATTTAGTGTTGTTCTCTGTTGTCATGGGGCTTGAACTTGATGGAATGCCTGTTGTTCCTTTTCCAGCTCAGCTTTCTCTCAGTAGGAAGAGTAAATTGTTTTTATGCATCTTTTTGCCTTGGCCTTGGTAAAATAACAATAGGCACTCTGTAGGCTGTCAGTGTACCATATGAGTAATGCTTAACAGTGATTTGCACTTTCAGTTGTTTGAATATGTATTAATTTTTTGTATGCGCCATAGTATGCATCCTTCACCTCGCATTTATGGCAGAACCTCGCTGATATTTTTCCAGTTGTTGCATATTCTCCATTTTTACATTGCTGGAGTTTGGGCCCAACAAAATTCCCATTGCCACTCCTGCATTAGGTCTCCATTGGGAACATTTACAGTGAGTCAGTGGTGCACTCTTGAAAATCTCTGGTCAGGGGGAAACGGTTGTGGCTGCTGATACAGGGAGATTGCTCTTTCCGAGCAACCTCTGGCGACCATTCATTAATTTGACTGCCACCTGCCGCGGTGGGCAGGTTGTGATGACGTCACAAGGTAACGTGACCTGTTTCGTTCACAACGCCGCCGCCACCGCCTGATTTTCTAGAGGATGGGAGCCGTGACTCGTATGCATGCACAAAATGACTGTGATAACCATTGTGTCATGTGTCTGCTGAGGTTCATTCATGCCATGCAAACACACAGAATGCACTTAATATACCACTTTAATCATATGTCATGAATAATAAAGCATAGCCACGATAAACAATGCAAAACAGTGGCCACACTGTGCTAGCGCATCTAATTTGGGTTTGGTCTAACTACACAGATCGACAGTAATTTTTTCGCTTCTCCTCTTTGTCGATAAATTCGCACGTTAGAATTTCAATCAGACAGGAGAGAGTGGGGCGAAACGTGACACAAATTTACAAATCGTCAACATTACTTTTCATTCAGAGATATCAAAAGCGAACAGTAGAGAATTATTCCCCACCATGCATCCTGTCATCATGCTCACCAAATATGAGATGTTCAGCTGAATAGCAAGACAGTAAAGTTTAATGAAATTTGAAATTTCAAAATGTCGCATTTTGCCCCACCCCATGCATGGGTCAAAAAGAGAGTGCACTGGACAAAATGAGATGCCCTTCCAAAATCACCATATTATTCATCCGTGCCATGAATGCACTCGAAGTTGGCTCCATGGACATCTAGACAGTCTTTGCGAGTCTGTTCGAATTATAGACGCTGCACTAACAGCGAACAGGCACTGTTTTGTTCCATGGCCCTCTACAGTGTACGCAGTTCTGCAATCAGGCTTTGGGTGGCCTGCTACGCGATTTTTTCAAATTTCCTGCCTTCATCGCAACTTTTTTTTTTGTTTTAGTGCCATAATCATTGCTCTTTCACTCAGTTGTGATAATGGATATGCGACTTGGTTCGATTCGTAGCGCGTGAACAGGGGCTTTTGAACATGATTGTAGGCAAGATTGAGCAGAGCTTGCTCCATTGTCAGAATGTGTTCTACACGCAGCTCTTCATGCGCGCCGGACAGAGTATGACGCTGAGGTTCGCGAGAATTTTTATACAGTCCGTGCATTTCATATATTCTGTCATTTTCTAATTTGCTGTTGTGTGATGGGAGCACCAAAAACGCACCGGCGCTGCTTGGGTTTCTCCAGAGCTTTCTTAAAGTTTTCTGTGCGCTAGTTGGCATTCATTGCGTTTCTTATGTACGTTCAGACTATCCCAGAGGGTGGGAAAGCGTGCGTAGAGCTTTAGAGTAAGCAAGCAAGCAATAAAAACATTAATCAAACCATGCCCGCATTTATGGCAGCACACATGCTTTCAACTTCTCGTCACTCCCACGCGCCATCCACCTCTGGAACGATCTACCAGAATGCATCGCCCTGCAGCGTAATCGTGACACCTTTCGCGAACATCTGCTCAAACACTTCGTTGATAATGCTTAGCACGTCATTTATATACTCACGATTCGCATAACTTTGTTTTCAACTGCTTAAGTATTCATGCACAGCTTTCCTTATGTATGCTTGAAATGTTTTCTTTTGTATAACTCTGTGTATTTCCCCTATTTTTGTTGTTCCATGATGCATAGTTGTTTTGTGCCTTTATCACTTTTTGTGAATTGCGGTATCTTATTGTCTGAACTCTTATGTTTTTGTTTGTTTTGCTGCACTTTTACTACGCTTTTGATTTCTAACCTATTTTACACAAACTTTGTATTTGAACCCCCTTACACATTGCCTCTCCGGAGGCCTGTAAGTTATGTGTAAATAAATAAATAAATAAATAAATAAATTACATTTACTTTAGCCCCACCAGAACATCACAACTTTGCGTTTTGCCATGTAGCCTCCAAAAAACCCGAGGTGCAAAAATTCTTAAACTTTGCACAAGTTAAGGCCAATAATATACAGTTGTAATAACAAAACACTTGCGTTAATCTAGGACGCCAGGTTGATTGAGCTGCACAGTTTTGAAAAATCTGGCTTGTGGAATTACGCTCCTTTTCGAGCACGTTCTCGTTCACCAATGCTCACTTCGCAATTTATTTCCCTGCTTAAGAAAAGTCAATACAGTTAAAACTCGATTTAACGAAGTTGAGGGGAGCCGTGAATTATTTCGTTAAATCGAGAACTTCGTTAAATTGAATGAGGCATTTCTTGGGCACATAATTCAGTACATTCGATTACAGTAAAACCTCGTTAAAACGTACCCGCTTAAACAGTACTTTCGTTTTAAAAGTAGTAAAGTCAAGTCCCCGACTGAGCACCCATTGAACATAATGCATTTTGCATCCGCATAAACCGTACCAGCTTATCGCGGTCGTATCGGTTAGCACGTACCATTTTCACTTTTCGTCGCACTCGCGCGTGACGAATTCACGCCGGTAGCACCGACCCAAAGGACGGTTCGGCTAGCGGCGCAACAATCTTCCCTAAATACCGCCGACGGGACGGCAAGCCACACAGCTAATGACAAATTGGCGCCAAAGTTGGTAATCATACAACTAGCGCAATCTTTGGGGGTCCGTATGGTCATCGTCATGACCCCCCGCGCTACTTTCGAGTGGGAAGCGCCAACACCACGACCGGCGCCGCTAGCGCGTATGAAAAGAAACAACAAAAATTCTTACTCGACAAGAAAGGCCCGAGGGGACTACAAATTTATTTTCCGCCAAAGAAGTCGGTGATCTTTGCCTGCGTGCGCTTTGTGAGCAACGGCCGCACCGATTTCTCGTAGGTCTGAAGTGCGTCCAGCGCGTCTTCCGTCCCCTCGTGTGCGCCGGCAAAATGTCGCAGCAGATCGAGAGCATCCATCACCTGACCTGGTGTCGGCACGGGAGCTTCGGCACCTGCAGGGTCGTCGGCAGCGTCTTCAGCCGTCACTCCCTCCACGCTTCCTACAAGCCGCAACATATCGGCATCAGTCAAAACTTCCGTTGTGACTGCGTTTGCGTCGGCGTTCACGTAGTCTGAGAAACTTATGCCTGTGGGCACTTCATCCACTGAGCGAAGGTGTTCCCAGGCATCTTCATCCTCGTGCACGGCGCTCGCGCAGTCCGGACCAGCTTCGGCAGTTTCAGGGCCTAGTGTACCGAAACCGGCAGTCCTGAAGCAGTTGACAATTATCGACGGCTAGACTGATGGAGGCCTAACAAGCTGAGCTTGACAAAGACGTGCGTTCAAAGGCACGGGGAAATCCGCACAAGAGCGAACACAGAGCACAACACACAAACACACACACAAAAAAAACACGCGAACTGCAACAGCGCCATCTATGAAATGTGGCACGAAACTTTTTTACTGCTGGCGCCATCTCGTGAGCTCGACTCAAAATTAAAACTCGTTTTGCGCCGCGCAGTTTGAAAAAAGCGACGGGATGAAGATGCTCCGCGCTGTTACCGCTGACTCGCAATCAATAAATTTTGGGGTGCTGTCTACAAAATAGACCAAAAATTAACACTTTTTCACCTTTATTTCTCGAAAAAAGGTTCGTTAAATCGGGACAGATCACGGAATCGGTTTCGTTATTTCGGGTTAGTCAAAGCATTGAACCCTATGGGCGTCTGAGGGGGAATTAGGATACCTTCGTTAAATCGAGATTTTCGTTAAATCGGGTTTCGTTAAATCGAGTTTTGACTGTATGTTCAGTCTTGAAGTCACTCGTAGTGGACACGTGCAGGTTCAAGGACATAAATGTCAACTTTATATATGTTAACATCATTTGAAAGTTAGAGGGCGCTAAGTAACAAAATACGGGGTTTGGCCCCATGTCACATTTTGCTCTACTCTTCCCTAATCGGAGTTTTCAATTTGTCGCACACAATATTCAGTTTATCGGGTTTTATTCATTCGGTTCCCAGCTCCAATTTAGTAATCGCTGTCCGATAAAACATGTGCCATGCTGCTACAAGAGGCTTTATTAAACTAGCGGCAACAACAGGGCGTGGCTGTTGACAACCTGCAGCGTATACTATTGTGCGATTGCGCCCCCAACTCCACGACGTTCCTTTCTGTTCAAGAATCGGGATACGAGAATGACCTTTCGATGTGTCCGCACTAGATACAAGAAAACCACTAGGCCCATGTGCGCACGTGCGCAACGTGGAAGGACAGGCCAGTCCAGGGCATTTATGCGCCAGAACGGTATTGGTTTAACAACTTCCCCCACTTCATGGGCTTGAATACATCGTGTTATTTTTCTCGGTTTTGTTGCCATATATCTTTCGATACCCAGTGGATACCCAGTGCTGACATTTTGATTGATTTCTTGAATTGTATAATCGAACTCATTTCTTTTGCTGTCTTTGTGCATACTCACTCTGTAACTCGACTCATTATATTGACCATTGTTATTGATCATTGTTATTCACATATATGCAGAAGTCATTCTGTACTTTACATGCATTGATGCCTGGCAGTCCATATACGCCGCCTGGCACAGTGGTGCAGCAGTTAAGCGATGCGCCACTGCCCTGGGATGGTAGGTGCTCCCAGCGGTACATGGGCCTTGCGTGGCCCGTCCAGGTTGTTCTTCCAGAGCGACCAATCATTAATTTAACTGCCACCTGCCACGGTGGGCAGTTTGCTCACTATCCGGTGAGCAGGTTGTGATGCGACCGCAAGGTCACTTGACCTATGTGACCCACCTGCCTCCTAGGCTGCTCTCTGGGGACCATCTGACAGAGCCCTGGCCGTGATTATTCGTTCACAACGCAGACGCCGGATTTTGCATAACGGGATCTTTAACGCTATCGCGTATCGCGTTAAAGAGAGGAGGATTGCAGGCTCAGTTGGCAGAGGATAAGTATCATCCACCGTGCTGCAACGGTGCGCGATTGATTTAAACGCCTGCATGTCCTAGCATTCTTCAAGCACTTTCTGAAAAGGGTTATTTTCGCGAACAGAGCTTTGCATCCTTAGAACGACACCGTGCGATCACAAACATCCCAGGTTCCCAGATTTGCGTGCCGCCGTTCTGTGTACCGAATGGTCCAAGTTCTGAAATGAACTGGGATGGATGTGCAAGTGAGTTAATCAAGAAGAAAAGAAGAAAGCCCGTGAAAAAAAAAAGCACCAGAAAATGTTTGTTAGCTGTTGCTGTGGTGTTGTATATAAAATTCCGTAGTCATGTGGCCGATTCTCTATTGGCGAGACGAACCGCTGTATCAATGATTACCTGCGCGAGCATGTGAAAGATATAAAAAATAAGTCAGGCAAAATAACATAGTCATACACTGTGAAGACTGCAAAGACTGTAAAGCATTTCTTGGTAACACCACCATCATCGCCAACTATAAAGACCAGGTCTCAAGAATGATTTACGAGGCATTTAACATTCACAAATACGGTGACACCTGTGCCATCCAGGCGTCGGTGACTCTGATCCCACAAGAGTTCGTTTTTCTTACTCAGTGACCCAATTTGATACCACCTGATTGTTGTCGTTCCCTGATTGATGTTTGATCCTGTGTATATCTGCTCGCCATGTTCCCTTCATATTGCTGCCTTCCATGTCGCATTAGATCATTTGGTTGCTAGTCAATGCATGTGTCCGTGTCCTCTTCCATCCCGTCAGTTAGCGCTGTTCAGTGGTTCCCATCTAGCAACCAGCCTGGCTAAGCCCGCTTCCTGAATATATATATATATATATATAGCGAAACATGCGCTTCGTTAAAGGAAACACTTTTATTTGACTCGACATTTCGGTCGGAGGACCGATCTTTCTCAAGAGTGGCTCTTGAGAGCGATCGAAGCGCGTACTTCGCTATTTACTGTTTTAAGCAGTCAAGCTTGTCATGCTCTCGCAAATAACTATATATATATATATATTTATACACACACACTTGGATTTTTACTTGGACCACCTCAGGGTGAAATTAACGAGTGTTTTCGGCTCAAAACGCAGTTTCTTTAACTTTAGTATTTTTTTTTACTTCGATGTACGCAGTTTCATCACCTGCAACATTTGTTATAGATACTACACATCTAGAAAAACGAGACGGTGATTTCCGAATTTCCGAGAGCAAGTCGAATTTAAGAGAAAGAACGGCAAAAATGGTACAATTTCATACTTTTTTTTCGATTTTTAAAAATATTCCCTATAGAGCTGCATGCTCTGAATTATATCGAAATGCGTTATCTGTGCAGATGTCAATAAAAAGACTGGTGAAGTGTTTTCTAAAAATTTTAGTTCTTTCTTTATTGAGCAGTGCACGGTTTCTCGCCTTTTCTACATGTTCAAAGTGTCCTCACCTCATGAATAAAATTTTTTCGGCAAAAAGATTTCAGGCTCTGATCACGCACATTGGGATAAGTTTCCATGATTTTTTTTAACAAATTGGAGATGGTCGAGCGCAACGTCTGGGACGTTTGGCGTGGAATGACCCAGATGCTACTTTCGTCACGGCTTATTGTGAACCCCGCGTCATGATAATATAAAAATATGCTCGATTTCCGCGACGCCTTGAGCAGCGAAGACGTCAGGCGATCGAGCCGCATTGGGCAACAGCAGCAAAGCGGCTATGAGAAGAAATTTGATTCTATTCAGCAGCTCGGTATTGACCAACGACCCTAAAAACTGATTCATTTTTGAATTTCGACCTCCCAGAGCATGGCATGAACGCGAACAAACAACATACTAGCGTATTTTTCTGACGCTGGCGGCCGGCATCCAGGCTGGCTGGCAGGCCGCTTGTACGGCCGCGGTGCACATTGCCGCTACATCCTCCTCTTCGCTCAGGTCGCCGCAGCAGTACATTGCTAGTATCGAGGGACCAGAGCACTTTCGAGGGCCAAGCGCAGGAGACGCGGCCAAAGCAGACGAAACTCTCGAAAGCGCGCGAATGGCGTCATTCCCAAGAGTTCTCATTTCAAACGAGAATCGAAGAAGGCGACCCGCAGGTCGCACTTGGAAGTGTGAACATCGGTGTTGTCGAACTGTGGTGTAGACGCAGGCGACTGCTGGTCGGGCGACCTCTGCGACTCTCAAGTGTGAATGGGTCCTTAGGGGACCAGGGCAGCTTTGAAAAAAATGTCCGGCTGCAGCTGTCGAACTGCTTGACGCTTTAAAGTGTCGGATTTACAGAGTGGAAGGGCAAGCGACCCGCCGCGGTGGCTCAGTGGTTAGGGCGCTCGACTACTGATCCGGAGTTCCCGGGTTCGAACCCGACCGCGTCGGCTGCGTTTTTATGGAGGAAAAACGCTAAGGCGCACGTGTGCTGTGCGATATCAGTGCACGTTAAAGATCCCCAGGTGGTCGAAATTATTCCGGAGCCCTCCACTACGGCACCTCCTTCTTCCTTTCTTCTTTCACTCCCTCCCTTATCCCTTCCCTAACGGCGCGGTTCAGGTGTCCAACGATATATGAGACAGATACTGCGCCATTTCCTTTCCCCAAAAAACCAATTATTATTATTATTATTAAGGGCAAGCGTCAGTAGCATGCGCTATAGGACTCGGCAATACTATAGTGTCGCCGTTTAGTTCCCCACTCTGCCCTGCCGATTCAGTTTCGTAAATAACGAATTAACAGTCTAAAATTCGCCGCGCGAACTAGGGGCTTGCTTCACTTTGGGACAACGTCAATAACCGCAATATTACTCGAGTTCGCAGTTCGTGTGACGTACAAGTAATGTTTGCAATGCATGTGTGACGCAATGACTTCGCACAGTACTGAATGCCGCAAAACCACGGAAACTTGCACCTTCCACTAACGCCTTACATTTATAGCAAGTTCTGAAAGGCATATGAAACGAAACAGTGCAGGTGACCTCTGGCGATGCAACGGCTGACTAATATAATTAATACAGCCTGCTGTCTTAAAGCTGTTTAAGTGTTTTCGTGCACGTAAGATCAGTTTGCAAGTGGGCGGTGCTTGTGCATTGGCCATTTGCAATATGCATTCAAGCATTAGAGCTGCTACCGGCCAATCATGACCCGATCGTACATATGAAGGCGCATGAACAACTTTATTATGTTGATTTCAGGTTCAGGCGCTGTATGTACGATTAGGAAATTCGCGTCATACGTCCTTTGCGGCTCTGTATTACAACATGCGCTCAACGTCTGTGATTTTACCATAAACCCACTGAAGGTTCACTGCCTGGTTATCAGATTCGGAAATTCTAATTTTTCTGCTGACGTCGAGCTCGTTGCAAAGGTTACCTGCAACTATACGTTATTTATGTCGTGTGTATATAATGGCCACTGATAAAATATTCGACGAATAGAAAATGCCGATAAATCAGCTAATTCCGGAACTTCACACTAAACAATAATTCGGCAATATGGTTGGATGCAACAAGCAGATGTTTAGATCATTTGCTTCCCGCTGCGAATTTCCTCTAGTTACCCGCATTTGAAAAGAATGGCGCTCATTTCTACAACGCCCGGCGAGTACACAGAGACAAAGTGCGATAAATGCGTGGCCCAGCAAGAGCAAAGGTAATTATCGACAGCAGAACAGGGAGACGGGGCTAATGGTATCGCAGCACTTCACTCGTCTCGCTGTTGTGCTGTCCTATGGATCGTTGCCAACCAACCCGGTTTTCCAACATAATAAACCTGCCATGAATGCAGCAGTTTTGAAAGCGAAGTGTAAAGGAAAAAAAAATCACTCCATGGCAATGATGAAAGGTTAAGCAGGCGTGAAACTTATCTCAGAAACTATTTTGCGTTTCAGTGCCGAGGAATTACTTGCTCATGCCTGCGCGCACCTTCTCTGTGCAGCTGTGCCGATACGCACAGGAGTGGGCTGACACACTGGCCAAGAAGGACACGTTTTGTCACCGCCCGAACAACAAGTACGGCGAGAACATCTACATGGCTTGGTCATCAGACCCCACCAAGGAGGTGACAGGTGCGGAATCACTTTACTCACACTCGTGACGCTGTTTAGAAATGCGATATTCTCTCTGCGTGCATTTGCTCTCAAGCTTTAGAACTGCAGTCAATTAAGAGCGAGCATGAAGCCCGACATTTTACGTTCACCACTGACTGCATTGGCCGCAGGACGAGAGGCGGTTGATTCGTGGTACAGCGAGATCCAGCGGCACCAGTTCGGCTGCGAGCCACGCAGTCTCGGCTCCGGCCACTTCACGCAAGTCGTCTGGAAGGCCAGCACCGGCCTCGGCACGGCTCGAGCGCGCACGGCCACCGGCAAGCTGCTGGTTGTGGCCAACTACAACCCGGCCGGCAACCTCATCGGCAGCTTCGCTCAGAACGTGCCTCCGCCCAAGAAGTGAGCGAGCCGCGCCACGACGACCACAAGGCACTGGGTCTGCTGGGTGTACAGCACGGGCACCGCCGCGCGCAATGGGCTTGCGTGCGTGTTATTAGGAATTGACGCCAGCCAGTATTAGGATTGGCGCCAGCAGGTCTCGAGGATTGCCACCAAGACAGAATATCTGTTCAGGTGTCTGCGGGGTGCATTTACCGCGCTCGGCCGGTCGTTGAGTGGGACAAGCGGGGAGCAGGGTTCTGCGTAGATCCCTGTAAGGAGTCGCCGCCGCCGCCAGCGAAGTGGTTCCGGCTGCCTTCAGAACTTCCCCGGCGTCTCTACCGACCCGACTACTCCTGGCTTCCTGGGCACAGCACCGGAGTGGGAACGGATCGCCACGACGGCCCGTCCACAGGCTTCGCCGGCCAGAACCACTGGGGATTATCTCCCGACAGGGCGCTCCGGCTTCGCGCCTCGGCTTCTTCGAAGTTCGCCAATCGGCGGAGAGTGGGCCGACCAGCTGACGCCCTACCAGCCCGGCGGGGTCCTGGCATCATACCTCTCTCCCTCGTGCTCAACTTATGCCTGGGACGTGTCCATGTGTGCGGAGGTGTCTGTGCGTGAGAGTGGAAGTTTTGGCCACACCCACCATGACGAGGGCGTCCCCTACCTGGGAACTTAGGGAAGACGCAGTGTATAAAACTGAACTGCAGATGCAGTTGAAGCAACTCACTTCTGAACTCAAAAGCTTGTAAATATGTAAAATAAACCATGTCTTAATTCTCCGCTAACGAACCCTTCACTCAGCGGCACTCGTGTCCGGGTCGGAGCGGGCGTCATCTTGGCCGAGGTTGTGTCGAGAAGCGACTCCGATCTCCACCTTCAACAGTGTAAATATAGTTTCAGCTGCAAACACCAGCTGCCACAGATCTCGACCCCCCCCCCCCCCACCTTAAGGACGAACAGGACGCCGAACTCCCTCCACCGCCTCCTTAGTTCCCCTCATTTCTACCGCAAGGTTCAAACCTGTTTAGCGCAGAAATAACGACAGAAAAAAAACAACAACAGAACTGCGCATTTTTTGTCGGCACCTCAATCGGGGTTACGGAATTTTCTTGAGTGTAGCGGTATTTTGGCGGTAAATTCAGCGCGAAGGGACGAAGGACACAGAAAGGGGACAAAACAAGCGCTGATCGAGTCTTTTGTCTGTGTCCTTCGACCCTTCGCGCTGAATGTACCGTCAAAATGAAAACTACATCCAACTCGCCCAACTCACCATTCTTCTGCAACAGATCTCTAGCGGTATTAATCGACCTCCAAGAGAAGCTGCAGGTTCAAAAATTGTTGATGTGAGCGGGAGAGACGACCACACGTGTGTAGTGACGACGGAGTCTGCTTTTGTCTGGAGCGTTCCGCTGACTATGTAAGAAAATACTATGCAGATAAGATAATGTTTGGGAAAAATAGCACGAGATTAGGCACAAGGGTACAAGTTGGGGGTGTAACTGTATGTATGATGCTTGCACGGTATGGTGAAAGCGCGCAGTAACCTTATGAAAAAATTCTCTGCTGATATATAAATGCTAATGCGAACGATCGGCATCATGCTTGCCATTGCGATTCAGGAGCTTATCTGCCGGCGTGAATTTCTGCAGCCCTAATTTTCTTACAGCAAGCATATATATGTGAAGTGCGAAATGTATGTGCGTGAGTTTCGCTAATGTCAGATTGTAAAGACGTTTATATGCAAACGATATTTTGGTAAGACTTGCCACCACTGCCGCTCTGTGCCGAACTTTTCGGGATCCCATGTTCGTTCGGATGCCACAATAAAGGAAATGAGAAGAGAAACAAATGACAGTCAAGCCAATTTATACAGACTTGCGCACAATTCTGCTCTGCTAAACGTACATTAATAAGCACAAGAAGCAATTGTAGCGGTAGCGCTGTCGAGGAGGCTTATTTTTAAATGTAAACTTATTGTGCGTTCATTAGAGAGCAGCGCACAAGAACAACGCTTCAATTTTAAATCTGCTTTTCCAGCGAGCAGATACAGAAGCGTGGCAAAGCAGTAAGCAGCGAAAAATAAGAGGATATAATTATACAGTGCGTCGGCGTGTGCTATACTGAAATTCATCTATTTTAAATCTCCAGCGGAAGGCTATTTACCAACAAAAATGCGCTGGTTATATATATATATATATATATATATATATATATATATATATATATATATATATATATATATATATATATATATATATATATATATATATATATATATATATATATATATATATATATAAGCAGGGAGTGAAGATGGGATGGATCCGGTAGAACATTAACGTAATTGAGTTGACACACGGTGGAAAAACAAAGTTAGTCTAGCCACTGTAGTTGAAGTAGAAGCGCCTGCACTCGTAGAAAAAGAAGATGGTTCTCTTTCGCTCCCGCGCTCGAACCATCTTTTGATAGGCTAACAACAACCACTTAGGAACCGCCGCAGGTTTACGTGTCTTCTCCGGAGGTTCTCCTTCGAACTGCTCGTAACATTTGGTGGAGCAGTGCTGGGTACACTTCCCGACCACCGCACTCCGCACAGCATCACTACGGACATCAAGTGCAGACACATTGCGCGAACTGATTCGGTCAGTTGTCCGGGAGGTACTCCAACGGTTCCGTCTGCCCCAGGTTGGGTCTGCAGCGCTGGCAGCGCTGACAAGAAGTCGTCAGAGACGAAGTGCGGCATGTTGCGAAGGCACCTCCTGATCCCGAACGCCGCCTCAGTTCGATGCCAGACCCACATACGCATTCGTTGTACTTCGCACGGCTGGCTACGGTCCCGCTACTCCGACGCCTGCCATGAGCATCATCGGCACATGTCACGCAACCGCACGGCTACGGTATCACCCCGACGACTCGCGTCAGTAGCACCACCCCATATTATGCAACTGCACCTGCTACAGCTGAGCCACGTCCTCGGAAGTCGGATCTGTGGCGTACACCGGACCGTGGGCCTCTGTGCTACCACTGTGGGGAGCCCGGTCATCTCTACCGAGCCTGTCCGTACCGCCAAGTTGGTCTTCGCGGTTTCAGTCCCGACTCACCTTGTCTTCAGAATGGTGAACGACCGCAAGAGATTGCGGAGCATCTCTGGGCGAGCTAGGACCGTGTTTACTCTGGAAGGCGTGAGTCCCGTTCGCTCTCGCCTCTCCGCTGTCGTGCTTCCAGCCCCGGCCGCCAGAGTAGCTCTGCTGGCCGTCGCTCTTCCAGTCGGCGTCGGGAAAACTAACACCAGCGACCTCTGCAGGCAAGGCCGCTGACGTCGAGACGTGTCAAGATCCTGCATTGCGTACCCATCGAGCCGACGATACCTGGACAGAGAGCGGCAGCGACAGTACCCGATACGCTGCATCCTATTTGCGGGTGACAATTGATGGCACTGAGACTGCCGCGTTGCTCGATACCGGTGCTAATTATTCTGTTATGAGCCGTGCCTTTGTTGGAGACCTTAAAAATGTTCTGACACCATGGACGGGGACCCACATGCGCACCGCTGGTGGCCACCTAATTTCCCCTGTTGGCAAGTGCACGGCTAGAGTTGGAATTCGTGGTTTCACGTACGTTGGTGAATTTGTCGAGCTCTCCGAGTGTTCCAGAGACTTGATTCTGGGGATCGACTTCCTGCAGGTGAACGGCGCTGTGATTGACTTTAAGGATGCACGTGTCACGTTCTCGACTAAACAGGCCGTGGCCCACTCTGGCTCCCGAGATCCTTGCAGCAACGCTCTGCGCATTGTCGAGAATGACGTCACGGTGCCGCCGCGGTGCAGTGTCCTGGTGCTCGTGCGGAACGACCTATTTCACGACTACGAGGGCCTGGCGGACGGCCATACTCCACTGTTGCTTGAGCGGGGCCTTGTCGTTGCCCGAGGTCTCGTCCGACTACGTGACGGCCGTACCCACGTCCTCTTGACCAACTTTTCCAACGAATATCAGCACCTCGTCAAAGGCACGGCGATTTTCTTCCTCCATGACGTTGCTGAGGTCCCAGGTTTGTGCACCGTGGGAGGACCCACTCCAGATAAGGCTGGTCCACACCACTTCTTCAGTCGGTCAAAATAAATCCGGCCCTGCCATCGGTTCAGAAGGATCTTCTGTCGGACCTCTTGGCAGTCTTTGCGGACTGTTTCGCTACGTGCTGGATGGTCGGCCGCACTCCACTCGCCAAACACCGTATCATCACTGATGAAACTATGCGACCCGTCTGCCAGCGCCCCTACCATGTTTCCCCGATGGAGCGAGAAGCCATTCAGAATCAGGTTGACGAAATGCTTGCGGACGATGTCATTCAGCCGTCCACCAGCCCATGGGCATCGCCAGTGGATCTATTACAAAAAAAAAACACTCTGCATTTCTGTGTTGACTATAGGAAACTTAATAACGTGACCAAAAAGGACGTTTACCTACTGCCCAGGATAGACGACGCGCTCGACCGATTGCGGGACGCCCGATACTTAAAAAAGTGGGTACTGGCAAATCGAAGTGGACGAGAGAGACCGGGAGAAGACGGCTTTCGTGGCGCCCGACGGCCTCTATGAGTCTAAGGTGCTCCCATTTGGTCTGTGCTCAGCACCGGCCACGTTCCAACGCATGATGAACACCGTCCTCTCTGGCTTGAAGTGGCAGACCTGCCTGGTGTACCTGGACGATGTCGTTATATTTTCGACCACGTTTGACCAACACTTGGAGCGGTTGCGCATTGTGCTACAAGCACTCCAATCCGCACAACTCACCATCAAAGCTGAGAAATGCAATTTTGGCTTTGAGGAACTTCGCTTTTTTGGTCACGTTGTCAGCGCACAAGGTGTTCGCCCGGACCCTGACAAGACCGCTGCCGTCTCAGGTTTTCCACGCCCAACTGACAAGAAGGCCGTTCGCCGCTTTTTGGGTCTGTGCTCGTATCATCGGCACTTTGTTGAAAATTTCTCGCGAATCGCCGAACAGTTAAACTCACTGACTCGCGACGACAAGCCCTTCGTGTGGGGATGTGACCAAGAGGCTGCATTTGTCGAGCTTAGAAGCCGTCTACAACGTACTCCGATACTCGCCCATTTCGATGAACACGCTGCCACGGACATCCACACTGATGCCAGCAATGTTGGCCTTGGGGCGGCACTGATCCAGTGGCAAGACGTTGCCGAACGGGTCATCAGTTATGCCAGCCGAATACTTACGCGCTCCGAGGCCAACGACAGAGAAAGAGTGCCTTGCAGTGACATGGGCCATCAGCAAGTTCCGACCGTACCTATACGGGCGACCCTTCCGTGTGGTAAGCGACCACCACTCCTTACGCTGGCTGACGAGCCTGAAAGACCCCTCAGGACGCTTGGCTAGACGGAGCTTATGCTTGCAAGAATACGACTTAACAGTCGTTTACAAGTCGGGCCGTAAGCATCAGGATGCGGACTGTTTGTCGCGCGCGCCTATTACAATCGGTCCCGAAGAACCCGCCGATGATTTTCCTTTCCTGGGCGCTGTTAGTACCACTCAAATGGCGCAGCTTCAGCGGGCGGACTCGGAGTACGTGCCGCTCTTCGATTACCTCGAAGGCGTCGACGCTCGCATCCCGCGTGTTTTTCGTCGTGGGCTCCACACCTTCACTTTACAATCAGGTGTTCTACTAAGCGAACTTGCAGCAACAAAGAAGCGTTCCTGCTTGTACCATCGCAGTTGCGGCCAGAGATTTTAAGTGCCTGTCATGATGCACCCTCCGCCGGCCATCTCGGAGTAAGTCGTACACTCGCGCGGATTAAACAAAAGTATAATTGGCCCAGGTTTCTGGCCTACGTAAAAACATGCCGTTACTGCCAACGTCGGAAGTCTCCTCCGTTGAAACCAGCCGGGTTTCTTCACCCCGTCGATCCACCGAAGACCCCTTTTCACCAAGTGGGCATGGACCTCCTTGGCCCTTTTCCGAAGTCTTCGTGTGGAAAGCGTTGGATCGTCGTTGCCACCAACTACCTGACACGGTACGCTGAGACCACGTCCTTGTCAAAGGCACTGCTGCTGAAGTGGCGCAGTTCTTCGTCCACAACATTGTCCTGCGTCATGGAGCCCCCGCCGTTGTTGTTACTGACTGGGGAACTGCTTTCACTGCCCGCTTAACCAGTCCGTGATGACTCTGACGCACACCAGACATCGACGTGCTACGGCCTATCACCCACAGACAAACGGGTTGGTAGAGCGACTCAACCGCACACTAGCCGACATGCGTTCTATGTATGTTGAAGTCGAGCATCGAACTTGGGACACCATTCTGCCGTACGTAACGTTTGCGTACAACACCGCCCTGCAGGAGACAACCCGACTGACCCCCTTTCAGCTTGTCTTCGGTCGGCAAGTGAACACTCTGTTGGATGCTATGTTGCCCGTTGACCCCTACTGCGACTCTGACGCTGACCTCGACGCAGACACCTTAGTTCAGCGTGCTGAGGAAGCGCGGCAATTGGCACGCCTGCGAATTAACCGTCAACAGGAGACTGACGCCGCTAGGTACAACCTCGGACGCCGCTTCGTCAGTTACGCGCCTGGCGACTTGGTGTGGGTTTGGACACCTGTTCGTCGCCGCGGCCTTTCTGAAAAGTTGCTGCGCAGATACTTCGGCCCTTACGAAGTAGTGCGCCGCATCAGTGATGTGACGTATGCAGTTGCTCCCGCACAAGCGGCTTGCTCATCGCGCCGCTCGCACCGTACTGAAGTCGTGCACATTGTTCGCATGAAGCCTTACCACGACAGACTACCTGACTGAACAGCGGTTCACTGCAGCTGTGTTCTCGCGGACATTTCCCTCCTAGCGGCATCGAGGCGATGCTGCAGAAGAGGGGGCAGTGATACGTGTCACTGTACAATAAGTAGAAGTGGCTGCATTCGTAGAGAAAGAAGATGGTTCCCTCTCGCTCGCGCGCTCGAGCCTCTTAGGGACCGCCGCAGTTTTACGTGTCTTCTCCGGAGGTTCTCCGAATTGAATCGGAGGTCGTGGGTTCAGTTTCTACCGGCGCCTAATGGTTGCATTTGCTTCTGGTTTTCTAGTCAATTATCTTTAAGCGATCAAATATTCACCAATAATCTCTGTTGATCAGCACCACAAATTAAAAAAAATCCCCTATGCTGCTTGGTTTCTGTGGCTATTGGTTTGTCTCATAGCTATAACGAGCCCCTCATTTCCCTTCCCTTGTCTGCTTACGCACGCACGCACACGCACACACCACCACCAGATTTTTGTGGGCTCCAGGGCTTTGGAGAATTACTTTTTCTTTGCTTTAAAACTAATACGGCATTGTCGTCTCCGCGGGTACAAACTCGCCATTGACAAAAAAAAAAACGCCAAACTTCGCTAAATAAAAAGTTAATAAATTTTAAATAACCAGTAACTAGTAAGCATGCCTTTCGCGCTTAATGACGTCCGCCGCAACTAACATATTCCTTCTGAAGAGTTTTTCTTTTTTCACGAATAGCTTATTTTTAAGAATTTTTGAAAATGTTCACTGAAACGCTTAAACACTCGATATATATATATATATATATATATATATATATATATATATATATATATATATATATATATATATATATATATTAAGGAAGCCAACAGTCACAGAAACCAAGGTGCATAGGGGAAAGTTTCTAATTTTTTTAAATATCTAGTGCCAATCAATTAGTTTTAAAGAAAATTACTTATAAAGCAGCAGATATATATATATATATATATATATATATATATATATATATATATATATATATATATATATATATATATATATATATATATATATATATATATATATATATATATATATATATAGGAAACAGACGAGGGGAAGAAACACTTGTACACTTGTATTTGACGTTTCGGCCGGGGCGTCTGCTGCGGCTGCGCGCGCATGTGCGAGCGTGTGCGTGCGTGCGTATGCGTGCGTGCGTGCGTGCGAGTGCGTGCGTTCGCTGCTATATATAGAAGCTGATCGGCGCCATAGCCAGACTGAGGAACGGTAGGCGACGGAGAGCTCGCAGCAGCGACAACGCGCAAAAGGGGGCCGTCAACTTCCGGAGCTGCCGTCTCTAATGAGGTTGGCGCTAGGAGGGCCGCGCGGAAGCGAGAACGTAGGATGCGTAAGCGCGAAGCAGCCGCCGGCTCACGCTATTTGTCTAGGCTGTTGCATAGTTTCGCCATTTTTTTTTATTTCTCCTGAGAATGCTGATAAAAGCGTAATAAAAGAGAGGGTACCTCGTCATCCGCGCGCCCCAGTTTTTCCGTTTGCTATCTTTTGTTTCTCCAGCCGCCCGCAGAGAGAATCTTGGCCGAGCTTCCTTTAACCGAGCAGTTCACTTCCGAGCTGCAGCCGTTCGGGGGAGAAACACAAGACCGATTAATCCGGCTCATGTGGACGATGGCCTTCGCGGCTCCGACAGCGAGCGGCAGCGGAATCGCTGCGTTTATCTCTGCTTTCATTCTCTTCGTAAGCAAGGGCGTCCCTAGATTTTTTCCCCTTCTGTTCTTTCTGCCATTGCCGCCCCATTTCGTTATCTGATGTTTTTGAAGCGAAAAGCTTCACTACGCTAGGTAAAACAGTCGTCGCGTAGGCCGGAGAATGACCTTGAACGACCTTCAGCCCAACCACGTTAGCCGTGTATGACCGTATGTGGTACAGTATGGTGCCGAACCCTTGACCCCTTACCTTGACCCATGACCTTAAGTTGACCTTTGACATTAGGTGACCTTTGGGTTTACCTTTGACCTTGAGAACATCTGATGGGGTGATGTGAAGCCACGTGATGACATCCGATGGGGATGTAAGACCATGTGATACCACGTCATAGCCACGTGGTCGTGTGGGTATATATAGAACGGCTGTGGTGAGCGTGTAGCGGAGCTGCCATGGAAGAGCCTCAGACGCTTAGCAAGCGTGCTTGCTTTTCGCTGGATTCCAGGGTTAGCCAAGTTAAGCCACTGCCAATTTTTCTCCTGGCCGCTTCAATCGGTGACCTTGGACGGGCTTCATACATGTGACGGCTCGGGGTGGGCTCTGTATGACGGCTCAGGCCATAAAAAACTCCCAGCAGCGCCACTGCCTGTGCAACTCCTTTGTAAAATGTTGTGGCTCTAAGGCCATAGCACACTCGCTGAGCCGTGGTCAGCCATGAGGCCACGTGCACTGAACCAAGGTGGCGTGTAGCTGCCCGAAGCAAAACATCTTGCTGGTCGTGGGAGTACCAGAATCTTCGGATATTAACCTTAAATTCGTCATTCACGAGGACCAGCCCGCCTGCATCAATGCTTCAAAACAGGAGAAAAAGACTTGTAAAGTGCTTGCGTTATGTATTATTGCAGCATAGTGTAAAATGGAATGATGGTTTGTTTTGTAATATTGTATATTCGAATAGCAATTCAAATTAACCAAAAATATAACCAAAGTATTTGTGCATCAGGGTCCTCTGCAGGTCTGTGTAGTTTTTGCACGCACAATGTCACAAATAATCAAGTGTATGAAATTGTGATTTCTTTTTTGGTATCACGTGGATTTACTGATTGAAAGTCCTTTATTTTGAAGAGGAAGGCACAAGGCCGCTGTGGGGATCACGTAGGTTCGATCACAATTATTTCACAGCATAAGTGTCTTGGCCACGGAGGCTGCTCGTGTCTGCCCCGTGCTGCAAATCCATGTCTACATCTTGTATGCGTCTAGCTGGAATATTTACAGTACGCACTATACCTCGAAGTGGACACTAATTTTAGCGTTGCAGGTTCGTAGATTCTTGCTAAACGAGAATAAAAAAGGTACTTGCTAGCGGTGTCAAATATCCAGCGTAAATATCTCATGGTCGTCCATGTAATGATTTATGGTTTGCTGGGTGATGTTCCATGTCACAACCAAAAATTCCCTATTTAGGGCACAAAATTCTGTAATTTGAGCACTTTTTCCCCGCAACATTTTAGAAGATCTCTGCACTTTTCTCTGCGTTATTTTGCAGTTGCTTTTTCTTCATCGTTGCTGTTCATCAGGTTGAATGAAAACCACGGTGCAGAAATTTGACAGGTATTACTCGTTGTGTGCGTGTATGTGTGCGTGCGGCTGTTTTATTACGTGCTCCACCGCGTATTTCAAGCAGGGACGGACGACGACCCGTGGGATAGTCGGCTGCCATCATCACCTAAGGCTATGTGTTGAAAAAAATAAATCCAGAATCCAGTCTCAAGCTTCATTCAATCAAAATGCACTCTTTGATGGAAGTAAAGAAAATAAGCACGTAAATGACAAGCATGAACTCGTACGTGACTTTCAACTTTCCAACTTTGAGATCTTGCAGAAATAAAGTTTGGGTTCGAATGTTCTATAGGTCAACCAAAGGAACCTTGAGCACCCAGAATGTGAGTGGTGTGACAGGCACAGCGCATCGCATATCACTAATGCAGCATAACCGTGAGAAATGCGCCACCAGAGACAGCTCTGTATTTGCGCCCAGCGCAAAGAGTGTTAAGACGCGATACACAGGAGAATGCTCGAGAGGACGTGAGAGGGCGCCACGTTTTTGCAACAAATTAATGTTGAACAGATAACCCAACCTTTGCAGCATCACCGTTGCTGTACAGTCGCGAGTAAAAAAAGATTAGCACAATGACGTCACCGGAGCGGTGAAAATCGCATCGTGTGGCTGGCGGGGCGCCTTCCTTTGCGAGCGAACACACCTGGAACTTTTGTTATCGACGTGTTCGCAATTGCAGCGCCGAACATTGCTATATGCCGTTCCTGTGGCATATAGCAACTGTACGTAAAGCCAATAACTTGTCGACCGACGAAGCAACAATAGTGCAAACGCGTTATCAGGGAGACGAACACACTGTGGGACTCAGTGCTGATCCCCGTAACGACGTTAGCTCTGTATCATTTTCGCGGTTATCTTCTAAAAACGTTGCGTGAACCAACAGCTCAGCGCTAGAGGTAGCAGTTGTGCATTCAGATGTCTCGAAGGAGGCCGTAAGGAACGTTTTTCGTACTGGCGTCGCTTACAGTGGACTTTTTATTTTCGGCGTTTGTAGCCAGCTTTGCGGCTAGCCCCTGACCATGTTCTTTGTCTTTTGCCGCGAAAACCTTTAGCTCTCAAAAATTACCCGCATTTCTCTACTGATCCTAAAAATTGAGACAAAAAAAAACAAACTCACAGGACAGTTACGACTGTGCAAACAAACTCACAGGACAGTTCATCATCATCATCATCATCATCATCATCAGCCTTACTACACCCACTGCAGGGCAAAGGCCTCTCCCATGTCTCTCCAATTAACCCTATCCTTTGCCAGCTGCATCCACCCTTTGCCTGCAAACTTCTTAATCTCATCCTCCCACCTAACCTTCTGCCGCCCCCTGCTACGCTTACTTTCTCTTGGAATCCACTCCGTTACCCTTAAGGACCAGCGGTTATCTTGCCTTCGCATTACATGCCCTGCCCAAGCCCATTTCTTTCTCTTGATTTCGACTAGGATGTCATTAACCCGTGTTTGTTCCCTCACCCACTCTGCCCGCTTCCGGTCTCTTAACGTTACACCTTCCATTTTTCTTTCCATGGCTCGCTGCGTTGTCCTTAACTTAAGCTGAACTCTTTTCGTTAGCCTCCACGTTTCTGCCCCGTAGGTGAGTACCGGTAAGATTATGCTGTTGTACACTTTCCTCTTGGGGGAAATTGGTAAACTGCCACTCATGATCTGCGAGAATTTGCCATATGCGCTCCACCCCATTCTTATCCTTCTAGTTATCTCCCTCTCACGATCCGGATAAGCTGTCACTACCTGCCCTAAGCAGACGTATTCCGTCACTATTTCTAGGCTCTCGCTGCCAATTGTGAACTGTTGTTCCCTTGCTAGGCTGTTGAACATTACCTTGGTTTTCTGCATGTTAATTTTTAGACCCATCGATGTGCTCTGCCTGTCTAACTCATTGATCATGATTTGCAGTTCACGTCCTGAGTGACTCAGCAAGGCAATGTCATCAGCAAATCGCAGATTATTTAGGTATTTTCTATTTATTCTTATTCCCAACTGTTCCCAATTCAGGCCTCGAAATACCTCCTGTAAACATGCGGCGAACAGCATTGGCGAGATCGTGTCTCCTTGCCTGACGCCCTTCTTTATTGGAATTTTATTGCTGACTTTATGGAGGACTATAGTAGCTGTGCAGTTGCTATATATATCTTGCAGTATTTTGACATAAGGCTCTTCTACCCCCTGATTACGGAATGCCTGTGTGACTGCTGAGGTTTCCACTGAGTCGAATGCTTTCTCGTAATCAATGAAAGCTATATATAGAGGTTGATTATATTCTGCGCATTTCTCTATCACCTGATTGATAGTGTGAATATGATCTATTGTGGAATATCCTTTACGAAAGCCTGCCTGATCATTTGGTTGATTAAAGTTAACGTTGCCCTGACTCTATTAGCGATTACCTTAGTAAATACTTTGTAGGCAACGGATAGTAAGCTGATCGGCCTGTAATTTTTCAAGTCCTTGGCGTCTCCCTTCTTATGAATTAAGATAATGTTTGCATTCTTCCAAGCTTCTGGTACAGTCGAGGTCATAAGGCATTGCGTATACAGGGTGGCTAGTTTTTCTAGCACGATGTCCCCTCCATCCTTCAACAGATCTGCTGTTACCTGATCCTCTTCAGCTTCTTTTCCCCTTTTCATTGCTTCTAAGGCTTTCTTTACTTAATCTTTCCTTACTGGCGGGATGACGCATTGCTGTGCCCTGCTGTCTTTCTCATTAACGCTCTGATTACATTGGCTACTGTACAGGTCTGTGTAGAACTCTTCGGCTACGTTAACTATCTTATACATATTGTTAATAACATTGCCCTGCTTGTCTCTTAATGCATACATCTGGTTTTTACCTATGCCTAGTTTCCTCTTCACTGTTTTTAGGCTACCTCCGTTCTTTATAGCATGCTCGATTCTCTCCATATTAAACTTCCTTATGTCGGCTACCTTGCGCTTATTTATTAACTTTGATAGCTCCGTTAGTTTTATTCTATCGGTAGGGTTACATGCCCTCATGTTTTGGCGCTTCTTAATCAGATCTTTCGTCACCTGAGATAGCTTCCCGGTATCCTTTCGAACTGTCCTACCGCCTACTTCTACTGCGCACTCCGTAATTATTGATGTCAGATTATCGTGCATTGAATGAACATCAAGATCATCTTCCTCAGTTAACGCCGAATATCGGTTTTGCAGCGCTATCCTAAACTCCTGTGCTTTCCCTCTTACGGATAACTCGTTAATGGTCTTCCTCTTCACTAGCTTCTTCCGTTCCCTCTTCAAGTCTAAGCTAATTCTAGACCTTACCATTCTGTGGTCGCTACAACGCACCTTTCCGAGGACGGCCACATCCTGAATGATGCCAGGTTTAGCGCATAGTATGAAGTCGATTTCATTTTTAATCTCACCATTGGGGCTCTTCCAGGTCCACTTCCTGTTTTCTCGTTTGCGGAAGAAGGTATTCATGATCCGTAAATTATTTCTATCCGCGAATTCGACTAATAACTCTCCCCTGCTATTTCTAGAACCTATTCCGTAGTGACCTACCACGTGGTCGTCAGCCTGCTTCTTGCCCACCTTCGCATTGAAGTCTCCCATCAGTACAATGTACTGCGATTTTTCTTTATTCATTGCCGATTCTACGTCCTCATAGAAACTTTCAACGGTCTGGTCATCATGGCTGGATGTGGGTGCGTAGGCCTGCACCACTTTCAGCTTGTACTTCCTATTCAGCCTAATTACTATAGCTGCTACCCTCTCGTTAATACTGTAGAACTCCTCTACGTTGCCAGCTATATCCTTATTAATGAGGAATCCCACACCTAGTTCTCGTCTATCCTCTAACCCGCGATAGCACAGTATGTGTCCGTCCTTTAGTACTGTATACGCGTCACCTGTCCTCCTAACTTCGCTAAGCCCTATCACATCCCATTTAATTCCCGCTAGTTCCTCAAACAGCACTGCTAGGCTAGCCTCACTAGCTAAAGTTCTAGCGTTAAACGTTGCGAGATTCAGCGAAAGCTGTTTGGACTTTTAGTTTTGTGGATCTATTCCGGGCTGTAGTCCACTGGTGTACTGACCACTGGTGTAGTGGTCAAGTGATGCACCCCTGCACTGGCAGGTAGCTGTTGCAAACAGATCCACCCGTAGGCTTATGCGACCCAGGTTGACCGGCGCAACCGGTGTGTGCACCCATGGCGCGCGCACCGGTTACGCCGACGACGCCGTACGACAACGACGCGAAGCCCAGGGACGGGCGCCTAACAGCTATCGCTGCAAAATAATAATAATAATAATAATAATAATAATAATAATAATAATAATAATAATAATAATAATAATAATAATAATAATAATAATAATTGGTTTTGGGGGAAAGGAAATGGCGCAGTATCTGTCTCGCATATGGGCCGACACCTGAACCACGCCGTAAGAGAAGGGATAAAGGAGGGTGTGAAAGAAGAAAGGAAGAAAGAGGTGCCGTAGTCGAGGGCTCCGGAATAATTTCGAGCACCTGGGGATCTTTAACGTGCACTGACATCGCGCAGCACACGGGCGCCTTAGCGTTTTTCCTGCATAAAAAAAAACGCTAAGAGAAAGGAAAAATTCCCCGAATAGAACATCACTGATCCGGGTTACTTGTTGAACAAAAGTGACCTCGTAACTTACAGCACATGCGAGCCATGGATGAAAGGCTAAGAACCGGCTTCAGCTGATGGGCGTCCGTCGTTGCTGTGGCCTCGGCAGAAGGGGTTGGTTACAGGGGCTAGTTTCTGTGTGGAGCTTGTTTCATTGAAGGCGAAAACGGCTGCCTGGCTCACCGCTATGCAGAAAGAAAAAGAAGGCGTCGAACGGCGATGGCCTGAGTGCATACGGCACCTGCACCGAAGAGGAGAAGGAAGACGTGAGGCGGCTGGATCTGGCAGCAGCGGCGGCAGCAGCGGCGGTGAGCGTGGGCCCCCCCTGCAGCACCCGATGGGCGACTTCCTGCGCCAGGTCGCGGACACCCTCGCGTGGTGCTGCACGTGCCGCCGCCCACCGGCCACTGGTAAGCGACCGCGGCCGGCTCCGCAGCAGAGCGGGAAAGCCGTAGCGGTCCTTCCTGGCGAAAGGTGCGCAGTGCGGAGTACCTTTCACCGTTAGGCATTGTTTTCTCTCCTACCGTGAGAAAGCAATCTGAGTGCAGAATGCAACAAATTACATAGCGCATTGAAGGCGTGCCTGATACTGTATGCACTACGTGAGCAACGTATGATCGGCTGTAGACGACTTGTCAAAAATTTACTGAAAGTGTGTTCATCGTACGCGCGGTCCATCAACAACTTATAAAATCATGTAACGCTGTACAGTGCTCATAATGTGTTCATAGCATGTAACTCCAAGCTAACGTTGTGGCTCAATGCCTTCACCACGCGAAATTTCGATTCATGCGATGTCCCTTGGCACGGCAGGTGACCAGCCGTCTTCGAAGCTATACTGCCAGCATATAATAATAATCATCAATGTCATCCATATAATAACCAACTGGTATTAAAGGGGCTGTGAAAGGAAAAGATGCAATGTGCCTAGGATTCTAAAGGACGCCGCTTCACAAATACCCTCCAGCAAGAATTTTTTAGATGCGTTTTGTGGAAGCGTAGTTATCTGTAGCCAAAATTTCAATTTCCGCGTCTTCGCGCCTTTCCCTCTCCTCTCGTCACTTTTTGCACGCTGAAATGTGGGCGCTCTTCCGCCGGCCCCTCGCACTCGCCCTCTCCGCCGGCTGCCGACGCGCGCAAACCACTGCTAGCAGTTCGCTGCTGACGTAACGAGCGCTGCATGACGTAACGAGCGCGGATTCGGGCGAAAGCTCAGCACCGCAGGTCGCCGCTAGGCGCGTAAACAAGAGTTTTTAAAATTGTACTCTAAATAATCGGCTCGCTTTTGAGGTCTTATACGTGGCATGAACGCCCGTTGGCCTGTAGTCTACATAATGCGAGCATTTTATAGACATCAAACACCGTTTTCAGGGATCCTTTAACTCCACGTTCGCAGCACATAGCCGGAGGCCTACTAAATGCACAACATGCATTCCCTTCCCGTTTTTATTTTTAATGCGTTAGCATCAGAAACCCCACTGTGAAAAAAAGGCGGCGTTGTGTTGTGTACGCCACCCGCTACGGTTGGCAAGCGGCAAAGTGAAGAGGGGAAATTTCCCCTCTCCACTTGTTGGGGAGAGGCCGGAAGAACCCAGAGGATGGCTACCGAGGACGGAGGTGGTTCTGACGAGGGCGGAGGGATGCGCAACTCGAGGGCGCGGTGGCCGCAGGGATAACCCGGCGGGCGGCTACCGTGGAAGGTGGACGGCCAATCAGCTGATGCTGTTCAGCTTTCGCTGATTAACGCATTAAGCCGGCAAACTCTGCTCTTCAAGAAAGGAGCAAACCTAATGCTAACGCACTGTTAGCGCGTAACTGTAATTAAGCACGCCGTAATTTTTAACGCGATAACATCAGAGTTGTCGTCACACCAAAACTCCGCCGATGTCTGGCAGAAAAATTCGCCGACAGATCGAGAAAGGTCACGTGACCTTGTGACGTCATCACAACCGTGGCAGGTGGCAATTAAATTAATGACTGGCCGAGAGAGGTCACGCGGCCTTGCGACGTCATCACAACCTGCCCATTGGGTTGTGAGCACAGTAGTTTTTAGACAGCACCCTAGATAGAAAATGGAAATAAAAAATCAGAAAAAATTAAATGTGATAATGCAAATGCCGGCACCGTCACAGCATAGTGGGTACCTGTACTGCAGCTAACATTTCGAATATTTTATTTTTTATTTATATACAATACTGCCAGTCTCAGTAAGAGACCGTAGCAGGTGGGCAACCAGTACAATATAATGTTCAAAACACAAAAGAGAAATTACAAGCAGATCAACAAAAAGAACTCTTACAATACGTGTTACATAACTACTAGTAGGCAGGTTACTAAAGAATACCTTTAAGAATCAGAACTGTAACATGACTTGTGAATATGACTTTTGATAGGCCGGAAATTGCAAAGAAATTGGCGCAACGCGTACAGAAGTTGCAACAGAAGCTGCAAAAAATGTGACATCTAATAATATCGCATTTCACTCTTATGGTGATTTAAGCGTCCCCACAGCTTTTTTTTTTTGCCTATCTTACCAGTGTGGCTGATAAAAACTGCATTTCTATTCCGACGGCGCACCCCACGAGCGTTTCCTGCTTTTTATGCTGCACTTTGTTTCATGTGCAACGGAGTGCATTTGAGCACGATCTTTTCTCTCTTCTGGCGGGGCTAGACATTCTGAACGCCAGAAATGGGTTATTTGTAGTTTTATATATTGGTGATGTAGTGATATTTCACCTTGTCTACACTATGCTGTAGTTATGTTGAGGTGTTCAAGTGATTCGATGCGTCTGCCATGTTCGCTAGGCGACGAGAAGAATGTTTTCATAATGTGATGGCGAGGAGTTGAGGAGACCAGTCAGAAATACTCTGGAAGTGAAAGCCTGCAGGCACTTTGGCGCATGTACATTGGCGGTAAGGCTGGTCAATGAAGATCTGGTTTGGTTTGGTTTATGGGGGTTTAACGTCCCAAAGCGACTCAGGCTATGAGAGACACCGTAGTGAAGGGCTCCGGAAAATTCGACCACCAGGGGTTCCTTAATGTGCACTGACATCGTACAGTAGAAATTTCGCCTCCATCGAAATTCGACCGCCGCGGCCGGGATCGAGCCCGCATCTTTCGGGTGAGCAGCCGAGCGCCGTAACCACTGAGCCACCGCGGCGGCTCATTGAAGACCTGCGCACATACAAAGAATCAGTGATGACTGAAAATACACTTCAATAGTTTAGAAAGTTGTTTTATGATCAGAAATTTTCGATCTTTCCATGCGCCCCATGTTTTACAATAAGATGCCATTCTGCATTACTTAGCGGAAGACTGCACGGAGTGTGCTTTCAAGGGCCACAGAAAGGGGTGTTTGAGCTTGACTTTGAAATGCTTGCACTATGTAGAGCACAGGCCACCGAGCGTCCATGCCGCGTACGAGACCTCAGAAGCGGGCGGGAAATTTACAATACATTTTTAAAAATTCCCGCTTTCGCACCTCGCGGCGACGCGCGGTGCCGGGCTTTCGCAGGAAAACCTGGCAGACGACGTCACGTCTTGCAAATGACGTCAGCAGCCGGGGTTATCATTGGTTCACAGCGCCAAATTCTTTCAGACGTCACGCGCTACAGCGGCCGCGGCCACTCCGCGCGCGCCGCAGCCGGCGGGGGGTAGGGGAGGCGGCCGAGTGAGTGGGGCCGGCGGAGGAGCGCCGCCGTTTTGGCTTGCGAGAGGAGAGGGAAAGGCGCGAAGACGCGGAAGTTCAAATTTTGTCTGCATACAACTCAGCTTCCACAAAACGCATTAAAATAATTCTTGCTGGGAGATAATTATGAACTGTCGTTTTTTTACATCCCAGACATATCGCACCTTTATTGAGACCCCCTTTCTGGGTTTCATTGGCACAGCTACGCTCTATTATTCTCGTATACCGAGTAGTCTTAACAGCGCAATTTCCGTGGTGAAATGAGCGTAATCTTGGTTGGCAGAATCTTTCAAGGAGCAGATGCTAAAAATATTGACCGGATATTAATTCGAGTTCGCACTGCTTGCAGGGCATCATGAAGATTTCCCAACAACTACAATATTCAAGAACGTCAGCTATGACGATGTAAGTATCGCGTGAACAGCTTGGTCGTGTGTGTGGTGGGAGGAGCGCATTTGGACGCAAATGATCCGTATCATAACAAAGGCTCGGCGTCAGTCGTTATTTTTTCTGCGTCAAATACTAATCCAGAAAAAAGCCTTGGATGCAAAACGTTACGCACTGTAATAATAGGAGGGTTAATATCTTTCTTATTTCTGATTACACACTGCCGTATGGTAAACGACCAAGCAGGGATGCATGTTCGTGCAAATAATGCATACTTGTCCAGTGTACAGATCATGCACACGTTCCGCATGTTCGTAACATGGTCACGGCAAATAATACTTATGAGTACACTGAAATGAGCACCCCGACAGCAAAGAAGGTCCATTCGCTGAATGTAGCTTCCTGAGAGGGCCCAGTCACTACAATACCGCGCCTTCTATTTGAGCAGCTGTTCACGCACGAGGCAATAGTAATATGTTCAGCCAAAACCCACCGTAAGGCGCAGGCAATGTGGGAACAGCGCTGGAAAGTGCTCGAAGCGAAGCGTCTTGTGCATGTTGCGCATTTTCAGAGGCAGCACACAGACATGCTTGTCACAGGCAGCATGAGAGTTGTGGTGTAGCTTTTATGCACCGGGCGGCGCAGTGGCACAAGGCGCTCTCGGCTACGTGCAGGCCTCCCGTTATCCTGCTACTGTCTTCTGACGTCTTACTTGTGTCCTCTTTGGACAGCATGGACGGCGCATTGTACAGACCAAGACGGTGCAGAGCTCGTTGCTTCGCAAGAAAATCGTCCACCGGCCGGACGGAACCAAGGATGTCGTCGAGGAGATCATCACCCCGGGTGGCCATGCCATGCTGGCGCGCGACCGGCCCATGACCGAGGCCGAGTTCCTCAAGGACTCGCTCGACTGGCACAACTACTACCGCTCGCTGCATGGCGTGCCCCCGCTCGCGGCCGACCAGAAGGCGAGGGCCGGACGAAACAAGCGCGGCTGTGTGTCGCTAGAGTGCGCGCGAGGCTCAGCGTTGTACTGTACGCAGCCACGACGGACAAGGATGGACGTAGCTTCCGGCTGCGCGCGCGACGGAACGAAACGTACATATATACGAGAAAGAGTTCGCAAACCGTGCACAGCCACCGCCAGCCGTATTGACGGCTGGCGGTGGCTGTGCACGGTGACGGTAGCATTGCACGCTATGCTATAACCTACTGGTTTGAAAAGCGCGGAGTAGCCTGACTGGTCGGGCTAACGACAGTGGGGGTCCGCACTTATTAGGAAAGTGAAACAGGCTAAGCAGTCTGGCAGTACGTTAACTTAAAACGAAGTTATAGCGCTCAAAATACAGAAAGCGCGCTCTGCTTCCGATGTGTATGGACCATGGCGAGAGTTTAAGGTTATTTGGCATACATGCAACGTGCGCGCACATACTGGGACCGGGTACATGGCCTGCTCATGCTAGTCACGAGGCGAAATAGGTCTGACAAAGGCCGTGATGCAGACGCGCATCTACATGCTGCTCATTAGCGCACTGAAATGAAAATTGTTCCTTGTAAAATCGATATATTGCGTTTTTAAAAACGTATGTTCGTTAGTCAAGCACAAGAAGTAACGTTTTGTCCGTAGCGACTGAGTACTTTGCTTTTAGAAATTTTTCCCATTTTATTTGTATGCTCTTTAGTTTTTTTTTACGCTAAGAAACAAAAGGGGTCATGCCAAAAGTTGCAGATATGTGCTCCATGTCTGCTCTCATATGGCGAAAGTGGTTTCGCCCAAGTGATAGCTTTTTCGTGTCTGCATTCTAGCCGGAGAGCGTTTAGAAGCTTTACTGCATTTTGTGTAAAACTGGCCGATAGGTACATGCCAAATGCACTTATCTTTCTGTAGTTGCGTTAGTTAAGAGGTCGGTTCCTCTTTGCAGCTCTGCGAAATGGCGAAAAAGTGGGCCACCTTTCTCGCCAAGGAAGACCGCTTTGAGCACAGCCCAGACACGGATCATGGCGAGAACGTCTATGTGAAGTGGTCCAGCAACGCTAAGCATCAAATAACAGGTGAGTGACGGTATCTGAGAACGGAATGGAAAAGAGAAAGTGGCTGTGTAGTTGTGTGCGCCACGTCGATTCCACAGGAAACACAAGCGCACTTCGTGGTGCAGAGAGCTTCTTAAATGCAGAGAGCTTGTGAATTAGGCGCCTAACCAGGCGGAGCCGGATCTTAGTGCCACATATGTGCACGGTTTTACTGGTATGGAGAGCAGTCGTGCGTGTAGTTTTATGTCTTTTGTGCTTCGTGTATTTTACTTTTTTTTCTTCAATAATAGAGCTAGCCTTTGCTAGCAGGTTGAATAGTAAGATGACTCAGAACAAAGTGAACAAGGGTTGAGGAGGAGCCTCAGTGTGCTCAGCCAACGTTTCGACAAGAGGACTTGTCTTCGTGTCTTGTCGAAATGTTGGCTAACAAGACAGATCCCCCCCCCCCCCCCCCCAACCCTTGTTCACTTGTTTGGCGCTGTAAATAGCCCCATCTTCCTGCCATTTCTACGATGAAGAGCAAGACAGTTACCCAAACTTTTTATAAACCCCTCCACAAAGTTTCAAAAAAAGGAGGTAATAATGATAAGGTAGTCAAAAAGGAAACGAGAGGCAGCGATTTGCGCTCTCAGTTCGCTCGCATCGCATGCTAACTTACACAAGGAAATCAGCGTGTGCTGGATGCTAGCTTGAAGGGAAAGGTTGGATGGGTCGACGCAATCCATTTGTCGGGTTGACTGAAGCGGGGCGCGCGCGGTTCGTGTTACGCGGTATTCGCAATGGGCCCTGTTTCCGCCTCCCACCGCACCTGTCACGCCGCGTGTCCGGTAAACAGACGGCGGGCCCTCGTTGCTCCTGGCTGACGCCCTTTAGGCAACGGCCAGCGAAGGGAAGAGCCTGCTCTCGCTCTTGTGTTACCACACGTATATTTGTTCCCCAAGCAGTCTACGAAATCCCTTAAATAGCGGAGGTCGTGTTGCGTTGCTTGCTCACAGTATGGCCTCCCGAATGGGAGATATTGCGAAAAACTCTGTGATGGTCAGATGAAGCGCAATGTGCAGAGCTTTCATTTGCGGGAGTGTCCATGTGCTGCGATTCCTCCGTGGAGCCGCTACTCGATTAATGAAGGAGTTTGTGGAGAAAATAACTTTATATCTTGTGTGTGTGTAAGTTGTGTGTGGCTAAAGCGCAGCATTCAGCTCCGCATTGACCACGATTCACCAGGATCGAGCAACACACATATCCGGCATCTCCCACAACCTCTCTGTTGTAAAAGGGTGGTTACTCACTAGCATCCACTCAAGAGCAGCCATGCGGCTAAAAAGAAAGCTTAGCTATACAGATTTCTCAGAATATTCGCAGTTGAAGAAAAAACTTGTCCTGCTCCGGGGACCGAACCCGGGACTACCGCTTATCCGGGGCATTCGCTCTCAACTGAGCTCACTAGGGCATTTGGCGAAGCCGAATCCTACTTGGAGGATTCCCCTAAACTCATTGGGTTAACACCGATTCCGCTTCGAGTTGTTGATGAGTTTGGCCTCGCCCTACAATCTGCTAGCCGCCATTATTAGCTCGGTTGGCAGAACGACTCCGCCGGGTAGGTGATGGTCTCGGGTTCGATCCCCGAACCAGGACGAAATTTTCTTCTACTACTGAGATCCTGACAAGGATGTATAGCTTTCCTTCGTAAATCTATGGCTGCTCCTGGGTGGATTCAAATGAGTAATTGCTCTTATTACAAATTTACTTCACGTTGGCGGTTCCCCTTAACTCTAACCCGTCCGCTGCTTTCTTTGGGAGCTCCATGTACACACGATGTTTTCGGCGCCTGTAGTTTGTGGAAACTGCGGCGGACTTACCGCGGTTACCGGGCCTGCGCCGTGGTCCGCGCAGGGCGCGAGGCCGTGGAGTCCTGGTACAGCGAGATCGCGGATTACCGCTGGGACGGCTCGAGTCCGGACATCGACGCGGTGGGCCACTTCACGCAGCTCATTTGGAAGGAGACGACACACATGGGGTGCGCGCAGGCACGGGGACCCACGCACAAGATCCTCGTCGTCGCAAACTACTCGCCGCCGGGCAACGTAATCGGAAAGTTCGCCGCCTGCGTGCCGCCGCGGCTGTACGCGATGTGAGAGACGCCCTTCCTCTCACGGTCGCCGCGAAATTCGCCATCGAGTTTGGAACCGAGTGGCTATCGGTCACAGCAACCCCGGTCACTCGATGCGTACAGAATGAACTGCCGCAACACAAGCAACGAGGCCACGTTCGTGGATGAAACATTCTCCAAAGCAGTGAAGCACCTGTCGTGTGGCGCTCGCTTACTGACCTTTGCGTATCTTACTCTCCTCCCAACGAAGGGAACGACTAAAATCTCTTGTTCGCGCGCTCACAGCGACGAGCTGAATAGGAATCGCCCATCGATCCGGCTCTAGAATAAATAAGCTGTTTAACAGAACGAATACAAGATTTTTTTCCAGCTATGCTACCGTGCATGCCACTTTATTTGCCAAGACTGAATACAAAATTTATGGAGTCATGTAGTTGTACAAGTGCGTTCATTTCGCGTGGACCACATGTGGCTCCTGCACTGCGCCATTCATTTTACGAATGCAACGTGCTGCACCTTCAAGGCGCCATTCGTCTTTGAGGGATGCAGGTGCGGTACAAAGCTTTCATAGTAGCCAGCGGTGTAGGGCGCACGCGTGCGCTGTCACGAGCACCGGCGAAGGACAAGAGAGAGGGCCATTCCTCGCAAGAGCCGCGCATATTTGTGATGTAGGACGACGGTAATGGCTTTCATGATTACTGAGAGTTTACGCGAGCGGCTGCGGATTTGCGTCGGAAAGGATTATGCATGGATAACCTCCACAGCAGGCTGAAAAAAAAAAGTTTGGTTTTATCTATTGCCTTCTCCACGAGCAGGGCGTACACTTTTTGCATACATGCCGGCATTGATAAATTCATCGCTTAATGCGTTTCAGTCCAGTTTTCTTTATATTTGATTTCCCTGAAGTTTGTTTAAGAAAGCAAAAACATTAACAGTGCATACGCAGTAGTTAAAAGCTGTTTAGTGTGCAACTCGTATACCTTCATCGTTATACGCAAACAGGCAGTTCACTATTTTTTTTCGCGCACGCAAGACCATGATGGCCGTGCCATGTCAACGAAAGAAAAAACAAAGCCCCTGAAATGTCCCCATAGAAAACATTAAGAGTAAAAAAAAAGCATAAAACAAGATGAAAACAATGTGGCAGATGAAGTGGGAGGTGTTTTGCGTAGCAGACTGCAGAGCCTTGTTCTTGCAGTCCGGTTGACAAAACAAAAGACGGGGTAGCTTTTTCTTCTGTTCCTCGACCCCAGAACGAATTTCACACACTAATGCCAAGCTTCCCTCAGCGTCATTTCGTCTCCTCCAGTTAGTCACTGCTTCGCCACGGCCTTGTTGCCTGCGTTGCGACCAGGACAGCACGCGCAAAAGGTTTCTTGTTGTAACCTGATATTCCTGCATCACATTTCACGATATCCCATTGTTTTCCTTCCCCACTTGTAGCAATGGACAGGGAGCTTCGTTAGAGATTAAGGAAACTCTTCTGCGTAATTCGTGACAGCGCTGTGCATGGGTGCCCGTCAATGCAATACAACTGCTTCTGACGTACAAGATGCTTCTGACACGCACTACGAGGTGACATGACGTGGTCAACGTCGAGTTGCTTTCTGTTTGTTGCCATATTTAGTCTGCTCAATTATGCGCCACTCTTGTTTACGATCATGCCTGCCATCACAGCCACTCGCCAATATTATTATCCACTGTAGGAGCCCTCCAGCCTCCAGTATACACACGTCAACATAGAAATTCGAGATTTATTTATTTATTTTATTTATTCATACATACTGCGGCCCTGATAAGGGTATTGCAGGAGTGGGCAGGGAGAGGAAAAATTTAAGCAGAGAAATGCAAACATGTAAAAAACTGAGAAAATAAAAAATGTCTCTAACAAGTGATGGCCGCCAAAAACTTTCAATGGGTAGCGAGCGGACGTTTGCAGGCAGCGAATTCCAGAGCTTAATGGCCAGAGGAAAGAAGCTGTGTTTGAGCGCCTCAGTGCGGCAAAAGAAAGGGGCAAGGTTCAGGCTATGGGAACTTCTAGTGATGGAAGGTTTGTTAAAGTTCAAATAACTGTTTAGTGAAGGAAGGCGCTGAGAATGAACCAGTATGTGCAAAAACTTCGAACATTCTAGGCGGCGGCGAGATGATAGTGCTGCGAGACCTGAGGCTGTATAATGGGAAGAAAGGAAAAAATCTCGGCCGTAGTTGTGAAAGATGAAGCGTACTGATTTCCTTTGAACTGATTCTATTTTTTAAATATCGAATTTCTTATGAGGATCCCATATGATACAGCCGTAATCAAGAATGCGGCGGATAAGTGTTTTATATGTCAGCAGTTTGGTATCCTTTGGGGCCTTACGCAATGTACGATGGAGGAACCCGAGACGTTTAAAAGCTTTGTTACATTTGATATTGTGACGTGAAGCGGGCAGTGGCGCGGCAAGGAGCGCTCGTGTATGTGCCATTAAGCCTGAGGACACCACCATCACAATAATCATCAGCGTTCTAGGCCAGCGGCCATTAAATTATCTCAGTTCCATCAGTCATCTCGTCTCATTCTTCGACTTGCCGCCACATAACATTTGGTGTGAGGTGCTCTCCGGTCTCTTGAACTCCGGTCCCGGAGTTCAAGAGCCTGCTGCCCACCGAAGTCTTCTGTGGAGTGCTCGTGGCTTCGCACCTCCTGGCGCTTCTCCAGCCTGCCAGGTATGCCCCGACGCCGCTCTCCTCCGCCCCACCCCAAGCCCCGAACAGAAGACACGACGATTGCCGCCACTGACATGAGACCCCACTGACCGCCCACACATGAGAACCTAGAAGACACGACGACCTACGACCCCACTGAACCGAGACCACCGCCACTGACCAGAGACCCGACTGACCACCTACCCACACATAAGGACACAGTACCCCAACGCCTGCCATTGGGTGCGTCCACGGATATCGGCGTTGACTTCCGGAGACCAGTGGCTCCTCAATCTTCGTGGACCTGACTTCACTCGCCCATCATCTGCTCATCTCTTTTATCGTGACGGCAAGCCCTTTATCTTCTCTTCTCTCTTCATCCCTTCTGCCACGACCATCGTCGCGTCCTGCGTTTCATCGTCACTGCCATTCTTCTGGTTCGCGCGATCGGGACGATCGCTCAGTGGCCCCGAATCATGTGACGGACTAGGAGACGATGATCGGGCAGAAGCGCTCGGGTTAGGCCCGCAGCCATTAAATCATATCATCGCCACCTGTCATCACATCTATTTCTTCGGCTTGCCGCCACGTAACAATATCATCGTTTCGACCATGGCATGCCAGCAAATTCAAGATGGTTCTTTGCGTTTCTTCGGAGGGGCACAGAACCTCTCCAAACGTGAATTCGACGGTGTTGAAGGAGCAGACGATGATTGATGCGAGATGATGGAGACAAAGAGAAAATATATTTACAGGATGTACATTGGCAAACTGCGTTACAAGTTGAGTCACAAAGACAGTCAAACTGTAAGTTAAAAGAAAATATCTCACACAGAGAAACTCGACAAGACCTTACTCATCGACCCGAGGTTAGAGTCTAGGTCTGTAGAATTACGTGCCACTGCACGGAGCCTCTAGCTCAACTAGACAAGACTGCCCTCCAATGATTTTACATGCAATTTTAAAGCTTTTGCAAACAAAGAAGTTAGGGCGGGCATATTTCGAGGCCCGCCCTATGCTTCGATAACCAATGGAGGTAGTAGCCACAGCCCCTGAAGGTTGGACCCAACTTCGAGTCCGGGGCTTGGCTAAAAAAAGAAACATACAGAAAACATTCTGAAAACCCTCTCTCCGGGGGGGGGGGGGAGTTCTCACCCTTATTGCTTGATGTTTTCCCCTTCCCTGCCGCACCCGCGCGTCGCCTCTCCAAGGATTAAAGGTTGTTTTTCAGCTAATTTGCGGGACCACTGACCCACTGGCTCGCCGCAGGAATGTCAGAAGGCGGAGAACCACGATGCTTCGGTGCCATCGAGGATGCCAAAAAAAGAAGTAAAAAAAGGGGGCCCATCGCGGAATGCGAGGTGGTCCGCATTCTGCCGCAGTGGGAATGCTACCTAAGACCGAGCAGCACCACGTCCTCGTTGTGCGCGCCTCGCATGCTTTCCTGGTGCGCTTAACAAAGCCAGGTGTCTTCGGCCGTCACAGCGGTCAAGCAGCCAGTGCCTCCTGCGCCTTTGCCACTGCTTGCGGGGGTATGGGAAGGGGGGGGGGGGGAAGGCACGTGGTAGGGGGGAGCGTAGACCGGAGGCCCGCAGTGACCGCAAGCTAAGGGAATAAAAAAAAATGTGCGCGTTGATGAAGCGCGGCCTTACAATGCCCATCGGTGCCCTGGGTTTTAAGAACAACCAGAGTATGGTTAGTCTTCAAAAAGTGGGAACAAGTAAGAGGCAGAGGCGGGCATTTGACCTAAAAAATCTCGACCTCACCTCAACCTCAAAAAAAAAAATGCCGACCTCACTCAACCTCAACCTCGTCAGTTGAGGTTGAGGTCTACTGAGACGCCCTCACCTCACTTTTCCTGAGGCCACTGGCGACCTCATTCAACCTCAAATTTTGAGGTTGAGGTCGGCTGCTCGACCTCAGAAAACGAAAAACAAAACAAGAAGCGATTAAGAAGTTCTTCAGTTAAAAACAATTCTGAGAATCCTGTGAGAGGAAATCCGAAAGGATGATAGTGCAATTGTGATGACTAGTTATTATAATAGCGGCACTAAGCGGTCTGTAGATTATTTAATAAGGTGTGTACAGACACTATTGATGAGCACACAATAGGAGGAACTTATATTCTGGGATGAACCCTCAGAGAGTTTATGGCTTACGCGGTTACCACCAGTACGTCGGAGGGTACTTTTTCCATGAAGTTTTGCTTCACTAACTAATTGTAAGCTTATCAGTGTCACTATTCGGCAACTTGTTCGTATTGGAAGCCTCTCGCTCATTCACGCACGAACCGGCAGTTGACAAACACAGACCTTCTACACCATCTACCAGAAATTGGGAGAGGTATTCACGATACTGTTTTTAGACGAGAATAGCGAATGCAAAGAAACTGGTCGCCGAAATGTGCTTTCCAATTTGACGGCTACGCAGACGCATATCAGTATATTTCGATTTTTTAGCTCTATCCGTCATAGCGAGAGCAATCAGCGTAGATGAAAATTTTGCCACCCAGCAAACGCTCTTTTCAGTCCTCTGTTCGCTGCCTTCGAAAACAAGCTGCGACTGTAGTACACCAACAGAGGCGCGCTGTATTTATGTCTGTGTAGAAGCGAGCGGCTTCTTTTATTAATGCGAAAGCATCAGAAGGCTCAGTTTCGAGGTCATATCTGCAAAAAAGTGCCCGCAAGAAACGGCACCATGTGACGTCACTAGCCGACGAGTCACGTGACGAAGATTATTACGTCACATCAATAATTAATGCTATCTAACGTACACTGATCAACATGCCTAACCAATGCTTATAAATGTAATTAGGTAACGCTAAGACTAATTAGTGTTAGTGATGACATCGTATGAGTGTGACGTAATACCAGGTCACATGACAGCTATGTAATGTGACGTCAAAATTAGGCACTTGACGACGATGTAATGTCACGTCATACCACTGCAGGTACCCACCCATCCCTCATTTCAAGGTCCATATGGATCCCACGTTACTATACATGCGCGCATGGCGCATTACGAAGAGTGCCCACAGCTCGGTCGACATTAATGAGATTCGGATTGTCCAGTAGGTAAACTCGCCAGTTCTCATGTGTGACATACTGCAACGATCATGCAACGACACATGCCGTTGACCCTCGAGGTGATGGCGATGATTATGACGATGATAATAGTGTATCTTTATGAGCCCGGGGAAGTCGATATACCGTTATCAAATTAAAAGTTTCCAGAATATTGATTAAATATTGTGCATTACTCGCAACCGAAGACAATAATTCTGTGGGAAAACACGAATAATTGCAGCTAATAATTAAGGATGATGATGTTGATGTTCTTGGTAGGCCAAGACCCTCCCCCGTTTGCGCCACTTCCTTCCAGGTGGAGTCGTAATGGTTTCGAAATCCTGGGAATTTTCCGATGACTCGGTGATATCGCTGAACTTTGCAGGAACCGGCTAAATTACGCCTTCGAAGACTGTGGCGACTATTGAAATCACACGGGTCAGAATAACTGGCCTAGAGTGGGCAGCGTCAACCGCTCTCTCTGTCAAGAGTGCCACGGCTCTCCGCCGCTCAAATTTCGCCGCAGCGACATCTTTTTCCAGCCCCCCCCCCCCCCCAAACCCTGGACAAAAAAACAAACGCCTAAATACTATACGCCTGAACAGAATTTTGGGTACCATTTCCTCGGCCAGTCTGAGACGAGCTGCTTTGAGTCAGTGACTTGTTTTCCTTCAAACCCGTATTAATAAATGGTACGCCGTCATCCTCGAAGTTTTTTTTTACCCGTCAGCACCGCGCACGCATTCGGCGAAGCCGTTTAAGGTGAACGATGGGTCTCTGCAAAATAGTTAAAGGAACGATAGCGGTGCGAGCAGTGCCTGGTCGTCTGCAAGGCAGGCCGCCAACCTAACTGATTCCATACGAGGAAAGAAAAAAACAAACAAAGAGAATGATTTCAAACTTAACAAAAATCGCACACTAAAAACAGAAGCGAGCAACAGTGTGCCCCATTAGACGTCATATTAGAAGGTTTGAAACAGCGACTCGGAAGCACAGCGCCAGCACGTAATCAGTTCTATTCACACATCTTCATTGAAAAAAAGTAAAAGGAATCAGCTACCACATCATCATAAATTCATTATAGTTTTGCATAGTTTACCGCAATGACACCGCCATGCTGGTATATTCGCCCCGTGCTGCGGTGTTTCAGCATAATATGTGAATTTCCGAGAAGGAACAAGAAACAGGAGACCAAAGAGAGGTTAGTTGGAAGGATATAAAAGTGAAATTATGTTTGCATCTTCTTGCATTACGGAATAGGAAGTACAGGAGTAGTGTGATATTCGAAAGGGGAAGTCACCGATCAAAAGCTTCGACGGTGTTATACAGGTTTTTTTGGCTTCGTTCTCTTTTCATCGAATCAGCATGTGTCCTTGTTAGGAACCGCCTGAATCACATTCTCTCGCCTGTGCCGACTGCTCCAGTTTCGGTCAAGTCCCCGTGTAATGTACAGCAGGATCCTTTTACTCGACTGCAAGGCAAGAGCCGTGACGTCAGCGCCGGCAACGAGCATGAACACGAAGCAGTCTTGCTTTGGGCCATCCGCGCTGCGACGAATTTATAACGTGCCTGTTGGTCTGAACTTATTTGTTTGCGGCATCAGACAAAGCTAGCGCGGGTCAACGTGAGTTATGTGCTAGGCGCGCTCCCGGGAGTTTGAGCCGACCGGCACGCACCTACGGCTGCTACGCCAGCGGGAGAAGGGGGAGGGAGAGGGGCGTGCCGTGTCAGTAGCACTCCTTCCGGGAAGACCAGAGGGGTGCGTCTTCCTGTAGGCTCGGACTGAACGGACATTACGGCACAGAACCGGAAGCTAAGAGGGAACTGTGGCATCCGGTTGTCCAAACAGGGGAAACCGAACACCAAGCGTCATTGCATGAATACTGCGGTGGTGCGCTCCAACTACGCTTCGGAAGCGGCACTCGTCGATGTAAGCCGGGGCAACTGCAAAAAGTCTCGACCTCAAAATTTCGACCTCACTCAACCTCAAACTCACGCGTGAGGTTGAGGTCGCATTTGCTGACCTCACTCGCAAAATTTCGAGCCGTTGCCGACCTCACGTCGTGAGGTGAGGTTGAGGTCGACCTCATGAGGTCGAAACCTCATGAGGTTGCCCACCTCTGGTCAGAAGCAATTAGAAGACTGGTGGAGAGAGAGGCGTGCTAGGAATTATTAGCTGGATAGGCGGGTGGGTGGTGTGGTGTCACCGCACCGACACAAAGGGATGCTTATAAATTACAATTGCCTGTCTACGAACTGCGATCAGCCCCAGACCCGGGATAATGTCCAGTGTTACTCCAATTGTATTCCATTTTTACTCTTGCTCTTCGTTGCTGGCTAAAGCTACACCCCGCCTCCGCTACCGCCGGCATCCATCAGACGGCGCAACGGACAGAATCGTGTGAAAAGAATCGTCGCGCTATATTGGCGCAGGTGCTCACGAAGAGACGCCGGCATTTGATTCCTGCACGCGACACGCGGGAAAAGGCGAATGCACCGATGCAGTGAGATCCCTGCGGTGGAAGTTATCCTCTTCCTCTAGAAAAAATCGCCCCTCAAAAACCACAGCATGGCTTAAGGGAATCGGCAGGCTGTTCACAACAATTCGTGGTTGGCTGGCGCCTTTGTCGTATACCGTTAGCTATCCTGATTGAACAGGACACGGACGCGAGCCGGTCACGAAGCAGACGGTCTTGCGTGCGGTACGCTTCGAGAATTCGGTTCCCCGTTGATTGACGCCTCCTGCAGTCTCCAAAACGCTCCGCGGTTTCAGCCCGCATGACCTCCACGTGGTATCTGCGACCGAGCGTTCTCTTGGGACGTTAAGCGGCGCTAATTCGCGCTAACGCATCTGTCGCGCTGCCTCGCTCTTTGAAGAGAGCAGCGCACGTCTCGGCGCAGCCGATGTGCGGATGGAAAGCGTCACGCGAGAAAGTCGTGAGCGGGCGCGACGAGCACGCATGGTTTGCCACTCGCGAGCTCCTCTCCACTCCTCTCTCTTCTTGAACAAAGGCAGACACGTGATGCGAAAAAATAAAAAAAAAGTATGCACTCCAGAGAGGCTGCTCGTAGCTAACGAGTCCTCCTCCTTCCCCTGTTTTCGTTTCGCGATGTTTTTGTCGGCACAGACGGAACAAAGGCGACACTATAGATGGCTTCACAGAACGCTGCTTGTGCGAGAAATGCGGAGGTAAGTTTCATGTTCCTCGTTTTTCATCTGTAGGCCCTCGGTTGCTGAGTATTCAGGCAAGCTGTCTTCCTGAAACATTTCTGCCCCCGTACGAACCTCACCTTGTTGCGCATTTTCTAGAGTGGACGCTGTACCGCATTTTTTACGTACAAGCGAGATATGTGTGTTGTTAACACCTGTAAAAGACTAACACCTGTAAAAGACTGTGTTTCTGAAGCTTAGTGGGTGTAGGCCGCAGTTTAAATACGTTTTCCGGGCTGGTGTGTTTCAATTAAATTAGTGCAGCTTTTGAACCAGTAACAAAAGTGCTCATGGCTGTAAGCAGGTTCTCTCCTAGTACTTACCTGTTAGCTTGATTAGAAAGTCATGCACTTAGACGTGCCGTTGCATTCTAGACATTGTCATAGAGGCGAGATGCGTAGAAATAAGTCGTAGTCGGAACTGTTGATTCCTGCGTAGTCGACCCCATAGCGGCATCCACACGACTTCTGTTGAGTGTCTATTTCATGACTGGCTGGCGCGTTTTTGAGTGCCTATCATGACTGGGATTCGTCACCTTCATTACTGAGATAGAGCAGCGCTCGTCAGTCAGCCAACACTGGATTTTAAGGGAACATTTTTGTGCATAAGTGGCCTTGGTTTTTCAAGCCTGCTATTTAGGTGAGTGTTCAGGCAACTGTTCTCCGGCACGCCAAGGCGGCGAGGAGGTCTTAGGGAAAAGGCGAACGGAGTCAGGCGCAGTGTTTTTGCAGCCGACAACTTGAATTTACTTTGACTTCAGTCAGAAAGGTTTTACGATAGGATTTTGTTTCTTGGATTAAATATTTTTGTTGTCTTCACGGCCACACCCGCTTCGAATCGCCTGGCAAATATAAAATGTTTTGCAAAAAATGAAAAGGATGTAAAGTGAATTAAAAGCTATGGCCTCAGGGGAGCAAAGAAAATCAAGGATCACGAAAAAAAATGAGCAAAATGAAGAGGGGATGCGTGAAAATAAGTTCAGCTAGGCAGTTCTTTTGGAATCAGAAGCAAAGTTCCAAGCGGCAGTGACCCGTGAGCTGAGTGCTTGAAGGCAAATGGGAGGGCGCTTCGTTGCTAGGAGTGCAGTGACTTCACTAAATAAAACATTTAAAAATTCGTCATCGCACGCACTCTGATGCTCCCACACGCGGCCATGACGCGCACTCGCATGACACAGGTTAACTGACGCTGTCTGGATAGCGGGAAAAGAAGAGCATTGTCTCACGTGAGTCATTCCTTTGGATGAACGACTTCGCCAGTCGCCGTTCGATCACTGAGGCTTGCGCTACGTTTTCGTCACCCGCTGAGCAACGCGACATGCACACGCTGTCCTCGCTGCCAAGCAGTTCTTCACATATTTCCACTGCATGTTTACGTAAAAGAGCCAAACACGTGCTGTTAAGACTGCTGCAGGCACGCGCGGAGCCTCCAAGCTCCACCCGCATCATGTGTCACGGGCACAAAACAGCGTGTAGCGTTTACTACGGCGACGTGCAGAGAGCTGCTTTTGGAAAGGTCTCCAAACAGGGCAAGGCCCCTGTTTCAGCGACCAAGTATTGATAGGAAGGTATTACGCACCTGTCGTGTGGGTTTCCCGCTACACAGATGTTCCAACATACATTACATACATGCCGGAAGATAATAGAAGCGACATGCCCGTAATTGCAGCGCACCAGCACTCTCGGACCTATCTTTGTTGCGTGCATGTTGGCATCGCACACATGTGTACGAACCATGGAGTTTGAGGTGAGACGTCAGTTTCCAATCTTTGTCCTCGGTACCCGTTGACAGAAAACGTATGGCTGTCAAGCCTTCTCGTCTGAAATGTTGGCCGCAGTCTTCGCATCCCGTTTAATACCGGGGCCCCTCGTACGGTCGATTCTTGACGCTTCTCACTTTTCAATGCCTAGCAGTAAAATTTCATTTCCGGCCATTTGCTGCATTTTGTCAAGTGCATGTCCTTAAATATAATTTAAAAAAGCCCGTTGCGGTGGCTTCGTGGTGGTGGCGGTCAGCTGCTGCTGCCAAGGCCGCAGAACCGAATCGCCGCAGCGGTGGCCGCATATCGATGGAGGGGAAATGCAAACACGCCCTTGTGATATGCGAAGCCAATGAACGTTAACGCACCTCTGGTGGTCGAAATTAATCCAGAGTCCTCCACTGCAGCGGCTTTCATAACCCTTCGGAAGCTTTGGGACGTCAAACACTACCATACCGTACCCTAAAATGCCATGCTATACCATACCGTACCGCGCCCTACAATGCCATATTGTGCCATACCATACCGTACCGTGCCCTAAAATGCGATGCCATACCGTACCGTACCCTACAATGCCATACCGTACCGTACGTACCGTACCCTACATTGCCATGCCATATCGTACATGCCATGCCGTACCATGGCGTAACATACCGTACCATACCGCACCGTACCCTACAATGACATGCCATACCATATTATACCGTACTGTACAGTGCCATTCCATAGCATACCACACCGTAACGTACCATACCATACCATACACACCATTCCACACCGTAACATACAATACGATGCCATGCCATACCACACCATACCATACTGTTCCCTACAATGCCATTTCATGCCATGCCATGCCACACCATACCTATATATAATTAAAAAGGCCACGATGAACCTGTGCGATAAAATTTCGTTTTACTGCTTTTCCGAGCTGCAAAGAAGCACAACTTGCCGAGCGCATCTCATAAAAGAAATGAGACTGCTCTAGCGCCTTTCCGTTTTTTCTTCGCATGGCGATGCACACTGTGCCTTGTGCAGCTTTCCTGGACATCAGCAACTAGCGTCACCTGTTGGCAGCCAGTAGCGAACACGACGTAACACAATGGCGATATTTTAAACTTGTAATGTGAAGAAAACTACAGAGTCCGGAGAGATTCTGCGCGAACAATGGGATTATCACGGCCGACTCTTCCTCCTTGCTGCAAAATCTGGCCTATAATATGCTTTCCGCGCTCACAGCTGTTTCCCATCGTCATAGAAAATTAATGGGATGCACCGAACATTCGAAATTCCCGCGATGATTTTGAGTGTTCAGCGCCACGCGGTACGTGGCGGCAACCGTGGAAATTAGAAGCGTTTGTCCAGATTTTCTGGGCTTGAGTATGTACGGTCGCTTCCGCTATTACATGGGAACTTGTTTATTGGTGGTAACGTTTATTCGCCTTGTTTCCCTTGAAAACCTCCGTTAGTGCGTGAGTGATCGATCGATCTTTGTCCATAGGCGAAGCTCGCGTTACAGGGAAGTCCCGTGCGCGTAATTAGCCACAGCGTAGAATGGGGGTATCTTTTTGCCCGGATGTAATTGCTTCACGTCCGGATAAAACCGCTTCAGTAGACAGCGCTGTGTTTTCGCTACTCCAACTGGAAAATAAGTTCTTTGTTTAACGCGAAGAAGATGGGCTGACACTGCAAGCTGTTCCTGTGGCGAGTCACAGGACGATATTGATTGTGTTGTCTTGGGAGCAAGTACGCCTCATTTAGGAGGCAAAAAAGAAGATAAAACACCGCAAAGATAATTGGACGCGATGCGTGAAGGACCGGTGCACTTCTTAGTGCCACGCAAACTCGACATTGGCGCCTCATGACTGTCCTCATATCGTTGCAACGTGCTCCATTTACATCAAGTTAGAAAGGACCGCCAGTGTTATGGGGAATACACCGCTCTCTTGCCGACAAGATTGATTTACAAATGTTTACCTTTAGAGCTACGGACTGAGCAGTTCACTAATATAGCAACTTCAAATGAAGCTGGATTAGAAGGTGCTCAACATACGGCATTCCGCTTTCTTCATATCTTTTGGCTCATTAGGCATGATTTCCTGCACAGCTCTTTCAGGTAGACCTGCGTTGCGCAGACAATCGTAAGTAAAGCTGCAAATGGGCCTAGTTCGTTCATATTCAACTTCGTTAGTGCGCTACTCATGGAAATGAACACTGGACGCAAAAACTACACACACAGACAGGGTGCAAACTATAAACTGATTTTATTACACGGGAAGCTCATTTTATATAGACGGTTGAAAAGAAAAAAAAATGAAGGAACAATCAAACATATATAGACGGTTGAAAAGAAAAAAAATGAAGGAACAATCAAACATGGTGGCGTCAGGGTGCTGAGTCAGCTTCTTCTCGTCTGTGATAGACGGGCATGTAGTCTGCCATCTACTACAGTAAGAAGTCGACCTCTTAGGGACATGAAGAAAGAACCCAGAACCCGCCGCGCATGCCCATCTACCGCAGACGAGAAGCTAATTCAGCACCATGACGCCACCATGTTTGATTGTTCCTTTTTTTTTTTCATTCAACCGTTCATATAAAACGAGTTTCCCGCGCAATAAAATCAGTTGATAGCTTGCGCCCTGTCTGTTCGTGTGGTTTTTGCGTCCAGTGTTCTTCCTTTCCATGAGTAGCGCACTAATGAAGTTAATCAGACAATCGTATCTGAAACTGCCAACTTGTGTAACTTCTAGATACGATTGTCTGAACATGCAAAGAAGCACGTGCTCAAGCAATCGCCTCGTACTGAGTGAATTGGGTGTGTTTCTTTGGATTTATTTTTATGCGTGTTCTTTCTGCCCTTATGTCCTTTGTGCAGCATAAATGTCGCCTTCATTCGATGGGAGGGGCGTATTTTACCTGAAAACAATGAAGTTTGTGAAGTCGTGAGCCGGCGAGCTGCGCGCGGACTGCAGCATTGCCTTTCAGGCGTCGTGCATTCTGAGATTTAGGTCTTCGCTTTGCGCCACTCGCTTGCCACGTATGTTTATTTGTCCTGACGCATCACAGAATAGAGTCGGATAAAAGACACTAAAAACAGAAGTACGGGACTGCGAGACATTTTGAATGGCGTATTTCTTCTGCCGTCTGCAGTTGCGGCTATGGATCGAGGCAAAAAGGTGGTGCCATTCGACGCTGGTTCTTGGAGCATAACGTAATACCACATTCATGTTGGAATGTAAGGTGGCGCACAAACTTAGTTTTTCATGTCTAATCAGAAAGAAATTGTATTGAGGTAAAAATTGATGGTAACAAAATGTTTTCAAACGATACGATGAGCGTACTTATTGAAACAGCGATGAGGGCATTTTCGGGTAATGAATGGATATATAGGTGCTAGCGTCGTAAGAGAGAGGAGAGGTTAGTTTATTTTTGTGCTTGGTAATGCTCATACGCATAAGCCATTTTCGTACCACTCTGACACAATATGAAGGTCGTCTCGAAGTTTACTTTAGAAATTATGGCGGCTAGTCAACTTGAAATGCTTTGAAAAACCACTTGCGAGAAGCGATACAGCCGGGAAGACGATTAATAAAAGTATGCCGTGGGCATAGCATAAATCTCTGCGCTAGTCACTAGATACGCAGAGCCTGTACTCTGAGTCGGAAGTGACAATTATCACGTGCCTAGTGTTTAAACACCGCCCGTGCAAACTACCCGAAATGTCTAGACGACATATAACACAGCGACAGTCGTGTTGATTCATCAGCCTCAAATGGTTCAGGGCCGCGACCCGACGTCGCAAGGTGGCCTTGCGTTCGGGGTAACTAAATAAGCTTGTTCCTTTTGTAAGTAACTCCGTTGCAAACGCATGTGGAACCTTGACGTCAAAATAATTATTACTATTATTTAGGCTGTCTTATGAGGGGTAAGCCGGCGCAACTAATGTCCCTGCAATCTGAGAGGGACCTTAGGCGAAACTAATCCAGAGCACTCCCTGGCAGTGGGCTCACGGCCTGCAATTGCCAGTATTCATCTTGGAAAATTACCCGTAGTAAAATAATGAGAAGTCTAAAGAAAAACTCAGGTAATGGTGTAACGTACGAGTAATATTGCCGTAATTACTGGCGCAGCAATCAAAGCGTTTAATTTCGCTGCTAAGCGCCCATGTTTAGGCTGCCGTTTATCGTGCGCCATTTAGACGCTATAAGATAACTTTGTTTCTGGCGCACTGTTGGGGTTTCCCCACCCTGGGAACTGAAATTTGGTGTTTTCCGCCTGCTCCAGCGTCGCATTTACTCTCACCCGAGCTCGTACACAGAGGAGTCGGCTCTTGCTGCCGCCAGACGCGTGTATGCGGCGCACGTCTTTTTGCCGCAGCCGCCCGAATCAGAAATCGTACGCTATCCGCTTCGGCGCGTTCGCGGCGTGCCGTCCCGTCGAGCATCCATCGGCGCGTTTTCTATTTTGTCGGCGCGCAACTACTGAAGCAAAACAGACGGCCTGGGACGGAGGAAAAACGAAGGGAGCAGACCCAAGAAGAGCGGCGCGATTTCAGCCCATTCCTCGAGAGGGCGCAACTTCCGGAAGCCGGCCATCCGCCGGCGAAAGCCGAGCAGACCGAGCCCCGAACCGCGGCTGCGACGCGACGTGCAAGATATCTGCTTGCTCCCTGGCTGCGCAAAGCAGAGTAGTGTCAGCCGCGGCTCAGTGCTGCGGCAGTGCTGGTCAGCCGTGGGCGCGGTGGTGCTGCGACCAGCGAGGGACCGAAGCTCTGGTTGTCACCGTCTGGAGAGGGAACACGCCTCCTACCTGACCAATCACAATGGGGCAATGCTGCCGAAAAGAAGCGCCACGCGGCGGCCGTGAGTACCACGAACGGCGGCGATGCCAGGTGGTGAACAGCCGCCTTGAAACCGAGCTGTCGTTTTCACGCGCTTGTGAATTAACGCTGGGCAGCTTGCCATATCCGCTTGACGTTGTTACAAAAGGGCCGAATAAGTTACCTTTTTCCTGTACACGTGATTTTCATAAAGTGGCCGTCATACTGTCTGTAGAGAAGGGAGAAGTCTTGCGCCGAATTTTTTCTAAACCTCCTGCTGTCACTGAGTGCAGCGTAGTCTGTGCATTTCACGTTATTAATCTCAAAGTAGTCTTGTTTTTGTACGCACACTAGAAGTTGTTGATTCTGTCACCGTGTGCGGCTGCGTGCTAGTTCAGCGTCCCAGCATCACGTTTCACTAAGGAGGGGGGAAACGCGATGCTGCGTCCTAATCTGTCCCGCACGTATTTACTCTCTCGGCGTTAATCACTGCGCCGCGCGTTTTATCTTCGGTGATCATATGTCACCGCGGCCCACTTGTTGCCCCCTGGTTGCGACGTAGTTGCTTGGCCTGTTGCTCTTGCGCCGCACAACTTTACGTGAGACTGCATACGCCCGAAAAAAAAAAAAACTGCATCGCTAGAGATTTACTCAAGCGCGAAGTTCGCAAGTTTCAAGGTTCAAGTTTCGAGCTGCTTGATAAGCACATCATACTCTCAAGAGTCACGGCAAGTGGGAGAAAGGTATTACAGTAAATTAAAGCAGTTGACACAGTGCCAGTATAGCTGGCCACAAATAATGTAAGATATAGTTCATTGTGGTTAGTGACATACTGATAATATAAAGGTACAATTATATCATTAATAATCGTCACACTCAGCGAAAAACGCCAAGATCTCGTGACTTTACTGGAATATACAACTGGTCAACCGTAAATTGCTCAGTATAATAAATAAATAAACCTTTAAAATACTAAAATACCGACAATGTTTAATTGTTAACAACAAGTTAATCATACTCGTGGTTAAAACGTGTGGTGGCAGTCATGAAAGGACCTGAGCAGACCTAGGGTCCTCAAAGAAGTCTAAAACCTTTTTTTATGAAGTCAGGGTGAAGCTACAGTCCCTTTAGAGTTGGAAAGCTGATCGAAAATGTACGAAATAAATCGTTGAAAGAGTGCAGGGTACAGCGGCGAAAAAAAAATAATAATACGGGATATACATTGTTACTACACACGTGCCTTTCGAAATGTTCCGAAAATTTCTGCTGGCTACTTAATTTTATTCGAGACCGGTTGTTGCTTGCGTGTTGGTATCCCGTATCGGTTCACAAGTCGAGCGCTTTGTGAGGCGGCTGCTCGTATACATATCTAGGCGTCTTTGTATCATGTTTATGGGCTCTGGGGTGGGCAGCATACCGGGCCCCTTACATCATCGAAACGCCACACATAGAAGAAAGGGAGAACGGGACTTTCTGAGGGCGGCGCGGTTGAGGCATTGAGGCGAGCGTCACGTAGCGCCCTGTGGACATTCTTCAGGCGCAATAATAACTACACCCACCAGGCGGCCCCGCAATACCGCCATAAGCTCATGCAAGTGTCTGTGTGCAGAGGAGCGCAGCCGGCGAAACGCGAACGAACGTTGTTCAGGCGAGAGGCCGGGTTAGATAAGGTTGAAGATAGCGGCGCCTTTTGCTCGGCTGTGCACAGTTCTAGAGCTGAGTTCCTCGTTTAATGCCGGCGGATTTCCTGCGCGCGTGCAAATAAACACCGGCCTCAGCTCCGGCGCGCCGCTCGGCTACGCGGGCTGCTCTTCCCCGAGCGCACAGGGCAGGCCGACTTGTCTGCGAGACGAGCGGCAGTCGTGACTCTTTCAGTATTGCACTTTGCTACGCTATGCGCCGCCGAAGCGCCACCGACGCTCTGCGGAGGGAACGCGAACGCAGAGTAAGGAAACGATCGACAGCTGCGTATGCTTCGTAGTATCGACCAAGGAATGTGGATAAACATATGGACGTCCTTGAGCACGAGCGCAAAGGAAGGGCACACGCTTAAGGAGACGCTCAATTCAGAGGTATCCCCCGGGTAGCTATCGCCCGCGCTTGGTACGGGCCAATTTTTTGAAGAACTTCTTTCCCGGGAATGAAGCAGTTACTGCGTGCAACTCCGGGGAATTTTCAGCGAACGTTTTTCTTTTGAACGGCGATTCTTAGCAACCAATTAGTTGTTTTTTCGTACGTGCATTGCACGGCCGTATAACTTCTGTCCAGAAGAGGAAAAAAAACAAGACGGTCTCCCTTCCACGCGGAAGTCTTGGTCAGGGGCTGCAATACAGCAGCGAGGCACGACGGCGCCTTTAGGAGAGATCCGGGGCGCTTCGCAGTCTCCGGGAGAATCCCACGGCTCAGCATTGTAGGGGGCCGCCGTGGCGACGCGCTATCGACCTCGTCTCGAGCGTCGCGTACCGGGCTGGGTCAGTGGCCTTCGCCTTGAGCGAGCTATTCCGCGAGCCGTTCCTAGAAAGGGCCATTTACTTTAATACTTTTAAAAAGAGGAGTACGAGGACAACGAGCCCGCTCGTATACACGGTCTAAGAAAAAGGAAACAAAAAAAAACTCGCGGCAAAAGAAGGTATACGAAAGGCTTTTCACACTGCGCTTGCTAAATTGATGCGAAGGCAGACTTCCTACGTCGTTCGTGCACTAGTTATTTATTTCGCTCGACAGAAAGGGTGGAAGGCACGGTGCCGTCATCCGTTGCATGAATCCGGTTTTGCCGTAATGAACGGTCGGGACTGCAAAGTGCATTGAACTGAGATAAAAGAAAGGCCAAATACAGCCAGACAGCTTCGTAGACAGCTAAGCTTGCATAAAACGCTGAAGCTAAATGCAGCATCATGCGTCTCGTTCACTATCTCTTCAAGTTCCCCTCTTCGCTTCACATTATCGGCCGGTGATGCGGATATGTCCTCGGCGCAGTCTGGGACGCTCTGTGCCTGAAGTGTTTGTTAAGACTTCGCTGATTCTTGCATCATGTATTGCGCTCTGAAAATCTCATCTCACGCCCATGTCGTTAAAAAAGGACTGCATGTGTTTATAAAAGCATGTAAGGTGCGTTTAATATCACTGTTTGTTAACAAAGCCGAGAGTAAGTTGTTTTTCGCATATGTTCGCATTAAGCCACAAAGAATTCATGTACTGGCCAATAATATCAGCTACATTCCTGTAAGAAATGCTTTAATGGTAACTTGCCTGAACTTCTCGGTCAGCTTACGTAATAAAATGACTGGTGAATACCGCTGACTGCAATCGTGGATATTGAGCGATGAAACAAGAAAACATATTTCGTGTCATTCCGGATACAGGAGAGATGTCAAGCTTTATTTCACGTTTAATTTATTCTGCACATCTTGCACACCTTCTTCGCCTTTCGATTGGACAGCGCACAGAGTGAAGCGTTTGAGTGAGCAGTCTCGACTACGCACTAATATTTGTTTCGACTGTAACTAGCGACTTATCTGTTGCAGCTATGACTGTTATGCGTCAAGCTGCAGCGTACAATTCAGTGCAAATGCTAATTTTGCACTGAATGTATGCATTATTTTATGTAGATTCATTTGGCGATGTTGGCAATAGTTGTACTCAGCCTCTCCGCAACAATCATTTGTTTACTCACGGTAGGGAAGTGACATCAGTCGAAATGAAGCCCTCAGAATAGTTAGGCGCAGACATTGGCACGCTTTGAACAAATCGATTACAAAACAGCCTTTCCCGCTAAATAGCTTCGGATAGGCGCAAGTCTAATATATGCATCACCTATTAACAATGAACAAAGAACGCAAAAAAAAATCGTGCGCTCAGCAGACGGATACAAGATTACGGATAGGAAGGAGCATGGAAATAATGCATTAGGTATTAATACAATGTCACTTTAATATAGAACAGGTATCATAGCTCTTAGAGCTGTCCTTTTATCTTGTGAGTCAGTTTGCGACCGCTGCACTTTTTCTATCGTGAAATGATACTCGTCTGGGCTATACATGCACTGTCGAGCTCAGAACACGCTCAGAACACTTGTGTTCTGTGCACAGCGCAAATTGTGTTCTGGCGCGTAAGGGTGTCAGCGTGGTACTAATGTTCGATGGTGAATTCACGCACACACGCACATTCGAGGTTGGTAGGTTTTGGCTCTATGGGGTTTAACGTCCCAAAGAGACCCAGGCTATGAGGGGCGCCGTAGTGGAGGGCTCCGGATAATTTCGATCACCATGGGTTCTTTAACGTGCACTGACATCGCACTGCACTGACATCACACAGCAAACGGCCCTCTAGCATTTCGCCTGTATCGAAATACGACCGCCACGTCCGAGATCGAACCCAGGTCTTTTGAGTCAGCAGCCAAGCGCCATAACCACTGAGCCACCGTGGCGGCTACATTCGAGGTTTAGATGGCCTAAATAATGCCAATGAAAAGGGACAGGACTACGCCACAGTGTTTTACAGGTTGAATAAGGAATCATGCCAAATTTTTCGGTTCAGCTTCCGCAAAATACCCCCACTGAATTGAGACCAGCGACCGGCCTACAAACGCCAAACCAAATACGCTCGTCACAGCGTGGGTGTTTTCAAGACGTTTTCAAACATCAAGCAGTACTACACTCGACAGCTAAATCGCTGAAAGCTAAGCGTTAGCACATAGCGTGTTCTGTGCATACACGCTGGCTAAAAAGCAATCTTTTCAACCGCTTGCTGCTTGCTAAATGAAACAATTGTGACGTTTTCATTTCGAATAAGGATATTCAAATTTTCACTGAGGACAACTGAAAGCGTAACAGTTGCTATGACAAGAAACAAATAATGATGTTTATTTGCATGTCCTTGCTGTCTGTTTCACACCTCAGCTGTTTCCTGCGCTTACAGTGAAACGTCAAGATGCAGCAACAGGCATCCTCGCTCAATCCACGGGAGTGAGGAAAATAAGAAGGCGAAATTTATGAACAAAAATCTGCCCACACGCGAGGCACTTATGCGGATGAGCGTGTTGTCAGCAGCGGGTGGCATTCCTGTATTTAGGTTGTCGCGTCGGGAGTCGAGAGGGTCACCAAACCTGTCAACTACGCATCCCGCCGCCCGTCACGCCCTAATGGGCTACCCGAGGACAGCGCCCTGCCACGGTTCACGGAACCCGTGCAGGTCCGGGCCAACGCCACCTGTATACTGCACTGACGTTATAGAGAAGCGCAATGGGTGTTTAAAAGCTATTAGTTTTTCCCAACTTGTCGACCGTGCGCATCTCACCGGGCGCATCAGTGTGAAATCCTTACGGCGTGAATTTTCGTCCAGTATTCCATACACGGGGCAAAACTGCAGGCTCGAGTCGAAAGGGGCATTGAAGCGGTGCGCGCTGGAAGTGCATTCGAGCATAGCGCTTAACCATGCCGTCCCGCCGTTGACGAACGTTAGACATATTCCTCCTGCCCTCTGTCTTCTAAAACTATACCTCTCACTTTTGGTCTACTGGAAACGCATGCAGCCACGAAATCACTATAAACGCATCTCATTTGCTGCAGTGCGGACGCATATATTGAAATTTATGAAATCACATTTATAGTTTAGTCCAATCAATGGCATTCCGATAATTGTTACCCGACTCCCCATTGCGACACCGGCTCTCTCTTCAACAAATGGCTCTGCTCGCCCGCTTGTTGGCGCCCAAATGGAAGCTACGCCCCAGCGCCCTCACTGTGGAGTCCAGGCTGCGCCATCGTAGCGCTGTTTATGCGCGGAGCCTTCTGCGCTGCGCCTTTGTTGAAACACTTGCATTTTCTCCGCGGCGCAGCCTGTCAGGAAAAACGCTAAGGCGCCCGTGTGCTGTGCGATGTCAGTGCACGTTAAAGATCCCCAGGTGGTCGAAATTATTCCGGAGCCCTCCACTACGGCACCTCTCTCTTGCTTTCTTCTTTCACTCCCTCCATTACCCTTCCCTTACGGCGCGGTTCAGGTGTGCAAAGATATATGAGACAGATACTGCGCCATTTCCTTTTCCCCCAAAACCAATTATTATTATTATTATCAGCCTGTCCTTTAAGCGTGGTACAACGCAGTGCGAAAAATTCCAAGACGGCGAGCCAAAGCGTATGCGAATCGCTGATACGGGGTTAGTACTGCGCGTGCTGCAGTCTGCGCAGCGACGACCGATATGGCATTTACTACGGGCGGATGTAAACGCGTCCTGCAGCCACAGATAAATCTCAAGGTGACCGCGTAGAACAGCGGGAAGGGTTTCCGCTCAGGCCGCTACACCCTTCAGCTGACTCCACTTGCTGCAGGCCATAATGGCGTTTCATCGTCATGCGGGAACTCCAAAAATATGCGGTAACTGAGGAGAATGGAAAGCCGAATTGAGGTTCTTGATTTGACTCGGAAAAGGGACGTACAAAATGGCGGCGACGAACAAGAAGTGGTACCGCTTCTCGAGTCGTGTATTATTTTCAAGGGTAGAGACGGAATAGTAGCCTCCTATTCGCTTCTGTGATAAAAAACCAAGTACATTATACTTGATGGCACAGACGGGGACATTTATCTGTATTTATTTTTGTCCCACTGCAGTAATTGTATTCTAAAGATGGAAGCTCTGAGTGCTTAGTATAGTGCTTTGCTCTTTTATGAACGCCCCGTTATTGTCAACGTTCTTTTTCTAACTATAGTTAATTAGTTTTTGTGGTATACAATCTAGGGCGGTGCGAACATTGGGAATTTTCGAATAGCGAATCGAATATCCTTCTATTTGATTGCATAAACGAATGAAATAGTGCGTATTGAAAATTATTCGGAACGAATTGAATCCGTTGTCATGTTTTCGACTAATTTTTGTATAGTTCGCACGAAGTTCGAATAGGGCACGCCGTACTTTTTTTCCCCGGATACCGTTTCAAATATAAGGCCCACTCCGACGCCCCACAACATGCTGCCGCGAGCTGTCTTTGCGGAAGGGCCGGTTCAGCGCAGCGACGCGACCCTGTTCATGTGGCCGCGTTCATATTTATCATACATACGGCCTTCAAGGCTAGACGACGAGACTAGGTTCAGCTAGGCTTAGCAATTCCTGTATACACGCCTGATCGATATCGGAGGCCATGGCTCAAACACTCGTCACTCGATCTCATCAACTCAGATTTCACGCTAGTTTGTTCAGTGTCGTAATCTGTACCAAAAGGTAATTTTCTTATGCGCATGACATCATGGTCGCGGAGTTAATACACTGGTTTTGTGTTCCGTTTCGCTAGTGGAGATAAGGGTTAGTTTTTCAACCGCTTCAAGCTTCGACTTCTTTACTTGTGCGTCGCCGCTGTCGCGTCGCTGTTTCGAATATATTCGTTTTATACGAATATTCGCACAAGTAGCGAATAATCTCGCAAATATTCTATTCGCATTCGATTCGGTTTTGGAAAAGTACTACTCGCTTATCCCTGATAACATGGCGTAAATTGAGTGACCAGGGATACACGCACACACGCACGCTTAACGATAACGATGATCAGCGCTTGTCGTCGCAGTGAAAATAGAAAAAAAAACATGACAAAGAAACGACCGCACCGAATTTCGTTGCGCTGAACTATGACAGCGACGCCACTGTGCAAACCTTCGGTGCGACTCCTGCAGACGTTAGCCTCTTCTAACCAGAATTTGCCATACCGCGTGCAAAGGAAATTTAATTGTACCGGCATCTGCCAGTTAGTGTGCTAAAGAAGCGAAAAAAGGTGCTTTTAACGAAATTGTTATCCTAAAAAGGGATTTGCAGACAAATACTGAAACTAACAGACTAAACACAGCTAAGCTAAAAGAGAACAAAGGCACACACAACCTGCGCCTGACCTGCTTTGTGTGTGCCTTTGTTGTCTTCGTTTAACTGAGCTATTTTCCATCCGTTACCTTCGGCAATGAACCAACTAGCCCTGATCGAAATTTTAAACAAGGAAAATGAACAGCACATCGCAAGCTGAAAAAAAGAAATACGTTTGTTTTAAGGCGTTCTCATTACCCGTGTTCACGAGCAGTGCCGCTCAGTATTTCAGTTGGTGCGAAAACTAAGATAACGAAGCTGTACTTCTTGTTTACGCACAGGTGACTTTTGAACGCTGCGGCAAAAGGAGATCGGCTAATCCTCGCAGTCTAGGTCGCTAGTGGTTCACAATTCAAGCAAGCACCGCTGGCACCCTTTTATCTACCCTGGCTGTATGCCAGCTCTCAGAGCACAAAGTCCACCCGCGACGTCTGAGCGTACGATGCTCCAGTTCCATGTTATGTCTAGAATTCGCGACAACTGGCTAAAAGGGGTCGATGATACTCTCTGCCTCGCAACCTAAAACAATGGCGCCGCACGAAAGCGCTGACGAAAGCGGAGGCGCTAGCGGGAGCTCACCGTTCAAAGGGTGTAGCCCTCTTTCTCTTACAGAACACCGCACGAAACGCAAGACAATTGAGCCAAACTGGGGGTGGAGGAGATAGACACACGAAAAGTGCAACCATGGACGCTCCCAGGCGAGCAAGACAGGCGAGGACGCTTCACATCCAAAAGTCCAAGCGAACGAGGACTAATGAGAGAGTAGGTCGATTCACATGATCACCACTCATTTTTCTGCGCGGTATGTTAGAATAAAACGATGGGCGTAAGGCAGCCGCTAAAGCGCTAAACAATGTTACTACCATGTTGTTACGAATAAGACAGGCATGTGTCAAGGGGGGGGGGGGGGGGGGGGGCGCTCCCCGAAATCAAGTTCAGCATCCTCCCCACCCTGTTCTCTCTGCTGTGCTTAGTCAGCTGCTCCGCCCCCCCCCCCCCCCCCGCCAGCTAGAAGAAATTACCTCGGGCCCCTCCCTAAAAAAAGTCCTGGTTATGTGCCTGGAATGAGATGATGATCATTGTGGCCGTTGCCGTTGACGTTAGCCGAGATGCGTCTGCTGCAGGATAAATGCTTCTCCCACTGTTCTCTAATCTGTCCTGTCTGCGCTAGCCACGGCCACCCTATCCCGCCTATCGAAGCGGGATAGGGTGGCATCTGAGGCAGTTCATTAAGTTGAAATATCACCGGTTGTGCAGAGATTTTGTAATCAGGGCGTACAGGAAGCCTATGTAAATATGCTAGGAAGCAATCTGCAGGTACTGCGCAACTATCGTAGTTATCCACAGGAGCAGTAAAACAGTGCCAATTAGAAAGGGTGTCAGAGAGGGAGACAAAATCTCTCAATTGCTATCTACTTATCGAAGGACATTACGAAGAGCACTCAGAGGGTTAATTTGCAAATAAATAGATTCAAGAGTTTAATGATCCTTGCATTACTGACCTCTTGAGAGAGGTTACCAAGAGCGAATGAGAGAGCTTGCTGTAAGAGGGGAGTCAAGGAGAAAATTTACAGGGGTAACTTAAAAGGAGGGAAAAAGGCAGCGCGGGTTAGAAAACAGATCGCAGCAGGTTAAATTCTAGCGTAAATAAAGAGGAGGAAATTTACGGGTTTATGGGTTTACGGGGGTGGTTTAACGCCTCAAAGCTACTCAGGCTATGAGGGACGCCGTAGTGGAGGGCTCCGGAAATTTCGACCCACTGGGGTTCTTTAACGTGCACTGACATCGCACAGTACACGGGCCTCTAGTATTTCCCCTCCATCGAAATTCGACCACCGCGGCCAGTATCGAACCCGCGCCTTTCGGGTCAGCAGCCGAGCGTCAAGAGGAGGAAATTAAATGGCGATTAAACCAGTGGTTATGCGGATGACCAGCGCTTTCTGGCCCGCATTGTGCTTTTGCAACTGTTGCATTTGCCTCGAACGTTGCTGCCACGCATGGGCGACGACTGCGTTTTTGTTTTGGGAGGGTTACAACGAGTGCTTTATGGCGGGATAAACGCGTAAGCACGTCGTGCAGCTTGTCGCGCAGCGTATTTGCGGGCAGCAGCACGAGAGCGCTCTTTTCGACCCGCGGCACGTTTGTGGCTCTGCGCTCCCGCATACGTGCAGCGTTCTGGGTACGACGCTCCGTATTGGATGCATCCGCGTATCTCCAGCAAGGCGACTGATTTGTTACGTTGACGCTATCGGCTTTATGATACCGCGGTGGCTGATTACAGCGCATGCGTAGTATGCTGACTCGTTGGTCCTCGGCGCGTGCGGCTGACTCAGCATCTGCATACGTGGACAGCCCGCCCACTGCTGCGCTCCTCTTGAGGCTTCCTCCTCTCGCTTGCGCCTGCGGCCCGTCCTGCGTATGTGCGGAGGCTTCGTGTTGACAGCGACTACTACTACGGATAGGCCTGGAACCTTCGCCTTAACAGCTAGCGCTGTAAAACGGAGTTGGACGGGACATGCAGTGCGGATAACAGATAACCGATGCCCTGCTAGCGTAACAGAGCGGATTCTATGAGAATCGAGACGTAGCGGGGGGCAGTCGAAAGCCAGGCTGGGGAGGTGAGATTTGAAACTCGCGAGTGAGATATGGGATGATGTTCGGCTTCCTTCAAGACAGGTGTCAGTAACGCCACACGTATGGGAGTTAGTTTCTGGCAGACAGCTACTGCCTAAGCGCTGATATTTGGTTTTAGACTGGCCAGTCATTTCCGTTAACGGGATTTCTCACGAACGATTGCTGGGGGGAATGGGAACAGAGGAAATGAACTGATGTCCTGTGCGCTTTCCGAATGCAGTCCTTAAATGTACGCACAAAAATAGAAAAAGAAAGAGGGGACGTCAGGCGACTCTTAAGCATTTGTAAGGTGCATATGTCCCGTCCTGTGGGCGATGTGGATGGTTCAACGCTGCATACTTCTCGAGGTTGATGGCACAGCCCTGCCGATTCTCTGGTTCGTGGATTTAGAATCTAGTTCCTGCTCTTATTTTTCACTCAGAATGCCGTCTGAAAAACAACGGGTGCTGCTTAAGCGTCGTTGTCACAGATCACTTTCTTTTTATCGGGATTGCTGTGAAAAGTAATGAGACGAATTGAAAGGCAGAAAGGCCTGCTGCGAGACGACGTGATTAGAATATTGCCTATTTTCGGGTTTACTTTTTTTTTCTTCAGAATTTGGGGAGTAACAATATGGGTCTATGTTTCTCGTTCAAATTGTGGTACAAATAAGGTTAAGAAAAAGCTTCATAAGTTTCTTTTTCAGCAGAGCTCATTTTTTGTTAAAGGATATAGAAATGACAGGTTGCATGAGGGACTCCGGAACTTTTTTCTTAGTTGGGGGGAGGGGGAGGGTGGGGGAGGCAAGACTTCGAGTATGTTCTTCTATTTATTTATTCCATGTTTTACTTGCATATTCAATTTTATGTCTCTTGTCGATATCTTATTTAGCGCTGTTCAAAGATGTATTTGTTAACGCATATAAAACTTGAAATATAAATGTATACAAACGAGGAGTCATCGGCTGCATTTAAAAAGCTCTGCGCCTAGTCTTTTTCAGTTCTGCTCACGGAAAGGGGTCAGCTAGTCAACGACTTCTGTTGGGACATGATTGGTTTAGGTTACTGATACGAAATGCTTTACTACTGGCTACGAAGCCAACTAGCTCAACCCCACAGTGATTTGCAATAATAACGTCCTAGAATTGAAGCGTTTGTCAGAAATCTGGTATTAGTGCAAGCAGTTGGAGACTGGGGGGGGGGGGGCGCTGCCCCCTCTGGAGCAATGCTGGGGAGTCCACCGTCCCTGTTGCGGGGCCCCTTGGGTTGCGTCAAGAAACTCTTCACCAAATCAGATGTTGCCTCAAATTCAAGGGAGATATTTTAAGCGCGCAGCAGTCATGGAGAACGTTTCTCCCTTTCTTCTTCCTCTCTCACTCTCTTAACAGCCTTGGAGCGTCGTTACCGTGGGTAGGGCTCATACAACTGTGCTGAGACGCCCGTACAGTACCCGTTGTATGGCCTCGCGCTTCTTCGCGAACTTATCTTCATATTGAGCCTATAGCCATGCGTAACGAGCGTTGAATTAACATTAAAATAAACAGTGATTACCTAACACCGCTCTGTCTGCTAGTCCCCATGCGGTGCCTTTAGCTTGGTGCTCTCGCAAGCTTTGTTTTCTTGAAAGCGCATTTCCAGGTAGAAGCGGGTTTATTCGAATTTTCAGAAATCAGCTCATGGCGCAAGAGTCGCGTGAAAACGGGTTTTACCCCAAAACGAAAGGCTCTACACCAAGCGAATCACAATCGAACTGCAGTATGCCGCGAATCATTGGGGTACTGTGTGAAAAATCATAAACATGAACGCAAAGGCGGAAATTTATCTCGAACATTCTAGGCATATAAGCCATTGTTTGCTCTTATTCTGCAAGAAAATGACGTTGTTCCGCGTCGTGAGCCAGAGTTCTTGGAGTATTCAGTTCTTATACGGTGCGTGGGAAATCGCTGTACCGGCACCGTTTTAACGGATGTATGTCCTAGGCTGGCCCGCCCTTTCACGTCGGGCACTCAATCTGCTGGCTATTATTGTAACCAGTGCGAACACCGAGAAGGAGTTTCACTGTTTCATGCCTGGACTGAAAGGAACGTGTTGCGATTGTGGGCGTAAATATTGAAGAACACGCTTGTATATATTACAGCTGCAGTCGTAAAAAACCACGCAATTGTGTTGCCGCTTGTGGTTTGTTACAGCTCCTTTAAAGGCATTGCATATTTCTGTACGAGAAGACTGTTGCTTGAAGCTTGCGAGTGGATAAATATAACCAAACTCCGAATATTGTGCATAGCACCATGAAAACTTCCATAAAGTCCGAATTAATTTCTCGAAAAAGCTGGCTCCGAAACAAACACCCTGTGATATTTCCCAAAAATAAACTACGAAAACACAGAGAGTCCTCGCATGTAGAGGCGTTTGGTGCCTTGCCCATCACGTCAAGAAGCATCGGCAGTTGATATGAATGGTTAGAGCCTTGCGTTCCTCCAGCAGCAAGAGATGGCGCCTGCGAAGCAGATATGAGCAGTATTATTACACTGTGGCTGTACCGAGGAGTAATGTGGCTCGGTAAATGTCAGTGCGGGATCCCAACTGTTCAGTAAGCCTCTTCCTTGTGCGTAACAAGCATGATAGCTTCCGAAGCAAGGGGCCAGATTCGCAAGGACCATTTCATATTTTGGAACCGCGCCTATATTGAAGCTAATTCATCCTTTTACAAGAGTTAATTTGAATGTCGTATGTATCAAAGCGACATCGCAGTTGTGTATTCAGGATAGTCGCTTTTGGGCTCTTTTGTCGAACCATGCGTGGCTGAACCGCTAAGCCTCACAGTAGGGTCGCTTTGTGGACTTGCAGAAAACTCAAAGAAGAAACGTTAATGTATGCTTACGTGTCCAAGCCACAACCGAGCAATTAGGCTGTCTGCGTTGGAGGGCCTTTCATTAATGTTTATCGCAGGTAGCCTTTTACTGTTGTATGGTGGGGCATATAGTCAAGAGACCTATGTGCAGCGCTATCGTATAAAAGGTAACATTCACCAAGATTGCAGTACAGTGTCGTTTTCGCGTTAGACGCTCGCCAATATGCGACCTCCACCGCCGGTGAACGCAAGTGCAAACTCATGGGCAGCAGCTGCTGAAGTGCCATGGACACCGAGGCGACGCGACTAGTCTTGTTAAAAATCCAAGTGTCGTCCAAGACGAGACGCTACGGAAATTGTACCACTGGAAGACTGCCCTCTGCCGCCTCTGAGCAGTATGTGTGCGGCGCATGCTGAACTAGTTGAGCTCGGATTGTGCCATAGTGGATAAGGGAGGGGGGGGGGGGGGTGCGCTCGAAAGGCTGGCGAGGCTCTTCTCCGAGCGCGTGCCTCTCTTTCGCCGACGCCGGCCGCCGAGCCCGCGCCTGACAGGTGGCCGCCGTTGTTGCGGCGCGTGCCTGCGCTGTCGCCCAAAGCGCGCGGAAGGCACGCGGCCAGAACTCGCGGATTGACGCCTCAATTGGAAGAGAAACTGTCGGGGCAAACCGCGCGCTCGCAGCGTGAGCTTTTATCACGAGCAGCTCCGTTAAACGGCGGAAGACGTACTGCGTCACATTCCCCCGCGGTGGAGATCGAACGAGACGGTAGCTTTAATGTGACGGAATGTGGCTCTTTATACGAGTCCTTCCGAGCTGAAGCACTTTTATTAATTGAAGGAATTGAAAGACGCTGCGTTCAGATAAAGTCTGGAATATTCTAATGTAGTTCCCACCAGTGGTGGCGCCCTTCCGCCACCGGCCCACTAGTCTGAAGGGCGAAAGGCGAGGCTTGACATTACTAAACGACACACTGTATCGGTGGTCGAATGCAAATCGCGTACCCTTCAAATGTTCCTTCACGTCGGAAAACAGACTGACTTCCGGCGGCGCTGTATGAGCGGACCGTAGTAAGCTGGGCTAAGCGAAACAGCCGCCCTCATTATCCTACGACGGCATGTATAGAGAGTCCACCGGTGGCGGAAATGCGTCGCCGCTGGTGAGAACACTAGCGAATGGTGTCGTGCTCTTGGGAAAGAGGACAGCCCGGGCGGACAAACCCATTGAACAGCCACTCGTATATCGCAGGCTCTATGACGGGATAAACTTGTCGTGCAACCGAATCAGTTGGGCACGCTTCCAGCAGCGTTCTTATGTTTTACATTCTTCGTCCAATTGCCGCTACTAGGTTGCAAAGAGAACTGGAGAGCTGAAATGAACCGAAGGTTGCGATGTGTTCTTTTTTCAGTTTTTTTTTTTACCGCCAAATGCTGTCAGCTCCCATCAATTCCCGCCTAACTGAAGCGAACATCGTTCGGAAACCGCGCCAAACGTGAGGCCGAATATGAAGACGAATTTTTCTGAAACATTCCGAAATTTTCTGTCGCGATGCATGGTTTCCAGCAGAAAAAAATAGCTACTATGCCATAGCCCCGAGCGCATTTCGAACCGTCGCCATAGTTTCATGAACAGATTCGTCGTGTACCATGTCAAGTCACGCGATGCTGTCGTCGACACGCATTTCGAATGAGGCGCGTGCTGCTGAGCATGAGAACGGTGCGTATATATTTTCTGGAACATCCTCTTCTGAAACAGATTCCAGCTCTAGTCGTGTAGGGATGGAGAAGCAGCGCCTTCTTCTCTTTTCTGTCTTTTTTTTTTTGCTGTGGAGTTTCCAACTGAGCAGCAATACGCATTTGCGGCATTCTTTCAGCGGCGATCCCTGTTGAGTTTTGTCCTTGAACAGCTGCCCACACTTCGAGACCAGTGCAGCCTATAGCATGTCCGCATTTGTACGGAATAACTTACGCGCTGATGTAGCCGCTGTCATGGCAGTGCCCGCAAACAGCGGACGTATATTGTATGAACTCTTCTTGGCAGCGTATGCCTGTTGTGATCCGCCTATGAGGGCTTCGAACTCGAAGGAATATAGAGCATTTTGTATTATATCTTTGCATTCAGCGTTTGTACAATCCGCGTTTCGCAGACTCGTTTGGTGCGTAAACTTTTGCCTACGCACCATCTTCGCTGCTGTTCGATGTATACGTTAACCCAATATTTCTATGCGCTGCAAAGGAAGGAAACGAACGAATGAACGCAGAAAGAAACAAACAAACGAAAAAAACACAAAGTAAGGAAGGAACAAAAGCGAAACCTGTTAGGAGGATTGCACTGAGCAAGTGGGCCAACTTCGGGTTCAAAATGAGGATAGCCTTATTGAAGACAACTGTCACATCCTTAGCGTCTACGCTTCTTCAGAACTTGGCAGCGGAAAACGCTGGAACATTTAAAGATAGAGAGTCCGCGCTTGTCGGCTCAAGTCTCGCGGTGGGCCCGCGGCAGCGCTGGCTACACAGACGCCTATAGGGACGCCATACAAAGCGGAGTTGACACTACGTGCCGTCAATCTGATGGCCACCGGGGCACAAAAGCTTTGTGTCGAGGGGTCGTCCAGGCCGGCCACGTGACGACGTTGCGCACTTGAAAAACATCTGCCGCGGCGGAACACCGCCGAGACTCGAGACCGCGCGCAGCGCCCGAACATCGCGGAAGCACGCCTTCCCTCCCCGGCCGACGACGACCGCTCGCTGGGACACGCGAGAAGACGAGCTGCTGGGAAATCGTCGCCCCTTTTAGCTGCCAAGGCACGTAAGCCGCTCTCAGTCCTTGAAGAAGCGCACAATGCATGCGGCGCTTTGTTGCGCAATCGGAAGTCCCGTGGCACACATTTCATTAGTCGACTCACTGAGTCGTCACGGCCGGAAAAGCGCTGAGGTGTTGCTAATATTTCATTATTGCTGTTAAGTGCGGGCCGGATATGCATCGGCGCAAGTGTATGCAGTATTAGCTGTATGCAGTTATCAGGCGCGGATCAGGCGCGGAAGGTGCTATTAAAGGGGAAGGGCAGGGAGATGGGGTGCCGTATGCCTCGTGCATTTGTTAGGTTTATTCGCAGCAACAAAAAAGTGGGGCTAGTGTTTTTTTTCCGACACAAAATTGCTAGCTCCGCGAATGAGCGGGACCGAGGGAGGGGGAGGGGGGGGGGGAGCGTGGCAACTTTTTGTTCCACCATTCTTGTGCCCACTGTGCGGGAATGCTCTATAATAAAGACTGGTGCATAACGCAAGGAAAGTGCAATGCAGCGCTCTGATTCTGTAGCCCAATTCAGTTGTGTGTGTCCATTTCATAGAGTTTCATACCACAAGTTATTAGTATGAAAGTCTATGGTTCATTTCGTGGCTAACTCGAATTTAAGGAGCTGCTGTTGAACTTAGTTCGACACCAAGTTATTAGACATATTTGCGGCAGACTTGCGCGTTTATGGAGGCACCAGCCAACAGAAGGACGCTGCAGGTTTCCAATTATCTTCTGTTCGGCCCAGTGAGGCATGTTTTCCTTCATTTGGACTGGCAACCCTTTAATCTGTTGATGGGATACGCTGAAAGAAAATTTAAAGACACACTGATCTGGGTGAAAGCTGGATGGCTATATTCCGCTGAAAATTCTTTTACCAAAGGATGACAGGTAGATCTCAGAAACGGCACGGTTCCACTGCAATCATTTTATGCTTTCGGTCGTTTTTTTTTTTCGTTTTATGCTTCGGGTTGAAGCTCGCCGCTTAGTTCTGCGCTGACGTTCATGCCACTCCGTCGCTTAGCAGCAGATTGGGGACTTCGCAGCCCAAGGACCTTGAGCGCAGCAAGCCAGAGCGAATGATGGTCGGTCACGTGAGAGCGCGTGACACGAAGCGCGGCAGCACGTTGCGATGGCTTGCGACATTTCCAGGGCGGCACAGCATTGTGCTCCGCGTACGTGCATCTCGCAGCGACCGTGAAATAAAACGGCCTCTTGGTTGGGAAACAATTGCCGAGCTTGGAGTCCTTCCAGGAGTTCTTTTGAATCTTCAACTGTTCCCAATGACGTAAGAATTCTAATAAGGGCCGCATCGGTAAGAGCTCAGGTGGATTATCTCTCGGATCATCTGTAGGCCAGCTTGACCGGTGCGCTGTGCCGACCAGGTGGTGCTCAGCTTATTAGTATGCCTCGCTGAGAACGAGGAACCAAACTGGAACTTCGCAGACAGTGTAGGCGCGTACTTGGACCGCAGAGAGGAAGATGACGCGGTTCCTTTCGTATAGCTCTGGTGACGAGGGCTCAGCACACGAGAAGAAGCCGTCGGCGGGGTGAAGCAGCCAACACGGAAGCAACCGCTGTAAGACGGTCACAATGCAGCGAGTGGCAGGTATGTACCCCGAGACTAAGTTTAGCACACCTATCAGTGCAGACAAAGGAAGCTGCTGATCCTCGGACTGTTTTCAGGCGTTTTACCCGAGCGGGACTCGTCGGTGGCGAGAACGTGTCTGTGCAGTCTTTACCACCAGAAGGTAGCCGGAACAACGTTTCGTTGGGGCGTGCTTGACACTTTCATATTTTCTTGTCACTGCGACAGAAGTGGAAAATTCACCTCAGAACCGACGACCTCACTTCATCGTCAAGTCAATCTTGCTGACGTCACTCAATCTCAACCTCCTCATTCCAGGGTCTGCTTAAGAGACCTCACCTCATTTTAACATGTTTCATTTTTTTTTTGCACGAGTTCAATTTTTCGTGTGTTCGTGACACGCTGAGTTTTCTGAATAATTCGCTGATACCACAATTGGATAGACGGCGAGAGCGGAAACGCCTAGAGTACAGCAAGCTAAGAGCAAGTCCGAGCCGAAGGCGGTATGCTAGGCATTCGATTGGTATTGCAAAATTGTCATTGTTGGTTGTTGATAAACTGACTTTATTTCAAGAATGTTGAATAAACCACTAGCTTAGGTGCTGCGCCATGCTAAATAATGAATAAAAATTTCAGGACGATTACTTTTTTCCTGATTATATCCGCGAAAATACCGTTTTCTGTTGTGGGGTCAATAATACGAACGATTTTACCGAAGTATCATTGCTGTTTATACCACGGTCGGTCTATCAACGAACGCCTTATTCTGAGAGTCTTGAATAAAATAATTATTCGCATCTATTACCATGTTAACGAATTCATTGAAACTTCGAATATTACCGAAATTTTAGGCTATTCTCTGTCTGTTTTTGTGGAGCATGCCTCAAAACGACTCTCTTTCTGCTGTGGAGAGAGGAATGTAAGTACTGGACTGTGCACTCCGGTCTGACGCTGCAGATATGCATCTATATGGCCGCGTCTACATAAAACGCGAGTAACAGCATGGCGAGGATTTCCATAGAAAGCAAAACCTCAATAACTACATGAGGCGTATATGATTTAGACAATTTGTTCCATTGGTGCGCAGTTTATTTGTATATTCCAAAGCGCATGCACATCACATTAATACAGGAATAATTGTCGGTCATGCGCGCGCACACACACACACACACACACACACACACACACACACACACACACACACACACACACACACACACACACACACACACACACACACACACACACACACACACACACACACACACACACACACGCACACGCGCGCGCACACACACACACACACACACACACACACACACACACCACACACACACACACACACACACACACACACACACACACACACACACACGCACGCGCACACACACACACACACACACACACACACACACACACACACACACACACACACACACACACACACACACACACACACACACACACACACACACACACACGCACGCACGCACGCACGCACGCACGCACGCACGCACGCACGCACGCACGCACGCACGCACACACACACACACACACACACACACACACACACACACACACACACACACACACACCACACACACACACACACACACACACACACACACACACACACACACACACACACACACACACACACACACACACACACACACACACAGCGATGTTTAGGCATATGTTGGTACTACGAAGTTGAAGACTACATTGTGTACGATAAATCCACATTAAACAGTTTTTGAAAGAGAGTTGAGACATCCAGTGCAACTCCCGTGGCCAGTGCAACCTCTTTGTGCCCCAGACGTATGGCGACATGCTGAACTTACAGGTCTTTGGCAGAATTCTGATATGGTTGGGCGGCGGAAACATTATGAACTCACTGGCGTAAACGAGCATGTTTTTAGATAGGTAGGGGGAGGGGGGGGGCGTATCGCACCGAGTCGGATCTGGCTGCGGCCATTTGCTCGGAGGCTAGCAAACGATAAAGCGGGTCTGGTTCCCAGCGTTTGTCAGATTGAAGAGTCACTTCGCTTGCATATCTACGCGTCCTTGATTCCATAATGGGGCGTATTTGGAAGAACACTGGTAATAGATATCTCTAACCCCTTACTTGTCGCGGTAGAGAGAAGGCAGGGAGAGGGGATTCCTTGCAACAATCGAAGAGTGGGCGGCAGGGGAGCCTCAGTCCACTAGCCAACGTTTCGACACAAGGACTTGTCTTCGCCTGGGTCTTGCCTTCGTTCAGACGAAGACGGAGTCCTCTCGTCGAAACGTTGGCTAGCGGACTGAGGCTCTCTCTCCCCTTCCCCCTCCCCACTGTTAATTTTGTATTGCGTTCTCTTACTTGTCATGTGAATCCCCTAGAACGGTTTAATATCCGTACATTGTCCTCCCCATCTCGCGCCGCAAGCACATGCCCGGTGGTTGTTAATTGTTGTCGAGGGTTTACCTGTTAATTATTGATATGCACCGAGGTGTTGTGCCAGCGCTGAATCTCCCCTTCATCCTTTAGTGCATCTTCAAAGTTGACATTCACACCAGGGGTGTAGTTTTTGTGCATTAGATCTGTATTGTCTGAAGGATCGTCGTGTATGTGAAACCAGATCAAGTTTCACTGTCTTCCTTCGCGTTAGCCCATGGATCAGAGAGAAAAGACGAAGGGCGTCGTGACGCAAGAAAAAAAGAACTTTTTCTCAACATAAAAGCATTAAAGAATATGGCCTCTTAATTAGATATCACCGGGCAATGAAAGTAGGAGCGCTTCTCAAAACTAGTATTTAAAGATCTGGAGCAATATTGCGCAAAGCCATGTAACGAAGGAGGTAAGCCCGTAGCAAGTTACTTTACTGTTGCGACAGCGAAAGCCTTTTCTGTTGCGTACTTTGCATGTGAAAGAAAATCTGGTCAGATATGGCGCTCAGCATCAGAAGAATGTCCAGGCAATAACACTCATTCCTCATGTCTCGACTGTATTTAAGTGAAGAACAAAGTGTCAGTGACAACCACCCACAAAATATCCTATTCTGTTCGTACCGACAACTACAGCATGCGAGATGCCATTTTCATCGCGACGCAGCCCCTTGAATATACATTTCGCGTTATTTTGTGCATGAACATTTTTTTCGCCTCATTTCTTTGTAAACAACAAAATGACGCATTCAACGCAGGCGTGAGTAACAGTTTATATTATATATATATATATATATATATATATATATATATATATATATATATATATATATATATATATATATATATATATATATATATATATATATATATATATATATATAATCCACGAGTAAACGGGTAACCTTTTGGCTGAAACGCGTGGCGTCGAGAGGCGAAGCCACGCGCCGTTTTTGTTTAGCTTTACGGTCTGAATTTCGGTGAAACGCACAACTCAAATCTGCCTTTTTTTTTTTCCTGTGTGGGAGCTAGGCGCTCAACATTTCATGAAATTTCCCAGGGCCAGAAGCATACGGAGCGAAATATTCCTGTTTCTTAGCACAGCTGCTTCAGTGCTTTCAGTTTTCATTTTTTTTTCTTTCATTTATTTACCTTAAGGTCCCTTTCGGGCATTGCATAGGGGGTAAATACAACAAAACAACATTGACACTACATGAACATAAGCAAAAATCGCACTTACATGGTACCCATAGAATAGATAACAGGAAAAAATGTCAGAAAGAACTCAAAATTATTTTTGAAACCTGAGTATTTATACAATAGATATATAGTTACAATAGATGTTACAATAGATAGTTACAGTAGATATACAGACGCAATGCGGATGCGGTACGCGTTCAATTCGACACCCATTTCAGCAATACACGACAAACAAGGTTCACTGGGATCTGCGGCCAATGACAACAAAGTTCAGGCTTGTAACAAATTAGGAGTTACTCACCTAGAAAGGCGCACAGTGAAACTTGAGCATTTGGCCGCAGAATCTCGCGTCCGCTAGTTGTGTCAGCCTTTAAGTAGGCGAGTGTGGTTCTCCCGCCACACCCAGCAGGAGTAGGGGTCGCTGTAGGAAAGGCAAGTTGTAGCCAGTTTAAGCATGTAAGCTGGCGTGTTCTCTTGAGTTGCTCTTAATGCCTTCACACCTTACGCATTTAGCGATTAATAGATGTGGCATCATTAGTACCTGCGAGCGGGATCTTAACCGCCCAGTGTTTCAAAGAACATTTCTTCTTCATTACCTATCTTAGGTCACAAAAAAAACTTGCTTTCATTTAAACTCGCGCCTAATCACAAACAGCATCGCTGTGGCAAAAAAAAAAAAAACGAAAGTAGACAGCACTAAATCTACTAAAGCAATATTGCTAGAAAAAAAAGCTGTATTGCTGCACGTGGCTGTCACTGGTATCATCTCTCAATTTTCTGCCCGAGGTTGCTTCCATTTTCCCCACCTCCTTTGTGCACAGCCTTGCTTCCAATGCACAGCATTCAATTTCTTCTTTCTTACTTTGCGCCATCGCCGTTTCATATTTCTCGCGGCGAGGCAACCCCTTCATGAAGGGCCCATTGGCTGATAAGATTATGGGCTCTAACGTGAGTGAACACCCATATTGCAGGTGTGATGTAGGATATTTATCTTCTGCCGTATATAGCTCTAGCGGTCATGTCCCCCGTGACGTCGTAATCGCAACCTGACGCGGCTGCAGGAAATAGACACCGCTCGTCACAGCCTTGCTCCACACTTACACTGAAGCGCGGCAGTCAGGTATGCGTGGCCTATTACACTTATACGGGCCCCGTACGACGTCACACACATACGTAAATGATATGTGGTTACAGCTGATAGGGTCAAACTGCACAGTATGACAACCAGTCAAGCAAAGCGTAATATTTGTGGTCAATTTTAATAATGGTCTGTTTTTTATTTTAATAACGAAGCTCTGAATTTGCGGGAACCCAGTGTAGAGGCTCACTAACACCCGAGGCGAGCTAAGCTGGAGTTCAGTAGCGGCGCTAACCCTGAGTTGAGTCGGCTTCTCAAGCGCGTGAACGAACGCAGATCTCAAATTTATGGCTTACGGTGAAATATTATTTTTTCATATTTGTAAAGTGCCAACTGCGTTGCATGACAGAATAGCCCTAAAATTAAATAATGAGATCACCTCGATGAACCGCAATGCTGACCAAAGGAATCACAAAAAAACTGCCTAGTGTTTACGCTCTGCTTTGTAATGTGCTAAACTCAGCGGGACCTCTAAAGATAATAACGATAATAAAATAATAACGATAATAAGATAATAAAGATAATAAGCTAATATTATATTGCAGCTGTGGAGGCGGCGTTCTCACTATTAAATGTAGATTTTTTTTTTTCACGCCAAGTTACCAAGTGAAGAATTCAGTATATTTTATTCAGGCATTCTACATGATTTCGTGGTGGTTTATTTATTGTTCATGTATTTTTTAATGCTTGAATTGAAGCGTATCTCACTTTCGAGTCACGTTCTTCTAAGTGACGAAGAGCTATCTTGTGATTTGTGAATTAACTCTCGTACAATGTTCCATCCCAACTCTCAGCCAAATTCGTAATGCGTGGGCTTCGGTGTCGTATATCTCAGGAGCTCCACCACGGAGTTAACTAAGACCTCAGCCACGTCCGCATTCAGTGTAAGCATGTAAGGTGTCCAAATGCGCAGCATTATTTAGAGTACCCCCGCGCGACCTCCGCCCCGAACCGCAAAGAAGACCAAGCGGCCACGGGCAAGCAAGGTGCGCTCATCCTAGCAATGTGCCCTTGCTTCAACCCTTCCCTCCCCCTTCTCCAACACCAATTCTCTACAGGCAAACGAGCCATTAACAGAATAGTCCCGTGCGATCCCCGCTCTAAGCCGCAAAGAAGAAGAAACGGCCACGAGCGCGTGAGCAGCGCTGGCGCTGCGTTGTTAGCTGTGAATACGGCTGGCGGTGAAGCCTCAGCCTGGATCGGCTCCATATAACAGCTTTCGCTGTAAGTCAATGACATGGACAAAAATACTCCGATCGCGCACTACGTAACTGCGTTTTAAGTTATGATGCAGCCAGGACACTGTTTTTGGCAGCGCTGTGTATATTGCATGCGATGACGACGCTGACCACACGTGATTTTAATTTCTGGGTCGGTGTATAGTATAACGATTCTTCTCCATTGATTCTGTTCTGCGCTTCACCGACCGCCATACACAGATTTCGGTGGCAGCGTGGGCGTGGCGAGAGGTTAAAAGGCAAACGAATATAACTGAAACTGAATCGTTATATTATCTTCCTCCTGGTCTATGCACCACTCCTCGCACGCTTCTGACATGCGACTTCTGTAACGCGTAAGCGATTCACGCCGATATATTCTTAACTCTTAGTTAGCATGCGAAGGAAAGGCGCGAGAACACTTCGCATATTTCATCAGACGTGAAAATCGCATGATAACAGAGAGAACGAGCTGTCTACCGGCTTCAACCGGCTTCAGGCAAACAAACACACAACGGCTAAATGCGGGGAATGCCCACTATAAGTGCTAGCACACTAACAAAGGAACAGAATTCGAACAGCAATGCTTTATTATTCCGACCGGTATGCAAACTATTAACTTCGTTACTTGGAAGGAAGATCATTGCGCTGCATTAAAGAAAGCATCTCACGCCGCCAGCCGCTCGACTTGTGCATACAGTCGTCCACAGACCTGTCTAGAGCGCTCGACATCCGAGCCGTCTGTGGACGACTGTACGTATATCTGATGGCGCGGCATGACCGTCCTTGGAGGCTCGCTCGCGTATATGGCATAGGGCGAGTGGTTGATAGGCTGGCCCCATTTTGAGAGTTCGCCAGAAGGCAGTTAACGCGCACAACGTTCGAGGCTTCGCGGCAAACTTCCCGACGCAGCCATTGTCGCCGGAAGCGAATGCTTCCGGGTATGGCGCAGAGGCGGAGTGCCACGCCACTCAAAAGTAAACAGAGAGCCGAGCAAACGCACCACGCTCAGTGCGCAGGCGCTGACTGTTTTTGGCCAGGAGCAAGATACCAAGGGAAAGAAAGACAATGGAGTTGCACTATGGGTTGCATTTTTGGTATCGCCTTCTCGTGGTGCTGATATTTCTGCGTGTGATCGCAACGGCTGACGCACTGAAGCAATATCGGGATCCGAATGCGGCCTTAACCTGCTGATAAGGAAGCCATAAAGCGGAGCCTTAAATGGACCCCGGGAGTATAAAGCCCGCGAGCCATTCGACAGCGGTATCCGCGAGGAAACAGTCGGCTATAACGCTTTGCGCAGGCAAGAAACGCACACTTCCTCGATCACAAGTGAGTACGCGACCCACAGTTCAGCGCGTGAGCTTACCTTTCATACGTAACAGGAGGACGTCTTGGCATTCTGGACGCCTTCTATAATGGCAATAATCACGCATGAGTGTCAAACGCGTGAACTTACTGGCAGCGGCAGACGGTGACAGAATAAAAAGTGTGAAGCGTTCAGTGCAAGCGTAATGCGTGATTTATCTTTGACAATGACTTATTCAACGTTTGTTCTTTCTTATGCGCAGAGATGTCTTCTGGCAACCAGTCATTCCAGCAAACAGTGACCCGTGTAGATGGGGTGAGTGACTGCTATTCAGTGTCTCCATTCTTCCTCAACTACTTTTTTTAGTAATATTTATTTTACTAACCAGTGTGAAAGCATGAGCGGGGTTTAATTCCGCTGATTATTTTTGACATTTTTCCCGTCTTGTGCAAGTACATCAATGCAATATGCGTGGGAGTTTTGAACTGCTTGGATTATTGGCAGTTACAGGCAACCAGGAGCTCTTTGCTCAACAATGCTGAGCGTATTCAGCCGTACAGTCGAAGAAGGGAACTTCACAGTTCCAGCCAAGAGCTCTGTAAATTCTTTCCGTCAGCGAATAATCCTAATTCAACGTGACTTTAGATATATTGGCTAAATTCTAGAAAAGGAGATTATATCGTTTCTCTGTGCACAGTTGATCAAATCTGAAATGTTCATGCGATATTTGGTCCACTGGTCTGCTTCGACTTGCAAACTTGCAGGCAGTATTGGCACCCTTTCCTGAGCCTTAGCAAGCTTCGCCACGTAGCACTTTGTCTTGCGCCGAGGCACCGTCCATCGTCAAAGCGGAGTCCACACGCTCTACTCTTCTTATGCAAAAGTGCACACTCCTGCAGATCAGTGTCACCCAGTGACTTCATAAATTAAGTTCTAATGGAGGGATCAAGTGGGCGCGTCCACCATTTTTGCCCTGTACCGTCATTAGTCAGAGTGGTCCTGTGTCTTTGTGTCACCAGGGCGTGGTTACCACGTCGACCAGGACGACGCAGCGCATCATCCAAGTCTCGGAGACTTCGGGCTACCCGAGCGACCAGTTTCCGACGGGCCACCACGTGAAGAGGACCGTGGTGACGCGCACCATCAAGCAGCACGCAGACGGCACTGAGGAAGTGACCGAGGACGTGGTCACTGACGATGGTGTACCACGCGTCCAGGACAAGCCCAAGAAGGGCCTCTTCGGCTTCCTGGGCGGCAGAAAGGACAAGACCAGGGTCACCATCGAGGAGGCGCCCAGCGACCAACAGGCCACGAGCAGGCTCATCAGCGACCGCAAGGCCCCCACCAAGCCTCTCAGTGACAAGGAGTTCCGGCAAGACAGCCTCAAGTGGCACAACCACTACCGCGCCATCCACGGAGTTCCGCCGCTCAAGAACAGCGATGAGGTCAGAGCAGCGGAGGGAAGCAGGGACGTTTTGAAAAAAATCTCCGGCTGCCTATCGAACTGCATGAGGTTTTAATGCGTCGGATCACACGGTGCAGGGACAAGCGTCAATACTATGTGCCATATGACTTCGCGTAGTACTGTCGTTTTGCGCACCTCTGCGCATTGGCAAATGAGCTTAGTGATTAATACAAAAACAATCGTTAGCTTGCAGTTTCCTTCACTTAGGACTGCGTGAACTCCTACCAAATTGCTCACATTCACTGTTCGGGTGAGGTAAGATTAATGTTTGTAATGCATCTGTAATATAATGGCTGCGTGTACTAACCGCCGCTACACCCGCAATACTTACATGTCCTGCCAGTCTTAATTTTACAGCGCGTACTGAAATGCGAATGAAGTACAACAGTGCTGGTAATTTGTGGAGGTGTAACGTCTTATTAAGTGCAAATTTCATGCTAGAGCCACACATGACGCCAACGCAAGCAATGAAAAGGGACAGTGCCTGTAGATTCTCAAAGCTGTTCGAATGAATGTGTGTTCGTAAGACGAGTTTGTGATGGGGCGGCGCTTATGACTGGCTATTTGCAATAACCATTTAGACATCAGAAATGTCACCTGCCAGTCCTAACCCGATCTTAAAGGTGGGGGCGCATGTTACGTTGTTACGTTGGCTTCAGATCCCGGGACTGTGAAGACCCGAAAATTCAGGTCATGTGTCCTCTGCGGCTCTAATATACAGCGAGGTCTCCAAGTTTGTCATTATGGTATAGACCTTTGGTGGTTCACTGCCTGGCTACCTGTGTTTTTTTTTTTTCGAGTGCCATTCTATAATTTGAAAGTTCCCATTCTTCTGCTGACTTGGGAGTCGCTAAAGAGGTTAACTGAAACTGTGCTCGATTTATGTCGTGTATATATATATTGGCCACTGTTAAAATGTTCGATGGATATTAGACGCCGAAAATTAGCTAATTCCAGAATTTCGCTCTAAACAATAATTCGGCAATATGGTCGGATGCAACAAGCAGATGTTTAGATCATTTACTTCCCGCTGCGGATTTCCGCTAATGACCCGCATTCGAAAAAAAAAATCGCGCTCGTTTCTACAACGCCCGGGGAATACGCACTGACAAAGAAACTGCGATAAATGCGTGGCCCAGCAAGAGCAAAGGTAATTATCGACAGCAGAACAGGGAGACGGGGCTAATGGTATCGCGGCACTTCACTCGTCTCGCTGTTGTGCTGTCCTATGGATCGTTGCCAACCAACCCGGTTTTCCAACATAATAAACCTGCCATGAATGCAGCAGCTTTGAAAGCGAAGTGTAAAGGAAAAAAAAATCACTCCATGGCAATGATGAAAGATTAAGCAGGCGTGAAACTTATCTGAGAAACTATTTTGCGTCTCAGTGCCGATGAATTACTTGCTCATGCCTGCGCGCACCTCCTCTGTGCAGCTGTGCCGATACGCACAGGAGTGGGCTGACACCCTGGCCAAGAAGGACACGTTTTGTCACCGCCCGAACAACAAGTACGGCGAGAACATCTACATGGCTTGGTCATCAGACCCCACCAAGGAGGTGACAGGTGCGGAATCACTTTACTCACACTCGTGACGCTGTTTAGAAATGCGATGTTCTCTCTGCATGCATTTGCTCTCAAACTTTAGAACTGCAGTCAATTCAAAGCGAGCATGAAGCCCGACATTTTACGTTCACCACTGACTGCATTGGCCGCAGGACGAGAGGCGGTTGATTCGTGGTACAGCGAGATCCAGCAGCACCAGTTCGGCTGCGAGCCACGCAGTCTCGGCTCCGGCCACTTCACGCAAGTCGTCTGGAAGGCCAGCACCGAGCTCGGCACGGCTCGAGCGCGCACGGCCACCGGCAAGCTCCTGGTTGTGGCCAACTACAACCCGGCCGGCAACCTCATCGGCAGCTTCGCTCAGAACGTGCCTCCGCCCAAGAAGTGAGCGAGCCGCACCACGACGACGACAAGGCACTGGGTCTGCCACATCTACAGCTCGTCGCGCGTGGCAGGCTTTGCACGTGTGTAAATAATTTTCCCTGCAAACGCCAGTCGTCACAGGAGCTCTGCATTTTTGGTCAGAAATTCTGTCGCGCGTATGAAGTCCCTTTGTTCTATCAGTATTATTCGATCGAGGAAAATAAGCGTCAGCTTCAAAATATGCTGATGTGAGCGCGAGAAAGGACCACACGTTTGTGATGACGAACGAATCCGTATGCTTTGGTGTGGAGCTTTGCATTTACAACGAAACATGGTGCTACGCAGATAACGCTTGTGAATAGTACAATGCAATTAGTGACAACGGCGCTAGGCGCTGGTGTAACCTAGAGTTACTATATAGGCTTTGCCTACTAGTGTAACTTTGTGCATGTCGCTTGGGCACGCCATGGTAAAAGCGAATAAAACGGATGAAAAAATTCTTCGACGCCGGTAAGCTAACACGAGCCGGCGATATATGCATGCTCGTAATTGCGCTTCAGGCTTTTATCTCCAGGCGTGATTTTCTGGGGCCTTAATTCAGGCAGCGCAAGCGGCTATATCTGCTGTACAAAATGAATGCTACCCAAGTTTTGTTAATGTGAGAATTTAAAAGTCGTTTAGTATGCGATCATACGATATTTTGATAAGACTTACCACCATTGTGACTTCGTGCCAAACATGTCTTGATCTGTGGTCATGGCGTTCGAAAGAGGGAAGGAAAAAAAAACAAAATAAAGGCTGGTAACGCATGCAGTTTAGCACACAATTTTGCTCCTGTAAGCGTGTATTTATAAGCACACGAAGTAATCGTAACACTTGCAAGCTTGAGGAGTTTTTTCTTTAAATGAAACTATATTGTGTCTTGACTAGGAAGCAGCTTCTTCTGCAGAAAGCAGCGTACAAGATGGATGTTTCACTTTTAATCTACTTTTCCCGCGAGCAGGCTCCCAAGCTATAGGCAAAGGAGCAAGCAGCGAGAAATGAGCGGATATAATGTAACATAGTGTGGCGATGCGCGCTATAGGGAAATGTATCTATTTAAAAGTTTTCAGCGAAAGGCTTGCCCTTGGTCAGCAAAAATGGGCTTGTTGTATGCATACACAAACATTCCAATGTCTATGGTTTTATGCCAGTATACGCTGGGAGCCAGAAACTGAGTGAGATGCGTTCTATATTATGCGAATCAATAGTCTGCGACCCACATATTGTGATTTGCATTAATTTTGTGGCTGAAATTAACTTCAAGAGTTCCCCTCACTACAAGATACCGTTCTCGATAAGCGAGTCTGTTTTGAACCGCGGTGTGTTCGGTATCTTTCGAACGAGCGAGTGCAAAGAGGCAAGTTGTTTTGAATTAATGCAGTAAGTCTCGTTTTGCTTACGTGAGGAGCGCGGCGGGAGTCGTATGCAAAGAAACGCAACAAGGCCTACGTTGTCCCAGTTTACAAGGCACATTATACTCAGTTTGCATGGTCGTGTTCTTCTGCAGTCTGCCAATGGCAAAACAATGCATAAACTGTTATTGTGAATAAAATACCGGTGTTGAAGCTCTCGTTTCCTTGATTTCACACCTGTCAATAGCTCGCACTGCTGCCTAATATCACGAAAGGAAATTTATTGTACGCCTCCCTGCTTGACCTCATCAGGCGCGTGTGGACTTCGCAGTGGCTGCCGTGTGTTTTGCAATTACTCCTATATGTAAAGCACGGCAGTCATATGTGCCTCGGATAGAAGTAAGTTCCTTTGCTGTGAAGGTGTTTGTTTGACTGTACTCCTGAAAAGCCATTTTATGAGCCCCTTATACAATTGAGGGCGGTGCATGGTCATCTATGCAAATTAAACATCTGCATTTGCTACATATGAAAGGCGTGTTTCGGGTTGGCACACCAGGATCACAAATACGTTTGAATGTGGAAGTCAATCCCATTACGAAGAGAAGTATTAACACTTTGGCCTTACGCCAGGGAAAGTATCGTATACGCGCCACTATAGGTGACTTCAAACGCGTCTTGATTGTAACGCCCAACATTCCTTCCCTAGCACATGCTACATCTAGGGATAGATTCTATGGCTTGCTTTGGCGCATCGGGTCACCAACCAAAGAACGATGTATTCTTTTTTGTGTTTTTTTGGCGAATAAAGTTGTTTTGTTGGACTACTTTGCAAGTGCTTCTATAGACCAGCTACATGTAAGTGCGCCACTTTATACGCAAAGCAGCATAAAGCTCTAACGGCAACACCAGTGTGAACAGGACTGCACCGCTTGAAGCACCTTGCGGTTCGAACGAAAGTTACCGAATGGAAAGTGCACATTACACAGCCTTTGCCAAAAATATACAAGCCACCGGATTCGCTACTGAGCCATCTAGTGGTGCTCTTGTATAGCACCCCTGTAACTGTTGAACACAGGAGGGATGAGGCCTATGGTTCCCCTCACCAACGAGAGTACGCTTTAGATACAAAACGAGATTCACCGGACGGCCGAGCAGCAGCCGTGATGGCATGAATGTTGTCCACAATGTCTGCCAGTCAGCGGCGTGAGAGCAGCTCCCTGAAACAACTCCTCAAGGCTTCTTCTGAGCTAGCTTCTGCATACCGTCTTCAACAGATCACCCCAGCATGACACGATCCATCTAGTATAGGGCGCGAGGACATATCGAGCATAGCGCCTGTCCCGTCCACATCTGCGTTGTCCGTGTCTTCTTTGAGTTATGTTTAAAAAGAAAAAGCATATCGTAGCGCCATCTTGAGGCTGCGCCCAGGTGACGCTGGAAGGCGGGTCATTTGTGTCGATACCCTGCATTGCAGTGTCTCAGACCTCTTAGTTTTTGCGCTTATGGCTTTGGTGTCATGTTTACAATACATACGAGGCACTAAATGGCCTTCTCAGCCACAAGTACCTCACCGAGTGAACGAGCTGTCGCTGTACAACCTGGTCAGTTTTATTCGCCGCTAAAACGGGGCAGCATTCCCCAGCCGTCATAGAGCGCATATGCTGCCGCCATTATGAACAACACTGAAGCTTCCAAGTCTATATAGTCACAGGTGTCATCAGGTCACTAAATCCCGCTGGAAAGATAATTTCTACGAGATAGGTGCGGAGCTGTGCAGAACACCAAGTCATATCGATGTAGTAAAAAAATCAAATGCGGACCAATCGATTTCGGTTTGGGCCGGCGGTGCGACGCCGTTCGACTTCTTCCTTGAACTATTTTAGAGCAGTCAAGTACGGTAGTGGGGACAACACCAGGTCTTGGACGGCACACAAAAATCTTTAAATGTTTAAACTGTGGACGTGTGTTTGAGCCAGCCCCTTCGGCGTCGGCTGCTACTTATTAAACAGTTTAGCGCCAGCTTCATGCATAATATCTTGCTCCCTGAAATGCTTGCTGCACACACGACAGTGCGTGCGTGCGTGCTCACTTGTTTGCCAACTCTCGGCATGAATAACCATGCTATTTGCAGGTCGCTATCTTCAGGATTAAAATCGGAACTTGCATCGACTTCCATCGCATATGTCTGGCGCTGAGGCACTCGTAAACCACCATGGCTGAAGCACGAATAGCGTGGCGCTGTTACTGCGACGACACACGATCAAAATGTGCAACGCAGCTATAGGTACTCGCTATTAGAGGAAAATAAATAGAAAACGCGGAAATTCTTTCGAGCTCCCCCTCTGCTAAAATTTACCTTTTGCCTCTTGTAGCACCGTGTCCATTGCCCTCCTCGGGAAAATCCCACTTGCTACTCTCTCTTTACCCGCTATTCGATGCGTACAAAAACCCAAATTTCAGGCTGCCACGCGAGGCGACATGACACACAGCGCATACGGGAGAAAAGCCAAGTCGGCACTTCATAAACGGTGCACGACGCCGTAATTACCGGCATAATTTGCAGCGATCGAGTTTACTTATGGTGAAACTTTCAGCGAGGCCACTGTGTCCAGTAGCGATGGCACTTGCAGGCCCTTCGTCCATTACTGGGGCAAATGCTTCCGGTGAGTACAAGAACTTCGCATGCGATTTTCTCAAACCATGCGTTGTTAGAAGTCCGCGGAATGATGACGCAGCCTTCAATAATGCAATGAGCATTGCTAGAAACCTTTCGTCTGGATGTCTGACCTTTACGCGATAATGTGGGGATACGTGAACAGATAGCAGGCCTGATATGGTTTCGTGACGTCACTATCTCAAGCCTTCCGAGGCCTGCACTTGTTGCGAGCCATGAATTACGCACGTGCGAAGTCGCGAGGTTACGAAATCAGGGTAATGTGATAATTCGGGGAACCCTGACTAAGCGTTACCCACTTATCACTCGTGCTACAAATGCAAGCAAGGCAGTTCAAACGACCAAAATGGGCCCACGGCAGATCGCCCAATTCGGCCAAATTCATTCATTGCCTTCTATCGGTTGTACTGCTAGCCACCGCGCTATTTCAGCACGACCACACAGATCGATGCCACTAAAGTGCAAACACAGAACACCAACGCTGTAGCTGCAGGCTCACTTGTACTTCTTGTGTAGCCGAGCAGCAGAATTGACACAGCTAGGGTGTCACTCGGTCGGCGTTGTGGTTACTACGGTGGGTACAGGCCCTCAGCCACAGTGGGTTCGAGCTTCGCGCGAGCCGTAGGACCCGATTAGCCGTCACCACATGCACATTGGGACATCGGTGCGGCGCCCTCAAGCTCCACACGAAGGAGACAGACAGAGCCGCAAGGAGCCACAAGGCTTGCCGCAAGGAAACAAGCCTCCAAGTCCGCAAAGGAGACGTTCATTCCCGCCGTCCTTCAGCGGCACACACACACTAACAGTCACCCCGTCCTGAATTCTCTGAACATATCTTCATGGTCCTATAACGCGGTCACTGAATGCTAAACGTATTGCGATGGCCAAGCAGTTAGGCCTCACGTTTCAAACATTACTTACTCGTGTGTTCGTATTTGCCTCGCAATTCTTCCTGTGCACCGCAGTGATCCATATTTGAAGCTGATCAGCGTTCCCAACACCCGATGTGAAATGATGCAGGCTGAACACTCGGCAGCGGCAGAGCTCTCGACGCACGTCGTGCACGCCGCATACAGTTCGCAAGAACACAGGTGCTTCTTTCCGTGTAGTAGCTACAACATCCGCAGACGACGCAGTGGTGCCCAGATGACTTCTTATACTTTCAGGACGGTGACACGGACATGTTTGAACACTCACAGAGGTTACAAAGCCCGCTTTTTGGGCACAGCTGGTGTGTCTAGGTGGAAAATAGAGTCACCCTAAGTCTATGAAGTGTCCTACTGATACTCATCTTCCGTGGAAGTCCAACCTGCACAATAAGCCCGCTTGTTCTGGCTACTGTAGGCGCTGTGTAGGTGTTCAAGCACCAAAGACCTTACTTCCGCCGCAGGTCTCTCTCTCTCTCTCGTTTCAAGCGTAGACTGGAATGTCTAGGCGGCAATTAATGTCACCGTAAATCCATAAAAGGTCCTACTGACACTCCAACCTACTGTCCTGAGGGTGGGAAGGGCAGCAAAGAATTGAGGTAGTGGGGCTGGTCCTGTCCGGGTCTCTTCAAGACGGACTAATTGTAGAATCAGCCTTCAGGAGGCCTGCAGACGCAACGGAAAGGAACAGGCTTCTCAAAGACCTTGCTGGAAGCCACATGGCGTGGAACTCCCAGCGCAGTTTTCAGGCCTTTCCTGTGGGTGATCTCAAGTCGCCTATACTGGCTGTCTGAAGCCGACATAAAAGTCAATGCATATATAATTTTGCTGCTCCCGATTTCTGAGTGTAGCTTTAACACTGTTGAAGGACCACTGCCCCATGCAGCACCTGCCAAACATTTCAGTACAGTTAGCCTTGGCACTGAGGAGGAACCTCGCATGGCTTGCCTGAGGAATCTGGGTTCCTTGCACTCGTAGGCGTAAGCGCGTGCGCCAACTTCTTTCTCATGGGAACAGCATGAAACATGCCTTTTAAGCTGACCTAACGTGGCCAGACGGTTCTGCATGGCAGAAAGAGCCCACTGTGCGAACACAGCTAGACGCTTATGCTGGTAGCCCGATATCCACACACATACGTCATGAGCGCAAATAGGCACTCGCAGCGGTGTATGGCCACATGGCAAGGCTTCCGGCAGAGCTGCGATAGCGATGTAAACAAAAGCCACTCTTTCTCAGCTATAGCGCATTAAAGCGACAGGACATATTATTTGCTACGTTGAAATATTTCTTTGCGACCATAGAATGCAAGTCTCCCTTGGAAATACATTTTGCTGCCAGAGGATCCTGTTTATAGGAGTGCCGCAAGAAAGTGTGTTATCGACGCATCGACATGGGCGTGGATCTCTGGGAAGCATTTAAGCTGGAGCCACTGTCTTAAGGCATCAACAAGCTGCATATCGTGCGCATCGTTGAGGATGACATGGCCTCCATTGATAAACTCCAGAAGATTGAGAGAAATGAGGACTTGATAAAAAGCGTGGACATCGTTGCGTTTAATAATTGACACGGGAATCACTTACTTAAGAAGTAATCTCGTCCATATATCGATGAGAAACTGCGGAGGACTGCTCGCCCGGGCCTTTGACATGCGGGTGCAGCCTCATCGCAGGCAGCTTGTTCACTTGGCCGCATGCCTCGCCCTCCCTCTTTCCTTGCGTTACTGTCCTGTGTACCTACCAGGATAGTCGCTGATGTCGTATTTCTCTTCCGTCACTTCAGTTTGTTGTGTGCACCACTACGTGTGCTTTCTACATTTGTATCTTCGCGAATAAAATGTTTCCAGAAAAAGCAGTCCACCGCCGGTGCACCCAAGTCCAACAAAACCCTTCAACATTGCCTTTAAAGTCTATCCTTTGTTCTCGACCTACCTCCTCGAACTGAGGTGTTTTTTTTTTTCATCTTTTCCATGAATTTCTAGAGAGCTGAAAGCCACAGCACAGACACGTGTCCGGGGTGGATCCCGTTCATATCCTATGCGCGTGCAATGCTCCCATTGCTCAGCAAGTCGCATGTGAACCTTTTATTTCATTTACATAAACTGACAATGCACTAGTGAACACGCTCCTGCGTATACGCCTTTGAAGTCTGTTGTTCCCCTCACGCCACCTTTTTCACTCCTCTCTTTCCCTGCGTTTCTCTACATACCTCCTTTTTTTTCTCTCTGCCCCATAGGAAGAAAGTTTTCTTGGGCTTGAGAAAAACGTCGATAGTGTCTAGGGATAGTCTCACAAAATCGCTATCCCAGTGACTATCACTCTGACTTTAATATATTGCAGCATAAAAAAAAAACACTACGAAAAAGGGTTCATGATACATTGCCATTGTCTGATGCTTTTGTTCATGGGCTTGCGCCGCCCTTAGTCTTCTACGAACGTATGGAGAAACTAGTTAAGCTGACTTAGACATCCCGGCACTTCGCCGTAAAATTCCCTGCTTATCACTTTTCTATAAAGTTTACCGCCATCCTTCTTGGCCAATTTTCAAAAATTATATAAAGCGCACTTAGGACAACAGACAAGGGAGACCAAACAACACAAGCGCTTTTGAGGATTAACACTTAAAGAGGAGCTCAAGGTACTAGAAATGAACTGAAGCAGAATTGACATCTGAGCTAGTTGGTTTTTCATTTTCAAAAATTATATAAAGCGCACTTAGGACAACAGACAAGGGAGACCAAACAACACAAGCGCTTTTGAGGATTAACACTTAAAGAGGAGCTCAAGGTACTAGAAATGAACTGAAGCAGAATTTTTGAAAATGAAAAACCAACTAGCTCAGATGTCAATTCTGCTTCTTGGCCAACCTTGGCCATACCTAGCATAGCAACAGCCTGTACAGAAATTAAATACATATTGCCACGAACAGGTTTCGAACCCGCGGAGGCGCGAAAAGATCAGCTTCGGTGGACATGGCACGAGAGCACTATGCTATCACCGCAGCCAATCACGCCTTGTGTTAAACTGCAACACACTCTCGCGCTGTGCATTGCACACCGTCGTCTTCATCAACTTCCATCTGCGGCGTGAACAGATCAGATCAGCTTAACCTCGATCAGAGTCTAACCTGAGTCTAATATCGTCGCCAGACGTGCCAGCGAGCCAGCAATGAGCCAACCAGGCTAAACACATGCTTTCGCATGTCTACTCGGTTTAACTACGTGAAAACCCTACCATTTTTTTTCCCGGTTGCACTTTTGAGTGCTTTTTTCCAGTGTTGTATTTTGCTCTCTGCTTTGTATTGCTCTGATGTGTTATCTGTCCTGATGTCTTTTCAGCAATGTTTATTGTTTTAGACTTAATTGTTCAGCTATATTTCACTAAATATTATTTCTGTACTTTGTCTTTAACTTTAGTGTCATATACATGCTGCAACCAAGCACTGTGTACCCCACCACCACGTAATACCCTCTTCATGACAGCCTTTGGGGGTATTTTGAATTAAAAAAAAATACCTACTAATTTTGGAGCTTCGTATTTCTAAGGGCCTGCACATCGTGTTTGCAACGGCATGCTTTACGCTGCAGTTTCCTCTGCGAACAAAAGGCTTCCTTTTACAGACGGTTTGCACCCAAATTTTCCAAGGGTAATAAACACGGCTCTAGAATCCCGTAGCGTTCGGTATAGTTATTCTTTTTGGTGACAGTGGACAAACATGCTTTAAAAATTCTGCAGGTATAAGAGGTTTTACTGCACGCCGTAACGCATCAACGCTTAATTGGTGGAGATGTTAGAAATGCATGTCATTGCTTGGGAATTCCTCTGATGCTCAGCACAATATCAGCTCTAAGATTCATGTTTAGCCTTCCAACGCGTAAAAGAAAAGGCTGTCGATATCGTAGCAGTAAAGTCCGCTCTACTAGATCTCATGGTGTAAAAGAAAAAAAATTCACCCCACATAGGCACTCGAACGATGCGTCGATGCGCTGATCGGCGCTCAAACATACCATGACACCGCCTGCCGGCTTGGATACTTGACGCGTGAGTGCATACTGCACCATTTGTGGCCATAATTTTTACGACATAGTACTCATCGCTGTGAATATGGATGCCTTTTGAACCGATACTGGGCAAATTCCTACCCCGTTTTTTTTTTTATGTGTGTCTTTGCTGACATTTCGAACTGCGTAAATCAGCTGCCACTGTTGCTCATGCCTACGCGAAGAAAATGCTCGTGGTAAATGTCATCTCGTGGGATACCTGGAGCATTTTCTTCCCATGTGTCCATACTTCCGCGAGAAGAACTAGGCCTTACCGCGCAACCAAGCTGGCAATAGCACTCCATTGGAAGTGAGTCAAAGATATCGTACAGTTATCGCTGAATGTCAGTCACGTTGACTTCTTGTTGCGGCGCTGATTGCTGCAACGTGCACAGCGCCGGAAGGGTTGATTGATATTTGCAACAGTGTTTCACCAATCCTGCAGAGGGCCGAAGTGCCACTCGTCTGTCGTACTACTTTCAGAAGGTTTCGCGAGGCTTTTGGTCGTTATCTTTTGTCATAGGGGCCACGTGAAGTTAAGGCAGTGAATAATCAGTGGAAAGCGCAAATGGGCCCTGGAAGCGGAGCGTGCTTGCATTCAAATGCAGGCGGCTGTGTTTCGTGTGGTTCCAAACGCCGCTTACAACTTCAATTATCTTTTAATTTTAATGTTACTAAATAAATAAATTTGTAAAAAACACAATATTAATTTCCGTGAAGCATGCAATTCCAACCTTTCTTTTTTTCGTTCCCGGGTGGCAGGCGCTGAGCGGTTCACAGTTCACAGCGGTTCACCGAATTACTTCCTTTTCTTAACCCAAAGTGCCTCAACGTTTCAAAGTTCTTTTGGCGTAAAAGTCTAGCGAGTAAGCATACTAGCTGGTGTGGTCTCCGGAAGTTTACTTGGGACAGTGATATCTCGCGTATTCGGATATTAATAAACTCCGTGTAATTAGTATTAACAAGTGGTAACTTGACTGCCAATAGCTTAACTAAACATTTCTTCTTATAAACGCACTCCGCAGCTTTAGTCGTAAAAAAAAATCCACTCTACTGAAACTGGCGCCTGATCACAAGCAACATCGCTTTTGGTAAATTAAGAAAAAGGAAAGTAGACTGCGCACGAAACCTATTAGGGTAGCGGCTGCGTTTTTACGGAGGAAAAACGCTAAGGCGCCCGTCTGCTGTGCGATGTCAGTGCACGTTAAAGATCCCCAGGTGGTCGAAATTATGCCGGAACCCTCCACTACGGCACCTATCCTTCCTTTCTTCTTTCACTCCCTCCTTTATCCCTTCCCTTACGGCGCGGTTCAGGTGTCCAAAGATATATGAGACAGATACTGCGCCATTTCCTTTCCCCAAAAACCAACTATTATTATCAATTTTTAGGGAGAATATAGCTGCATGGGGCGTTTACTGGTGTGACCTCTTTAAGTGGTGTCTGAGGCACAATCTACCATCGCTATCTTCAATGTGCCCTGTTAGTCTTTCAGTGCACAGTAATGAAGTGCTTTTTTCGTACTCTGCGTCATCCTCACTGACATTTCCATCCCAGGAGGCAATCCTTTCACGGAACGCGCATTGGTTTATAAGACAATGGACTTGGGTAAACGCCCATGTTGAAAGTGTGACGTGCGATCGCTATCTGTCGTCTGTACAAAGCTCTCACGGTCAAGTCCCCCGTGACGTCGAAATCGTAACTTGACGCGGTTGCATGAAATAGGGGCTGCATGTCAGTCAGTTTTGCTCTACACTCCACTGGGCAGCGGCAATCAGCAACGTGAAACGTATTAGATCGATACGGGCACCGAAATGCGTCGCACAGTTTCGCCAGCGATATGGCGTTACAGCTGATAGGCCCATACTGCACAGGATGACAGCCAATCAGACAACATGCACTGACTGCGGGTGACTCATTTTAACAAATGCCTTCTGTTTTTGTTTTTAAAACAACATTTCAGCCGAAACAAACCGCCCAGACGATTTATTCCGCGGTTCAGGAGCGCCATCGATGCGATTCTGCAGCTTCTCCGAGCAAACAGACCTCCTTTTTTATGGCTTGCAGCGAAACTGTTCCGCGCTTGCATGTGAAGCAGAAACTGCATTGTGACACAGAATAGTTTGAAATTAAATTGTGAGATCGGCTGGTTGTACTGCAATGCGGAGGAGACAAATTAAAAAAAACAAAAACAAAAAAGGCATGAGCGAAGTCGGAAATACTGCTATGACGCATTGCGTCACTGTTTCTTCAGTTATAATGCAAAGAGAACACTTTGTTTCAGCGGTGCCTGTGCTGTGCGCGAGAACCATGCAGACCACACGTCTTTTGTACACCTAGGCCGGCCTAATACAATGATTGTTTTTCACTGATTTTCTCCGGTTCTGTGCCGGATGGCATGTCCCGGAGACCACGATTGTGCGACGTCATTCGAGCGAGTGACGGCGGCAGAAGAAAGAATTGAATAGAATTCGAAATGAACCGTTGTATTACTTAATCCCTATAGTGTCTGCACCACTGCTGGCACGCAGGTGGAATATGCTTCCTGTCAGGCGTAAGCGGGTCACATCGATATTTGTTTGCACGCAAAGAAACGCGACGTTAAAACACTTCGAAAACTTGCATCGCGCCCAAATACCACATGACAATAACCACTAACAGCTGTCAAACGTCCCCCCATGGCCTCTAATAAGTATGTTTCGCCATTCTTCAAAAACAGGATCAAAAAGGATCTCAATCAAAAGATTCAAGATATCTTGCTATTCGATTCCTTTCAAATCGCACGTTGCGCCGACTGGAAGACACGAATGATAGCTGGGGCCATGGTGTTGCTTGAACCATTGACGAAAGAAAATTAAGTAGAATTGGAACAGAAATGTTAAATTATTCCGACACATATACAATCTATCCGTTCCTTTGAAGAAAAATCCTTGCGTCATATCAAACAAGACATCTTAGCCAGCCGCTCGACTTGCCTCCCACATAGGATGAGTGGTTGATAGGACTGCATCACTTTAACAGTTCGCGAATGGCACTTTAACGCGCAAACGTTTGAGGTTTCGCGGCAAATGCGTGGCAGACTTCCCGATGCTGGCAATACCTCCGCAAGCAAGATGGCTTCGGATACGGCACACAGGCGGAATACCACGCCGCTCACGAGTAAGCACAGAGACGAGACGCCCAGTGCTCCGGCGCTGATTGCTTTTGGCCAGGAGCAAGATACCAAGGGAAAGAAAGACAATGGCTTGCATTTCTGGTATCGCCTTCTGGTGGTGCTGATATTTCTGTGTGCGATCGCAACGGCTGACGCGTTGGAGAAATATGAGGATCTGAAGGCGGCGTTAATCTGCTGATATGGGAAACAAAGCTGAGCCTCAAAGGGACTCCAAGCACATAAAGGCCGCGAGCCATTTGACAGCGGTATCCACGAGGAAACATTCGGCTATAACGCTTCTCCCAGGCAACAAGAGAAATACGCTTCCTCGCTAAGTGAGTATGCCCCAGAATTCAGCGCGCGCGTTTGCCTGTGTAACGTAACACCAGGTCCTCCTGGTATTACGGACACTCTCTATAACGTCAGCAATTCATGCATGATGTGTCAAAAAATTTGAACTTTCTTACACAGGCAGACGGTGGCTGAATTTAATTAGTGATGCGTTTCAGCGCACGCATAACACATAATTTATTTTCGTTTAATAATGATTCTTTATTCAACGTTTGTTCTTTGTTATGCGCAGGATGTCTTCTGGCAGCCAGTCATTCCAGCAAACAGTGACCCGTGTAGATGGGGTGAGCGAATGCTATTCGGTGTCTCCTTTCTTTCTCCACAACTTTTTTTCTCGTGAAGATCGCAGACGAGGACACGAGACGAAGACCGGACGACCGCTCGTCTTGTCTTCGTCTCGTGTCCTCGTCTGCGATCTGCGCTGTTGACTTCAGGATGGACAACCAACAAGCCCAACCTGCTGTTCTGGCATGCTTGTTTTTATTGTTTTTTATAGTATGAAAGTATTAGCGGGGTTTAAAGCAAAATATTATTTTTGACTCGTTTTTTGCCTGTTGTGCTAGCGAATAGATGTAATAGGCGTGGTAGCTTTAAACTTCCGGGTTCATAAGTTGTTCCAGTGAAGATGCTCTTCCCGCTGTATTCAGCCGTACTGTCGAACAAAATAACTTCTCAATTCTATCCAGCGCCTTCGTCAATTGTTTCCAGATTCTAAACCGTAAAGGCAAAAATTCCAACTTTCCGTGATATATCTAACGGTAACCTTCCTAAAACCTACAAGAGGATCATTTCGTTTTCCTTTGCCCAACTGATCGATCTGTAACGTCCGGGGCAAAATCTGGTCCACTAGTTTCCTCCGACTTGCATACCTGCAGGCAGTATTGACATCCTTGCCCGAGCCTTGGCGAACTTCACCACGCAGCAGCAATTCGTAAGGCCCGAGGCACCGTCCATTCTCAATTCGGAGCCCACGTGCAGTACTCTTGTGCAAAAGCGCCGACTTCAGCGGAGCAGTCTCACTTAGCTAATTCATAAATTATGTTCTAATGGAGGATGCCGATCGACAGTACCCAATGCTCCTTTGCATCGCCCTTAATCACTACGGTCCTGTTTCTTTGTGTCTTCAGGGCGTGCGCACCACGACTACCACGACAACGCAACGCGTTGTCCAAGTCTCGGAGACTTCGGGCTATCCGGGCGACCGGCTTCAGACAGGCCACCACGTGCAGAGGACCGTGGTGACGCGCACCACCAAGGAACACGCCAGCGGCACTGCGGAGGTTATCGAGGACGTGGTCACCAACGATGGCGTCCTCCGCATCCAAGACAAGCCCAAGAAGGGCCTCTTCGGCTTCCTGGGCGGAAAGAAGGACAAGACCAGGGTCACCCCCGTAGATGCGCCCAGCGACCGCAAGGCCCCGACCAAGCCTCTCAGTGACAAGGAGTTCCGGAAAGAAACTCTCAAGTGGCACAACCACTACCGCACCATCCACGGTGTTCCGCCGCTCAAGCATAGCGATGAGGTCAGAGCAATTTAGGGGAGCAGGGCAGCTTTGCAAAAAAAATGTCCGGCTGCAGCTGTCAAACTGTTTGATGCCTTAAATTGTCGGATTACACGGTGGAAGGACAAGCGTCAGAAGAATGCGCTATAGGACTCGGCAATACTATAGTATCGCCGTTTAGTTCACCACTCTGCCTTTCCGATTCAGTTTCGCAAATAACGAATTAACAGTCAAATTCGCCGCGCGAACTACGTGCTTCTTCACTTAGGGACAACGTCAATAACCGCAATATTACTCGAGTTCACAGTTCGTGTGACGTAAAAGCAATGTTTGCAATGCATGCGTGATGCAATGACTTCGCGCAGTACTTAACGCCGCAAAACCACGGAAACTCGCACCTCCCACTAACGCCTTACATTTATAGCGTGTTCTGAAAGGTATATAAAACGAAACAGTGCAGACGATCTCTGGCGATGCAACGGCTGACTAATATAATTAATACAGCCTGCTGTCTTAAAGCTGTTTAAGTGTTTTCGTGCACGTAAGATCAGTTTGCAAGTGGGCGGTGCTTGTGCATTGGCCATTCGCAATATGCATTCAGACATTAGATAAGCTACCGGCCAATCATGACCCGATCGTACATATGAAGGCGCATGAACAACTTTATTATGTTGATTTCAGGTTCAGGCGCTGTATGTACGATTAGGAAATTCGCGTCATATGTCCTTTGCGGCTCTATATTACAACATGCTCTCAATGTCTGCGATTATAGGATAAACCCACTGAAGGTTCACTGCCTGGTTATCTGTTTCGGAAATTCTTTCTGCTGACCTCGAGCTCGTTGCAAAGGTTAACTGCAACTATAAGTTATTTATGTCGTGTGTATGTAATGGCCACTGATAAAATATTCGACGAATAAAAAATGCCGATAAATCAACTAATTCTGAAATTTCACACTAAACAATAATTCGGCAATATGGTTGGATGCAACAAGCAGATGCTTAGATCATTTGCTTCCCGTTGCGAATTTCCTCTAATTGCCCGCATTTGAAAAGTATGGCGCTCATTTCTACAACGCCCGGCGCGAGTACACAGAGACAAATAAACTGTGATAAATGCGTGGCCAAGCAACAGCAAAGGTACGTCTCGGTGTTGTGGTGTCCTTTGATGCTGCTGTCCTATGGATCGTTACCAACCAACCCCGTTTTCCAACCAGATAGACCTGCCATGAATGCAGCAGTTTTGAAAGCGAAGTGTAAAGGAAAAAAAAAATCACTCCATGGCAATGATGAAAGATTAAGCAGGCGTGAAACGTATCTGAGAAACTATTTTGCGTCTCAGGGCCGATGAATTACTTGCTCATGCCTGCGCGCACCTTCTCTGTGCAGCTGTGCCGATACGCACAGGAGTGGGCTGACACACTGGCCAAGAAGGACACGTTTTGTCACCGCCCGAACAACAAGTACGGCGAGAACATCTACGTGGCTTGGTCATCAGACCCCACCAAGGAGGTGACAGGTGCGGAATCACTTTACTCACACTCGTGAAGCTGTTTAGAAATGCGATATTCTCCCTGCATGCATTTGCTCTCAAGCTTTAGAACTGCAATCAATTCAAAGCGAGCATGAAGTCCGACATTTTACGTTCACCACTGACTGCATTGGCCGCAGGAAGAGAGGTGGTTGATTCGTGGTACAGCGAGGTCCAGAAGCACCAGTTCGGCTGCGAGCCACGCAGTCTCGGCTCCGGCCACTTCACGCAAGTCGTCTGGAAGGCCAGCACCGAGCTCGGCACTGCTCGAGCGCGCACGGCCACCGGAAAGCTGCTCGTGGTGGCCAACTACAACCCGGCCGGCAACCTCATCGGCAGCTTCGCTCAGAACGTGCCTCCGCCCAAGAAGTGAGCGAGCCGCGCCACGACAACGCACTGTGTCGGCCGCGTGTACAGCACGGACACCGTCGCGCGCAACGGGCTTGCGTGCGTGTAAATAGTTTCGGCTGCAAACACCAGCTGCCACATATCTCGACCCCCTCACCTTAAGGAAGAAGAGGACGCCGAACTCCCCCACCACCTCCTTAGTTCCCCTCATTTCTACAGCAAGGTTAAAACCTGTTTAGCGCAGAAATAAAGACGTACAGAAAAAAAAGGCCAAAACTGCGCATTTTTTTGTCGGAGCCTCAATCGGGGGTAAATTTTTTTATTTATTTATTTATTTACAGAAACCTTACAAGCCTCCGGAGAGGCATTGTGTAAGAGTGTCAAATACAGAAGTTTGTGAAAAATAGGTTAGAAATAAAAAACACAGTAAAGTACAGCAAAACACAAAAAACAGGTGAGTTCAGATACGATACCGCAATTCCCAAAATAGTGATAAAAGTAAAAACAACTATGCGTCATGTCGGCATGGAAGTACGGCAACAGCGAACATGCATCAATCGCCATTTCGTTTCTTGGTGCAGATCTTGATCCTGCTTGCCCCGTGGAATCATCGTCTCGGCGCCACGACTGCGCAGTTGCGTCCATTGCTGCTGACGCGGGATGACAGCCTCCAGCTTTTCGACTCACCACCAGACGGACCGCTTCGCTGCGAGGGATCGGCCCCCTTTTTTGAAGACCACTTTCTGCAACCCACCTTGGGCAAGACATCGGCATCGACTGATGCATTATCTCCGGCACACTACTTAAGAAGTCGGCGCTTCTGGAATCCTCTTAGTGGGCATGGAAGTACGGCAACAGCGAACATGCATCAAACGCCATTTCGTTTCTTGGTGCAGGTAGGTTCAGTTCCTGAGCTATTTTGCAAAAAATCTGACGATATTTTTTTTTTGCTAGTAATTCCATGCCCACAATCGTCGCTGTCTTTGATTTGTGATTGCGTTCACGTCGCCAAGTTGTTAATACTGTCCGGTGACGTTGAGTTGAATCCTGGACCCTCTAAGGAGGAGTCTTCCCAGCAATACAGTGAATTGGTCTCACTAATAAAATTTTTACATGATAAAATGGATCCTAGGCACGACGAAGTTATGACCGCACTTAATGAAGTTTAGGCGGCCCAAAATTCAATGGAGCTGCAGATTACAGATATTGATGGTCGTCTTACTGCAGTGGAAAACAGTATTCGCACATCTGAGGCGCCGCAGGTCGAAAGTGTTGCTCATGTCGTAGCACTTGATCACAGACTGAACGAATTTGAAGATCGTTCAAGCCGAGATAACTTAATATTCCACGGTATGGACGATAGTTGTCAAGAGACATGGGCCGAATCCGAAGAAAAAATCTGCTCCATTCTGAATACCGCGCTAATGCCAGATGTTACTATCTCCCGCGAAGGTATTTTGAATCTTCTTCTGAAGCTTGACGTTAAAAAGTCTAGCGGGCCTGATAACATCCCTTCAGCTTTTCTCCGCCGTTACGCAGAATGGTTATCGCATTACCTGAAAGTTATTTTCAAAGCCTGTTTGTCTCAGTGCGCAGTCCCATCAGAATGGAAAACCGCACGTGTCATCCCCGTTTTTAAAGGCAATGACCCAACTTGCGTATCTAATTATCGCCCAATATCTTTGGTCTCGACCAGTTGCAAAATGTTCGAGCATGTGATCTGCCGAGTTTTGACAGAATTTCTGGAGTCGACCCATTTCTTGTGTGATCAGCAACATGGATTTAGGCGAGGTTTATCTACCGTCTCACAACTGATAACCACTTGCCATGATTTTTTTATTGCAGTTAACAACAAACAACAAATGGACGCTGTTTTTCTTGACTTCGCCAAAGCCTTCGATAAGGTACCGCACACCAAACTCATAGGAAAGCTTTACACTGCCGGAATCAATCCTAACATTATTGACCTTATTAGAGCCTACTTAGAAGACAGATTTCAATGCGTTCATGTTGGCGATGAGTACTCTGATGCACTTCCGGTTTCATCTGGTGTTCCGCAAGGATCTGTTCTGGGGCCTATCCTATTTTTAATTTACGTAAATGACATAATTAATGTGGTTGATACCGAAGTTAGAGTTAAACTATTTGCTGATGACTGCGTTTTATACTTCCTAGTTAACTCCACAGCGGACCAAATTAAGCTTAACAGTAACCTGCAGAAGATCTCAAACTGGTGCAACCAATGGGGTATGCTTCTTAACGTTAATAAATGTTTGGTACTTAGAATTTGTAAAAAGAAAACTGTTCTGACTCATCCATATTGTATAGCTGGCGTTCCACTTCCAGAATCCTCGTTTGTAAAATACCTTGGAGTCCAGATATCTAATCACCTAAACTGGGATGCCCACATCGATATTACTTGCGGGAAAGCACTGAAGACTCTATGGTGTTTGAGGCGTAAACTGCCAAATGCCCCAAAACACGTGAAACTGGCAGCGTATAAGGCTTTGGTGCGGCCTCGTATGGAATATGCCTGTTGTTTATGGGACCCATTTACAGCCAAGAATATTTCCAAATTAGAAAGAGTGCAAAGAATCGCAGCCCGTTTCATTTGCAACAGATACAAACGAACAGATAGTGTAACAGCTATGATCAAATCTATTGGCCTAGAATCCCTGCAGACAAGGCGCACTGATGCTAGGTTGAAATTTCTGTACCTAATATATAATAATCTCATTAAAATGAACGCTCATGATTATATTACTCCTGTTTCGCGAGCAGGTATGCGTTATAACCATGGCAAAATGCTACAAGAATTTCGTGCATATTCTAATACAGTTAAACACTCATTTTTTGTAAAATCGATTACAGACTGGAATGAACTCCCGAAGTGTGTAGTGAATAGCCCGAATGTAGAAATGTTTGTTGACAATTTGAGAGCCTTTTGTATGTGAAATCCTTGTTTTTTGCTTTTTTTCGCATCATCTGTTCGCTTTTGAATGGCGCTAGTCTATATATATATATCTTGTTTATTTTTTACTTGTACCTTTGTTCACCCCTGCTTGGAGTCAAGCGACTCCGCAGTATAAATAAATAAATAAATAACTTCGGTTTGGATAAGAGCGACGAACGCATATCCCGAGCCCATAGACTAGGCCACTTTTTCCCCGACAAATTCCGCCCCATTATTGTTAAATTTGTGTAATTTAAACTTAGGGAGACTATTATTGCATCAAAAAACAAGTTAAAAGCTTCCAAGGTAACCGTGAGTGAAGATTTTTGCAAAGCGACAAGGAATGTGAGAAAAAAGCTTTTCGATTTTGGTACTCAAAGCGGCAAAAAGTTTTCAGTACGGTATAACAAACGTCATATCGGCAATAAATGTTATGTTTACTCAGCAGACACCGACCCCGTGTGCGAAATAGGGCCTTTCAGTGACAGCAGTCCAGCCGGCTCTTCGTCTGGCACTGCCCGCACCGACGCAGATACATCTTTATCCTAACCCAGAAACGTGCTCCTGAAGTCGTCCGCCGGAATCTATCGTTTCTCTTCACAAACTTCCGGAGTATTGTGAACAAACGCCATGATCTATCATCTGTAATTGATGCATGCGCCGCCGATGTGGTGGTGTTAACGGAAACGTGGCTTTCAAACGCTCTAAGCAATGCAGAATTGCTTGACTGTGAAAAAAATTACACCACCTACCGCCAAGACAGGGCTGCAAAACACGGAGGTGGTGTACTGATTGCCGTTTCCGACTACCTCGTATCAGACATAGTCATTGTCCCTACTTCCCTCGAAATGCTTTGTGTCCGCATAAACCTTCACTACTAAAGTGCATTATTCTGTGTGTGCTATAGGCCGCCGAACGCGGCACCATCTTTCTGTGATGACTTACACGATGCATTGAATATTTTGGATGCACAATTCCCTTCACTGCCTTTATTTCTGTTAGATTTTAATTTTCCCCAAATAGATTTGTCCGGTCTCTTTCCAACTGTCAGAGATACTTCCGCAGTCAGCCAATCCTTTTTGAACATATGCATTCAGTTTAACCTTACACAGCTTTTTTCAGAGCCTACAAGGTTTGGTTCTGGTACATCTAACCTGTTAGACTTAATTCTTACCACTGCACCTCATCTTCTACATCGTGTAACCTACATGCCCGGTTTGAGTGATTATTGTCTTATTCACTTCGAAATAACGGCGCTTACTACTAAAAACGTTAGTAGCATCAAGACAATTATAGACTATTCCAGGGGTGACTACACATCAATTAACAGCGAACTAGCACTCTTCATAGATAACTGCATGCCTACCTTCTTCGAGAGAACCGTTGACCAAAATTGGGCATTTTTAAGAATACAGTCTCGTCGCTAGTCGATAAGTACGTCCCAATGCACCGAATTAGAAAACAATCCCGATTACCGTGGTTCACCGTCGCCTTGAAACGACTTTTGAATAAGAAGAAGCGCTTCTTTCGCCTTGCAAAACGTGCAAACACTGCGGAACGTTGGTCCGCATACGGTGATGTTCTCCGAACTTACCGACTAGCTATCAAAGAAGCCAAGCGCGTGTTCCTAAATAATACACTGCCGTCACTCCTTTCTACTAATCCATCTAAGTTCTGGAACATTATCAGGCCCAAAGAACGAACGGTCATTCAACTTTATGATAGTGCTGGGAACACAATGTCAAGTGAAGAATGTTGTACTGCCTTAAACCTTGCCTTTGCAAAATCGTTTTCTGATTGTTCCTTCGATGTCGCTCCAGAAGTGCTTAAGTACGATTTCTTTCCGATGGACCCCATTGTCATCGATTTTGCTGGCATTGTGACGTTAATCCAAAGTCTGAAGTTATCATCCAGTTGCGGTGTCGACAACATTAATTCGAAGTTTTTGAAGAACACTTCTGTATATTCCAGCATATATTTTAGCGCACCTTTTCACCCAGTCTGTCGAACACGCCACAATGCCAGCTGACTGGAAGGTAGCGAGGGTGGTTCCACTCTTCAAGCAAGGTAATCCGAATTCTCCCCTTAACTACAGACCTATTTCATTAACAAGCATTTCTTGTAAACTTCTAGAGCACATTATATACTCTAACCTCGCATCATTTTGGAAAGTAACTCTTTCTTAAGCTCCTGTCAGCACGGGTTCCGGAAAAAATTTTCTTGCGTGACTCAGCTTTTATTTTTCACTAATATCTTAGCGTCGTCTTTAGATAGTGGTTTACTAACCGACTGCATCTTTCTTGACTTCGCTAAGGGTTTCGATAAGGTATCGCATCACTTACTCCTCCTTAAAATGAGTTCCCTGAATATTGACCCTAACCTTCTTAAATGGATTGAATGTTTCTTGACTAACCGCACCCAGTTTGTATCAGCTAACGACTCTCTATCATCCCCATGTGCCGTAACATCTGGTGTTCCTCAAGGTTCTGTCCTGGGTCCTTTACTCTTTTTGGTATATATCAATGACCTTCCGATTGGCATCAACTCTTCTCTTAAGCTTTTTGCTGACGATTGTGTTCTTTTTCGTGCGATACACAACGTTTCCGACAGTTCTCTCCTTCAGTCCGATCTTGATAACGTCTTAATTTGGTGTCAGAGATGGTCTATGGTTCTCAATCCATCAAAGTGCAAAATTATGTCCATCTCCCGCCAATCTAACCCTTCTAAAACGTTCGATTACAAGATTAGTGGAGTTTCATTAGAGAACGTTTCATCTTATAAGTACTTGGGTGTTCACATCACTAACAACTTATCCTGGCGCATGCACATAGAATATGTTATTGACAATGCAAACCGTGCCCTTGGTTACATACGCAGAAATTTCTCTCAGGCTCCATCCCATTTGAAGTTACTTTTATATGAAGCACTAATACGGCCAATGCTAGAATACGCATAATCAGTATGGGACCCCGCACAACTCACCTTAATCGATGCTATAGAAGCCGTCCAGAATCGGTCAGCTCGCTTCATCCTTTCCAATTATTCTCGCACGGCTAGTGTTTCCTTAATGAAATCTAAACTTGGTCTGACTAATCTCGCAGTTCGCAGAAATATTTCACGCCTCAGTCTCTTCCACAGCATTTTCTTTCATAACGAGACACTAAAACAGGAATTTTTTTCTGCTATACCATCATACGTATCATCACGTGTTGATCATCCGCATAAAGTTGCCATCCCAACCTGTAAAACGAATGTGTTTTTTTAATTCTTTCTTACCGAAGACTAGCACTGAGTGGAACCACCTTCCACCCATATCGCATGCATTGAAGACGCATCATCCTTCAAGCCACTTATCATCAAGTATGTCATCTAACAAGCATCTGCATCATGATTTTTCGTTTTTTTTTTGCCTTTTGCCGGTACTTTTTATATGTATTTTTTTCACCCGCCCCCTCTATAGCGCTCTGCGAGCCCTGAGGGTATTGTAATAAATAAATAAAATAAATAGGGGAAATGCACAAAAAGTTATACAAAAGCAAAAGAAAGTATATCGGGCATACATGAGGAAAGCTGCGCATCAACAGAACCAAAGAGGCAATAGTCTCAAGCAGCTGAAAACAAAGTTATATGCATCTTGAGTATATAAATGACGTGCTAAGCGTTATCACTGAAGTGCTTGAGTAGATGCTTGCGAAAGGTGTTATGATTGCCCTGCAGGGCGATGCAGTCCGGAAGATCGTTCCAGAGACGGAGTGATGAGACGGAGTGATGAGAAGTTCAAAGCATGCGTGTTGCCATAAATGCGGGCATAGCTGTAGTTATTATGTAATCTATATGATAAGTAGGAGGGACGTTGTAGATGTGCTGGCGGTGAATCAGTGGCATGGACGTATTCGTGAAAGATAGATTAAAGAGCAATTTCGCGACGAATTTGCAACGGATGGAGCGAAATTTCGATCTTTAGTTTGGATGCACTGGACTGATAGCTGTAATTTTGCGAAATGAAACGACAAGCCCTATTCTGGACAGCTTCCAACTTCTCTATTAGATATTTCTGATGCGGTGACCCGATGGATGAAGCGTACTCTAGCTGCGGTCTGACAAAAGTAATGTACGCTTGTTTACGCACGTGAGGGGTAGTGCATTTCAGGTTACGACGAAGGAAACCTAGTGACCGGGAAGCATTAGCTAAAATGGTGGTTATGTGTTCAGCCCAAGAAAGGTTTGGTGAAAGATAGACGCCTAGATACTTATACTGCGTAGTCCGAGCCAATGTATCGTTATTAATGTGGTAGGGAAAATCCGAATTGACTGATTTTTGGTTAAAAGAAATTATCTTACACTTAGAAATGTTTAAAGTCATTAGCCACGTTTTACACCAGTCGTTAATGCGATCGAGGTCACTTTGAAGTCCAAGGTGGTCATTAGTACTTTTTATTGGTCGATAAATAATGCAGTCGTCAGCAAATATGCGTATCCAAGATGAGATGTTTACTGGCAGGTCATTAATGTAAATTAAGAAGAGAAATGGACCGAGGACGCTTCCTTGCGGCACGCCCGATGTAACGTCGGAGATAGGAGAGGAATAATTAACAACGGTGAACTGCTGGCGATTAGACAGAAAATTACAGGCCCATGACAGAGTTAAAGAATCTAATTTGAGCGCAGAAAGTTTAGATATTAGTCGGCAATGTGCTGCCCGATCAAATGCTTTGGCAAAGTCCAAAAAGATTGAATCAGTTTGTAAGTTACTGTTCATGTTGAAGTGTAGGTCGGTTGTAAACTCAAATAACTGCGTCTCGCAGGAAAAGCCTTTTCTGAAACCGTGCTGCTTAGTGAAAAAAAAATGATTAGATTCCAGGTGATTGTAGATATGTGATGTGAAAATGTGTTCAGGCATCTTGCAACAGATGCAGGTAAGTGAGATGGGGCGGTAGTTTTCGTGTGCGAGTGTTTGTTGCCGCTTTTGAAAACCGGTACAACCTTTCCTATTTCCCAATCTGTGGGGAGCTCACCTGTAGATATTGACTGCTTAAATATAGTAAGATGATGCTGGAGACAGAAATGGTATTTTTTAGCATTTTTGAATTAATTTCATCAACCCCAGAGGAAGAGGATAGTTTAAGATTATTTATCAGGTGTACTATGCCATCGAGTGTAATGTCAACTGGTGCCATGTAGGGGTAACCAAAATCTGGTACATACGGGACGTTAGAATTATATTCTTCGGTCAAAACAGATGCGAAAAACGAGTTAAATGCTTTAGGACAGTCAGCATCGGAGTAGGGGGTGTTGTTAACGTCATGTATTGAGATATCATTACTTACGCTATTCTGACGTTTTGTTTTCCAGAACTTGCTTGGATTATTCTTAAGTAGCGCGGGAAGGTCCTTTGAAAAAGATTTATTTTTTGCATCACAAAGGGCGGAACAATATAGGTTTAGGTAGGTTTTATATTTACCCCACGTGCATGGAGTACATTCGTGCTTTGCATTTTTGTACAATCGTTTTTTTCTTATTTCTCATGCGTTGATGCTTTCTTGTAAACCAGGGGTTAGATTTGTCATTTGATAGCGTGATAAGTGGAACATGTTTGCCCACAAGTTCTGCGAGCTTGTCTCTAAAAAGAATCCAGTTATCTTCTACTGACCTGTCTTGAAAAGAGGGCATCAGGATATTATCAGAAAACGCTTGAAGTTCATCATTTATTCGATTGTAATCTCCTCTGTTATAGTCGCAAATCTTTTTCCTCGTGATGCCAGTGGACGGAAGTGGAATGTTAATTGTCAGTTGAAGTAAATTGTGGTCGCTCAAACCATCTAAGTAATTTATGTCACAAACTGTGTCAGGGGCTGATGTAAAGATGAGGTCTAATGTATTGGGACCACGGCTGGTTTGGGTAACTAGTTGAAATAAGTTGAAACCTAAAGTCAAATTTATGAAGCTTGTTGAAGAAGTACAGGGGGATGAGAGCTTTGCCCAGTCGATCTGTGGAAAATTAGTCTCCGAGTAGATAAGTTACATCACCCTGGAACAGCTCAAATGATCTCGTAAGGCTTACACGTAGTTTATCTGAAAATGAGCCATCGGAGTTCGGTGCGCGGTAACAGAGTCTAGCGGTATTAATCGACCTCCCAAAAAGAAGTTGTAGCTTCAAAAATCGTTGACGTGAGCGGGAGAGACGACCACACGTGTGTGTTGTGACGAAGGAGTCTGCTTTTGTCTGGAGCGTTCCGCTGACTATGTAAGATAATACTATGCAGATAAGATAAGGCTTGGGAAAAATAGAACGAGATTAGGCACAAGGGTACAAGTTGGTGGTGTAACTGTATTCATGATGCTTGCACGGTATGGTGAAAGCGCGCAGTAACCTTATGAAAAATTCTCTGCTGATATATAAGCTAATGCGAACCGGCGACATCATGCTTGCCATTGCGATCCAGGAGCTTATCTGCCGGCGTGAATTTCTGGAGCCCTAATTTTCTTACCGCAAGCATATATATGTGAAGTGCGAAATGTATGTGCGTGAGTTTCGCTAATGTCAGATTGTAAAGACGTTTATTTGCAAACGATATTTTGGTAAGACTTGCTTGCCACCACTGCCGCTCTGTGTCAAACTTTTCGGGATCCCATGTTCGTTCGGATGCCACAATAAAGGAAATGAGAAGAGAAACAAATGACAGACAAGCCAACTTATACAGACTTGCGCACAATTCTACTCTGCTAAACGTACATTAATTAGCACAAGAAGCAATTGTAGTGGTAGCGCTGTCGAGGAGGCTTATTTTTAAATGAAAACTTATTGTGCGTTCATTAGAGAGCAGCGCACAGGAACAACGCTTCAATTTTAATCTGCTTTTCCAGCGAGCAGATACAGAAGCGTGGCAAAGCAGCTAGCAGCGAAAAATAAGAGGATATAGTTATACAGTGCGTCGGCGTATTCTATAATGAAATGCATCTATTTATCTATTTTAAATCTCCAGCGCAAGGCTATTTACCAACAAAAATGCGCTAGATTTATATATATATATATATATATATATATATATATATATATATATATATATATATATATATATATATATATATATATAGGGGTGGTTTAACGTCCCAAAGCGACTCAGGCTATGAGAGACGCCGTAGTGAAGGGCTCCGGAAATTTTGCCTTTCGACCACCTAGGGTTCTTTAACGTGCACTGACATCGCACAGCACACTGTGTGTGTGTGTGTGTGTGTGTGTGTGTGTGTGTGTGTGTGTGTGTGTGTGTGTGTGTGTGTGTGTGTGTGTGTGTGTGTGTGTGTGTGTGTGTGTGTGTGTGTGTGTGTGTGTGTGTGTGTGTGTGTGTGTGTGTGTGTGTGTGTGTGTGTGTGTGTGTGTGTGTGTGTGTGTGTGTGTGTGTGTGTGTGTGTGTGTGTGTGTGTGTGTGTGTGTGTGTGTGTGTGTGTGTGTGTGTGTGTGTGTGTGTGTGTGTGTGTGTGTGTGTGTGTGTGTGTGTGTGTGTGTGTGTGTGTGTGTGTGTGTGTGTGTGTGTGTGTGTGTGTGTGTGTGTGTGTGTGTGTGTGTGTGTGTGTGTGTGTGTGTGTGTGTGTGTGTGTGTGTGTGTGTGTGTGTGTGTGTGTGTGTGTGTGTGTGTGTGTGTGTGTGTGTGTGTGTGTGTGTGTGTGTGTGTGTGTGTGTGTGTGTGTGTGTGTGTGTGTGTGTGTGTGTGTGTGTGTGTGTGTGTGTGTGTGTGTGTGTGTGTGTGTGTGTGTGTGTGTGTGTGTGTGTGTGTGTGTGTGTGTGTGTGTGTGTGTGTGTGTGTGTGTGTGTGTGTGTGTGTGTGTGTGTGTGTGTGTGTGTGTGTGTGTGTGTGTGTGTGTGTGTGTGTGTGTGTGTGTGTGTGTGTGTGTGTGTGTGTGTGTGTGTGTGTGTGTGTGGTTTGGTTTATGGGGGTTATAATTTATTTTATATATATATAGTATAGCATATATATTATATATATATATATATATATATATATATATATATATATATATATATATATATATATATATGCATATGTATATGGATGGATGGATACGGCTGAACCCTTTACATCGGGCGGTGGCTCAAGCCACCTAGCCATGTCTTGTGAAATTTTACTCCTGTCTTGCTTTTAGCCACCAGTCAGATAACCTTCGCTTGGTTACTTCTAACCTCTTAAAATCCACTTTCCCTTCACTGTCCCTTAAACCCCAATGCCTTGGGTAAGTCAGCCCCGCTGCCTTCCACTGTAGGGTGAAGCCCTTTACAGAAAAGTATCAAGTGTTCAGTCGTTTCCTCCTCCTCTCCGCACGCAACGCAGAACGTGTCTATCTCCTGGTACCTGACTCTATATGTCTTAGTCCGCAAAACTCCCGTCCTGGCTTCAAACAACAAAGAGCTTCCCCTACAATTATCATAGATATTTTCTTTGGCAATTTCCTGCTTAAAAATTCTGCATGTTCCCAGTGCTGATTTCGTCAGCATCCCTGTTTTCCACAGAGCTCTCCGTTTCTTAACCGTTAACCTTTTCTTAACAGATAATTGCTGATTTGCCCCCTACTGCTGTCCAGATATTTGCTTGTCAATTTTCTAGTTCGCTTTCTCCATTTCGTATCAACATTCCTTATATACAGGCATCTGAAAACTTTCCTAGCCCACTGCTTTTCCTCCATTTTTCTCAATCGCTCCTCAAATGCTATCTTACTGCTAGCTTCTCTGCTCTCGAAAGACGCCCATCCCATATCACCCTGTACCCCCTGATTTGGTGTATTGCCATGTGCTCCCAAAGCTAGCCTCCCTACGCCACGTTCTTTAATTTCTAATCTTGCTTGAACATCTCGTCTCATGCACAGGACCGCATTACCGAAAGTCAGGCTAGGAACCATCACCCCTTTCCAGATCCCTCTTACCACTTCATACCTATTGTAATTCCACAGTGCCCTATTTTTCATGACAGCTCCATTCCTACCAGCTTTATTCATTACATATTTTTCATGCTCTGTCAGATACTCAGCACCGTTATTTATCCACACTCCGAGATACTTCTACTCAACCACTACTTCTAGCGTAAACTCATTTATTCTATGCTCGCCGACCTCATCGTTAAATATCATGACTGCCGATTTTTTGTTACTAAACTTGAAACCTAATCTATCTCCCTCTGTACCACATATGTCTATGAACTTCTGTAAATCTTCCTTGTTGTCAGCCATTAGCTCTATATCATCGACGTATATTAGTCCCAGTAATGGCTGTTTAATCAATTCTCCTTGCTTGAAAAAAGAAAGCTTGAAGCCTAGTCCGCTCCTCTCTAGCTTGGTCTCCAACCCTTGCAGGTACAACATGAACAACAAAGGAGACAGAGGACATCCTTGCCTATGCCCCCGCTGTGTTTCTACAGGCCCTGATACATTTTTTTCCCATCCATTTTATAAGCACTCTGGTACCTTTATATATATATATATATATATATATATATATATATATATATATATATATATATATATATATATATATATATATATATATATATATATATATATATATTTCAAAAGATTAATTACTTCCTCTTCCACATCCAATGTGCCCAGCATGTCCCACAGATACTCTTGATTAACGTTCTCGTCGACTCTCTTAATATCCAGAAATGATAGCCACAGGGGCCTGTGTTCCTTTTCAGCAATCTCTATACACTGCTTCAATTAAATCAGGTTGTCCTCCAACCTCCTTTTTTTCCGGAACCCATTTTGTAGCTCCTCAAGCACCCCCTCGTTCTCCACCCAAGCCTGTAATCTGTCCTTTATAATCTGCATCACCACTCTGTAAACCACAGATGTCAGTGTTATGGGACGGTAGTTACTTACGTCAGCTTTGTCCCCCTTTCCCTTATATATCATGTTCATTCTACTTAATCGCGATTCATCGGGGACTTTCTCATCCACTATCGTTTTGTTCACTACCTGTATTAATGTTTGCTTGGATTTTGGTCCTAGCTTATTTATTAACATAATAGGAATACCATCTGGTCCTGCTGACGTACCACTAGGAACCTTCTTCTCTGCCCTTTCCCACTCGCTTTGCTCAAGTGAAGCTATTGCAGTAACCGGTCTTTCCTCTTTCGATAAATTATGTGCAATATTTCTTTCTTTAAATTTTTCTGTCATCCTTGTTCCTGTGTGTTTTATCGCTCCATCCCCTTCTAGTCGAATACCCTGATCTGTAACGATAAACCTTTGTTCTAGTCTAGTCTTATTACTCATTGCATTTAGATGTTTCCAGAATTTTTGAGCTGCTTTTCTATCCTCTTTATTTACTTTTGACATCCATTGGGCGCCCTTTCTTCTAATTTTCTCATTAATCATATAGGATGCTTCCCTTGTACACTTTATGAAGGTATCCCATTTTCTGTCTACTTCAACTTCTGGTTCCCCCCTCTTCTTGGAATATCTGTGTTCCCTGGACGCTTCATGACGTTTCTCTATCGCCCTCTTGACCTCCTCATCCCACCAACTCTTGGGTTTGCGTCTTTTCCCTTTTAGCTTTACTCGCACCTTAGCTAGCTCTAGCTCCAGTAATCGAGTTAATTTGGTGTAAGTGCATTCTGTTTCACTATCCTTAAAAATTACTTTCTCAATTTGTTTGGCTGCTGCTTCCAATTGCTTTTCTGAGTAAAAATTCCCCTCTGATTGTTCATCTAGCTTCAGTCCTACTTTGGTTTCTCTACTGAAACTCAACTTGATACGCTTGTGGTCACTACCTAGACTTCTGGAACCATGTTCATCTATGCTCATTGCGCCTAATCTATTATACATTCTCTGTAACATTAGTGAGAGTGTTCACCAGCGCCACCCTCGTCCATAGCGGCGAGCGTAGCACGTCCTGTATTACGGCGAGTGTGACGTGAAACGTCATCTAACGGCGAGGGCGTGCACTGTGCGAGATCCCTCTTATACTACCTATGGCATCAAGACTGCCAGAACCGAGACCCTCGTTAAGCTATTAGCAGACAAGGTAAGGGAAATGAAGGGCTCGTTTGAAAAACACGTGAAGGAAGCCAACAGTCACGGAAACCAAGGTGCATAGGGGAATGTTTCTATTCTTTTTTCTATTTATAGCGCGGATTAGTGGGAGAATAATACTTCAATTAATCTTTGATTTAAAGAAAACTACTTACAAAGCAGCCGAAAAAACAGCCATGCCGCCGGTGGGATCCGAACCCACGACCTCCGAATATCGCGTCCGGTGAACACTCTCAAGGTTCTCTTACACCAAATAAACATAAATACCCACGAGAGCAGCAGATTGGACAGCCGTCGCCGTAGCTCAGTTGGTAGAGCACCAGACGCTCAATATTTATTAAAGTTAATCACCACCACCTGACGCGCGCACGTGGCGCGGCAACCTGCTCCTCTTATCTCTAAATTAGGGCCCGCGAAGGTTCTGGCGCCGCGCAAACCATGGCTTCTACCATGTGCCTGTCATTTTCTTACGCTATGCCTAGACTTTCCAGTTTTTATTTTTCGAAAATTCGGCGGACTTTTCTCGGTGTTTATTTCAGAACCCAAGTTTCGTTTTTTTTTTCTGTGAATATTACTTTCGACAAATGAAATATGATGACTTTTTTCGGTGATTAATTGCAGCAATCCACTGTGGTCAAAATTCAATTGAAGTCTGTCTGGGTGATGTCGTCATCATGACCAATTTGCTTACTAGTAATCAGCGTGCAAATGGTAGTATTTGGAGCTGTGCTTACATAAGAAATTGCTATCGTCATTAAAAGGGTATCTCAAGTTAAACGAGACAGCCGGTAGACAAAAATGCAACTAGAAGTTCACTTCTAAGAACTAGGTTGATATGCGAGAGTTGGGTTGTCGCGCTGTGTTGAGCGCAAAGGTGGGGCATCACGTGGTCTGCGTATTGATGGCAGCGATGGAACTGCCGACCAGTTGTCGCGGTAGCCAGAACATACTTTTTAGTGACGCCCATGCACAGTTTTGTTTTAGTGTCCTGCGTGCAGTTCATTAACCTACGTTGTCGGCTAACTGCTCTAAGCTGGTGATCAGAGTGAACAAACTGTGCTTAGCTAGCAGGCCACCAGGAGGTGGGGCTTCGCGGCCGTCAGAGGCGTGTAAACTAGCCGAGCAACGTCTCAAATCCCACAGATGCGCTTCTTATCCAATAACAGCATCGTCGCATCGTGCCCCTGGTTTCCTGCTTACTTAATTTAAGTTTTGACTTAGTGTAACTCGCATTCAACAGCTATCTATGCCTTGCGTGCCAAGATTTCTGACCTTTTTCGGTTAAAACCGAAATTCTAAAAGTGAATTCGGCGTATTTTTATCTTTTTTCTTTTTGATTTCAACCGAAATGTCCAACCCCTAGCTTTACCGCACGGTGGCTCTGCGTTAAGACATCAGTCATTCCATATCAAACTTACCATAGTAAGCGCTCGACCCCCTCCGATCTTGTCCATAAAATTTGCGGGTGCTTTTTCAACGGTTTAAGGTAATTACCCTTAATAATTTTGGGGAAACATTTCCTGTTCATGTGACAGCGCTTTGAATTTTTCAGAGAAGTGTAAACATTGGTCTCACTGAAAAATTTACAAAAATTAAATATTTTACTTTAGCGCTCGAAAAGTTTTTAGAAATAATGCATGTGCATTGCGGTTTCTTGCCGCACAGCAAGGAAATTTTTCGCACAAAGTTTTTGTGTTATAATTTATTAATTTCTCCAAGAAATGTGGTTTTTGCTAATTTTTTAAAACTCTTTTGCGACATTGGGGAGAAACTTCAAATGTTCCGGCGCTTCTACATAACATGTACTATCTTATTAGAAGGTTTAAACTATATTGCAAAACAACAAAGTTCAGAAAAAATGTTGAAATTAGAAAAAGTGCCAGGTGCCACGTGTTCGGCCATAAATTTCGTACAGAGGCGTTCCCACTAAAAATATGAAATGTAGCCAAATTGATAGCTAGCTTCATTGATATTTCTTTCAGGGATTTTCATTGGAGCCTTTTTTGTTTTAGCGAGAAAAAAAATTTTAAGGTTAAGCGCCGCTCCTCGAACCATGGTTGCCCCGTACCTCCACTGCACTGCTCTGCATGCTTTCGTTGGTTCCTGAGGGCCATGCGCCGCAGCAAACTTTTAAAGAGATAACAGTGCTCCACGGGGCTCTGTGTCGGTAACGATCGAAGCCTGTGTGTGGGCCTGCTGAAGAGTAAAAATCGGTCCACAGCGCCATGGCTACCATCGCGATGGCTCAGTCGCAGTGGCCGATTCTACCACGGACAATACATAATGTGGAGTGAGTAGATGCCTCAATAACAAGAACAAAAAATGATGAAACGCAAATCATATAATATATAACTGGTTTTGGAGGGAAAGGAAATGGCGCAGTATCTGTCTCATATATCGTTGGACACCTGAACCGCGCCGTAAGGGAAGGGTAAAGGAGGGAGTGAAAGAAGAAAGGAAGAGAGAGGTGCCGTAGTGGAGGGCTCCGGAATAATTTCGACCACCTGGGGATCTTTACCGTGCACTGACATTGCACAGCACACGGGCGCCTTAGCGTTTTTCCTCCATAAAAACGCAGCCGCCGCGGTCGGGTTCGATCCCGGGAACTCCGGATCAGTAGTCGAGCGCCCTAACCACTGAGCCACCGCGGCGGGGCAACGCAAATCAGCGCATACGCGTTCTCTAGGCTCCTCGCCGTCAGAGTACGACGACAGCTCTTTCTCGCTGTTCACTGACCGCAGAAAATCGTCCTCGCTTCCATACAGGGCGCTTGAAATGTACTTGAGTAGAGTTAGTTCTTGGGCTAGTTGGTATTCTCGATTGAAGCTCATAGTTTTTCAGCGCAACGGCACACAGCCAAAGAAAAGAAGAAGGACGAACACAGCGCTGACCTTACTTGTCTCCACAGTTCAGACCTTAAGAGTATGCAAACGCGTTTCACATGCCCCCACGACGGCGGAACAGCACCAAACAAGGCACTCACTTCTGCGGGCGTCACTCTCTTCTTTGTGCAGAATGCCAGGAACCTAGCACGATACGTCGCTCTTGCAATGTTGGTCTGCGAGACTGCAGCTGCAAGACTGACGGAAGGTTGGTCAGCGCTGTGTTCGTCCTTCTTCTCTTCCTTCTTCTTTTTTTTTCTTTGGCTGTGTGCCGTTGCGCTGAAAAACTATGACCGTTTGAGATCCCACATTTTTTGAACGAATGGGCTAGCGTTGCCTGTGGGAGTGTCTTGCAAGCACCGTACACCCACCTTGCGATGTCTGCAAGTGTCGATCTTGTGAGGTCGGCCCGCTGGGGTGATGGTCTGCAAGATTCCAATGCAGCCGTACGCTGTGCGTACGCGATCACTGATCGGTTTATTTAAGCAGACACCGCGATGCTGAACTTGGGACGTCATACCGCCAAGAATTAGTATCACGAACTCGATGTGCCAGGCCGCAAGCTTTTCCTTTACGCGCTCAGTTGTATGGCATATAAAAGAGTCAAATGCCGCCAGATGATATCTCAGTTGATGGAATACGCAAATTAATAGATAACTTAAAGGTATCCAGTGCCCCTGGGCCCGATAACATAGCTGCTAAGATTCTTAAAGGTACCAAACTAATATCTTGCTAAATTCCTGTGCGAGTGGAAGTTAAGCAGAGTTGTACCCACCTTTAAAGCAGGGAACCACTCCGATCCATGCAATTATCGACCTATCTCGCTAACAGGCATTGCATGCAAGTTCATCGAACATAAAATTTACTCACATTGCAACGCACCTAGATAATAATTGCTCTTTCTTCTCTAACCAACACGGATTTCTTTCTGGTTATTCATGCGAAACTCAGCTTTTCGAATTCACGACTGACCTCCACTCAAACCTAGACTCATCATTTCAAACAGACATAATTTACCTCTATTCTTCTAAGGCTTTTGAGCACGTTCCCCACCAGCGCCTCATGACCAAACTTTCCTGCCTGTTCGCGGAGCCACTAGTATCATCATGTATTCACTGTTTTTTTAACTAATCGTTCGCAGTACACCGTCATTGATAGTCATCCTTCCGCCGCTACAAATGTTACCTCTGGAGTCCCTCAGTGATCAGTTCTTGGCCCGCTTCTGTTTTTAATCTTTATTAATAACCTATCTGCTGGAATTATGTCATCCATTCGTCTTTTCGCACATGATTGTGTTCTCTACCGTCGTATTTGCACTAATAGTGATCAGTCTCTGCTGCAGGACAACTTAAACTTAATCCAAAACTGTTGCTTTACCTGGCTCATGAAGTTGAATGTGACTGAATGTAAGTTTATGCACGTGTCCCGGAAACGATCTAACTTGCTCGACTCATATTCGCTAAACACGACAGTGCTATCGCAAGTTGAATCTTACAGGTATCTTGGCGTCGAAATAACAAATAATCTGAACTGGTCAAAGCACACCAAGTCACTTGCTGCACGTGTTTTGCAAATCACTGGTTTTCATCAGACGACCACTCAAATTTTCTCCGCCCACAGTTAGACTAATCGCATATGAAACATTCATCCTTACCAAACTTGAATATGCATCGACTATTTCGAACTCCCCTCAAGAATACCTAATCCAGGCGTTAGAAGCAGTCCAAAACCGAGCTGCTCGTTTCATAACATCCAAATATGATTCTCGGCTGAGCATTACTAATATCAAATCTTCCATTGGTCTAACTCCCCTGTCATCACTGCGTGAGATAGCAAGAATTTGCCTATTTCCCAGACTTGATCATAATTTCCCGCAATTACGTGAGAGCCTTATTATGCGCCCCTTGAGATCCTCCCGACGTTTGTTTAATTGCAACAGTCTTCGGAGTATTCATGGTACCACTAACGCTTTCAATAATTCCGTTTTGCCATACAACTGTTATATCCGAGTGGAATGTACTCCCTGGCGGTATTGCCAATGAAACCAACTAAGTAAAATTTTAACACTTATTGATTGCTTATTTCTCTCCTCAATTCCTGTAGAAAGCCTTTTTATTTACCTATTTATTGCCTGGTTAATTTCAATGCGTTTACTGTGTTTATTTGTGCTAGCCATTTATATTTTTGTTCTACCTTTGTTACCCGTTATCATTTATTTCCCCCCTTTATGTAATGCCCCATAAGGGCCTTAAAGGAAAAATAAATGATGATGATGATGATGAAGCACTGGCATAGCGCGCACGCCAAGGATAGCGCCAGGCCTCTTCCACACTGAGTCGATCCAGTCGATCATATAAGATCGGTGTCCATCCACCACTTAGGGCGTACGCGGGCAACAACATCGCCAGGGAATGTTAGTGTGTCCTCCGGTACCATTTTCCTCTGATCAAATATGGACTCAACTTGTTCCCGTCTGCTGTGCAACGGAGCATGGCAGACACCGATTCCTTTTTCATTCCCTGGCGTGAGTATTCGCACCTGCTTGGCGCCTGTCGTCTCCGCCGTATAGCTCGACGGCATATCGAATATGGTGTTTGATCGGCGTTCCCGACGTTACTTATAGTGTAATCATGCGAATGGCGAAGATCACGAGCCGCTCAAAAGCGATCGATTTTTCGTCGTAGGCTTTCGGGAGTCATTGGCAAATGTTCTTTCGCTGTCCCAGATAAAAGCCCCTCCTCTTCGTAAATTTGGTGATCTAGCTCCCGCTGACTTTGAAGCAGTACCTTGGAATATTGCGCTGCCTCGCTAGCTGAAGAGCCTTCGCCTTGATTGCATCTGAAGAGAAGGGCACCTGGCTAATTCGCTATTCCTTGATGTACCCCGCAAGCGAGACTTCAAGCACAGGGAATAATAATAATAATAATAATAATAATAATAATAATAATAATAATAATAATAATAATAATAATAATAATAATAATAATTGGTTTGGGGGAAGGAAATGGCGCAGCATCTGTTTCATATATCGTTGGACACCTTAACCGCGCTGTAAGGGAAGGGAGAAAGGAGGGAGTGAAAGAAGAAAGGAAGAAAGAGGTGCCGCAGTGGAGGGCTCCGGAATAATTTCGACCACCTGGGAATCTTCAACGTGCACTGACATCGCACAGTACAGGGCGCCTTGGCGTTTTATCTCCATAAAAACGTAGCCGCCGCGGTCGGGTTCGAACCCGGGGGCTCCAGATCAGTATTAGAGTCAGATTCTTCTTTCACTCCCTCCTTTATCCCTTCCCTCACGGTGCGGCTCAGGTGTCCAACGATATATGAGACACATACTGCGCCATTTCGTTTCCCCACAAACCAATTATTATTATTATTCTGACTCTGACTTGCAAGCAAATTTGAGCGCCTATTTAAACTGAAGACCGGAGCTCGTTCCCTTACGGCGCGGTCTGGGTGTCCACCGAGACAGATACTGCGCCATTTCCTCTCCCCAAAAACCAATTTTCAGTGGTCAGGGCGCTCGGCTACTGATCCGCAGTTCCTGGGTTCGAACCCAACCGCGGCGGCTGTGTTTTTATGGAGGCAAAACGCTAAGGCGCAGATGTGATGTGTGATGTCAGTGCACGTAAAAGATCCCCAGGTGGTCAAAATTATTCCCGAGTCCTCCACTACGGGTACCTCTTTGTTATTTCATTCCCTCCTATATCCCTTCCCTTACGGCGCGGTTCAAGTGTCCAACGATATGTGAGACAGATACTGCGCCATTTCGTTTCCCCAAAAACAAATTATTATTATTATTATTATTATTATTATTATTATTATTATTATTATTATTATTATTATTATTATTATTCATTTTCCGTGTTAGAATCGCGCAAATATGCTACTTCGGACGAGTCATATGTCATGTGCAGGGACCTCCCTGGCGTCGCTGCTCTTGTTTTTCTTGACAAGCAAGGCTCTTCGTTCTCGGATAAAACACAGTTTCGCCTGTGTCTTCATCCAGAGCAGATTTCTTAAACCCAACTTCTGCATAGCTCTGGGCATGGATTCATTTAATTTTTCCCCGCATTGAAGTGAGTTCAATCAGAACCCATGTGAATAAGGCGGGCTTCCTTCATTTTAGATTTTCCTCGAACGCCTCATCTGACAACGCGCTGAGAAGTATTTTAAGCTGAAGCAGCCTGGCTGTGTCGCAAAACAGAGGAAGAAAGGAGATGATTACTGTGACATAGGAGCAGAAGCCTGCCCGCGGCTTAGGGACGAACGTGAATGGAAGCATCGAGAGCAGCGGCACGAACGTGAAGTTACCTGCATTTATTCCCTTATCTCATTCGCACCAAACTAGGACAGTCATCTGTATGAAAACAAGACTGAACTCGGTTTATAGTGACCTGAAGTAAAATTCCAATGACTTTCAGGGTCCAAAATTTACGTTCTTTTAAAGGCTGGTCTCAAAAGTCAATTTTAAGCATTATGGAGTTTGTGCACTTTTCTCAGCGGGGGAAAAAGGCAGGCGATAATCATGGTCCGTATATAACAGTATAATGTGTCCTGCCCCAAGCTTCCGTACTGGCTATTTGCAAAAGGTCAGGTATGTGCTGACATTTCCCGAAGCTTAGAATTCTGGTCGTATGGTCCTTGAGAAAGACGGCCTTGCAGATAAGGTCGGCATCTCATAAGAACTCACACATATGAATTGCAGTCGTTTTTATTTATTTTCTATGTGATATGTTTAACGAAATTTTCATATTGGCATTTGGTAATCACTCAGCTACATATATGAGGACGACACAACACCTGGCTAATTCGCTATTAGTTGATGTACCCTGCAAGCGAGACCTCAAGCACTGGGAATAATAATAATAATAATAATACTAATAATAATAATAATAATAATAATAATAATAATAATAATAATAACAACAACAACAATTGGTTTTGGGGGAAAGGAAATGGCGCAGTATTTGTCTCATATATCGTTCGACACCTGAACAGAGCTGTAAGGGAAGCGATAAAGGTGGGAGTGATGGAAGAAAGGGGTTCCGTAGTGGAGGGCTCCGGAATAATTTCGACCACCTGGGAATCTTCAACGTGCACTGACATCGCACAGTACAGGGCGCCTTGGCGTTTTGTCTCCATAAAAACGTAGCCGCCGCGGTCGGGTTCGAACCCGGGAACTCCAGATCAGTATAAGATTCTTCTTTCACTCCCTCCTTTATGCGTTCGCCGATGCTCGTCGCGATATGCTCGCGGCCTATAGGGCGCAGGGCATACTACCTGACTCCATCAAGACGCTATTGTGGCCGCAGGGCAGTGCGCGCACTCGTGAGCGAACTTTGGTGAGCCTCTGTGCATTCCTCGAACACACGGGCTTGACGTCCCGTCTGTTCTCCGTCAGGTAGTTACACGCAGTGACCGAACGCTCCGCGAGTTCTACCTTGAACGATTAATAACTGGACGCCCCACTCCAGTTGTAACCTACACAGTGCTGTGCGCGTGTGTGATTTAATTCCTCTAAAATGAACTAATCACGCGCACAACCTGGACACAATTACTTATTGTGTAAATAGTTTGTACATATTACTTCTCCCCCTGTCCTCTCTTCCTGTCCCCTCACCTCTTTCATTTCATTTCTCCATTCTGCCTGCTGTCCTTTATTTCCGCTGCCCCAGCTCAGGTGCTTCAGTATCGATGGCAGATGCCGGGGCTAGCAAAAATCTTTTCCTTCCTTTCTGAAATGCTCCATTGACTTTTTTTCAGCGCAGAATTTGCACAGAGGGACGAGCACCAGTGCAAGTGTGTACATAAGTAAAGTTAACTTCCAGATATAACGGTGTAGCTCCAATCAAAACGCTACAAAAAATTGATTTTGAGAAAATAATAATTGGTTTTGGGGGAAAGGAAATGGCGCAGTATCTGTCTCATATATCGTTGGACACCTGAACCACGCAGTAAGGGAAGGGATAAAGGAGGGAGTGAAAGAAGAAAGGAAGAAGAGGTGCCGTAGTGGTGGTCTCCGGAATAATTTCGACCACCTGGGGATCTTAAACGCGCACTGACATCGCACAGCACACGGGCGCCTTAGCGTTTTTCCTCCATAAAAACGTAGCCGCCGCGGTCGGGTTCGAACCCGGGAACTCCGGATCAGTAGTCGAGCGCCCTAACCACTGAGCCACCGCGGCGCGTTTCGATGGAGACGAAACGCAAAAGGCACCCGTGAGCTGTGCGATGTAAGTGCACTTTAAAGATCCCCAGGTGGTAGAAATTATTCCGGAGGCCTCCACTACGACACCTCTTCCTTTCTTCTTTGACTCCCTCCTTTATCTCTTCCCTCACGGCGCAGTTCGGGTGTGTTACCGATATATATGAGGCAGTTACTGCGTCATTTCTTTTCCTCAAAAACCAATTTTTAAATGAAAGGCGCAGTAATTGCTTCGCTTCTCTGGACACCTCAACCGCGCCGTGAGGAACGGGAGGAAGCTGGGAATGAAATAATAACGAGAAAAGTAGATGCCATAGTGGAGGGCCCTGGTATGATTTCTACCACACGAGTGGCTTTTTTTGCGTTTCGCCTTCGAACGCGACCGCGGCGGCCGCGTTTTTATGGAGGCAAAACGCTAAGACGCCCGTGTGCTGTGCGATGTCAGTGCCCGTTAAAGATACCCAGGTGGCCGAAATTATTCCGGAGCCCTCCACTACAGCACCTCTTTCTTCCTTCGCTCCCTCATTTATCCCTTTCCTTACGGCGTGTTTCAGGTGTCCAACGATATACGGGACAGATACTGCGCCATCTCCTTGCCCCCCCAAAACCAATTATTATTATTTCGTTTGAAACGCGCACCTTCTTTTTCCGTCTGCTAGCCTACACCTCCAAAAAAAAAGAGGTGTAGAACGTATAGTCCTCGTGCTACACTACGCGTAAAAGAAATGGGTCCATGTAGATGGGCGGAGCTACACTTTTTCTACACTGGCAAAAAAAAAAATGAAACCATGTTACACTAGCTACACTCGTGTAGCCAGTGTAGGCAAAAAAAAATGGCCCTAATGTAGCAGACGACGCCGCTGCGTCCAGCGTTACCAATGGCTGCGCCGTCGGCTAAAGACTCCCAGTGGTCCTTGCGAAAACACGTGACTTCCGGCAAACTTTTTGGCGTGCAGCTCGGATAGCGAGGGACTCTCCTGAGCGTTCCCTCCTCCATGCATGACGGCCTCTACTCTAAATCTTCCTTGATTGATTGCAACAAGTTTTATTTCCATCAAAAAAAGGCGCCTCCCTCCCCGTCCGTGGCTACATGGTTTGACGTCACCATCCGGTTTCTTCGAGGCTTTTCGCAGCATACAAAGCACAACATCCGCTTCCGGCGTTTTGGCCAATCAGGTGCGGCCACTGCACATGTCACGCGGCGTGCGTGTCATCGAATCAAGATCAGCGCTAGTCGCGCGTCGAACATCTTGCGATTTGGACGCAGTTTTCGAGCCCCAAGAGCCACGTCACTGCTGCCGCAGTGCTCCAAGACACCGGCGAAGGTAGGCCTCGCAGTCCCCACCTCGATGCAACTCGACGATGTTACAGGGCTCTGTTGAATCATTACTGGCGGTACCGGCGACGCTCGCAGACAACGTCGGCCGTTGCCACTGGCGCGGAGTCTTTCTTGAAACATCGTACGACGCACAAGCCCACGGTGGTACCCGAACGCGGAACGCCAGCGTTCTACTGGGAAGTGCTGCTGTCTCCTCTCCGGCTATGAAGCCGCGTCGCCCCTATAGCTTGGAGTTGCAACAGCAGTGGAACCACAACGTCATGTTTCAAGCCGGGCAGCCAGGGAGTGAGGTCAAGGTACGTTCTACGTGCACTATTCGCGCGGTTCTGGCTTGCGTTAATCTCATCGACATAATAGAATACGTTGTGCTCTCCGCCGAGTCGTCTAAACGCCGTTTCTGTCTTGCGCAGACCAACCATCTCGCCATGCTCGAACAGTGCGAGGTGACTGCACCTGTCAATGGCCGCGCTGGTCAACGTGGCAAGCGGGTCGGTCATAGCCCCAGTCGCCGCCTGGCACGCCGTGGTCGTCGCCTGCGTCCGCGGCGTCCGCACCGCCACCGCGGAGAAGGCAGCCACCTCGTGCTTCTGGCTTCCGGCCACGCTGCTGCTCGAGACCACCGTCTCGCGAGAGACCCAGCTGTCGATGAATCCGGCGCCCGTGGTTGCCTCCAGGTCTCCGAAGAAGCGGAACACCTCGTCGACCTCCGCCTGGATCTCTTAGAGGCTGGCTCTCGAGGATTCTGCAGCGCGATAGACCTTGATGCTTTTAGGTCCGCTCCGGAAGTACCATCAGTGCCTGCTTTCGTCGCGCCGCGTCTCCTGTGGTAATATGGCCGTCGCATTCGACGGCTAGCACGCATGGCGTACGGGCGAGTCGCTTGCGGGTTGGCTGCAGGACGCCGCACAGGCGAAGGAACTCAAGCGTCAGTGATGGGCCGCACTTCATCGTCTTCAGAAGATGAGGCAAGCGCTGGCGTTCGAGCTCAGGGCGGCTTCTGCGCCCAGCCGCGCCGCTGGCGGATTATGTACTTGAAGCTGAAGATAGGCGGCCACCTGCTCTTCAAGAACAAAAATATTTGCGGACGCGTCACATTCTTCATGGTCTAATCGTTTAAACGTGATCTGAATTGCTCAAATTATCGCTTAATTTCTTGACGTAATTTTACTGACGGCGATTTTTTCTTCAATTTGTTGCTGATATTTACTGGAGCACTGTTTTTCGAATAAATACAGGATTTGTCCAGAAAGAAGTCTTTCTGAATGTCAAGGGCAAGCCACCGCGGTGGCACAGTGGTTTATTGCGTTCGGCTGCTGACCCGAAAGACGCGGGTTCGATCTCGGCAGTGGCGATCGAATTCTAGAGGCCCGTGTACTGTGCAATATCAGTGCACGTTAAAGACCCCGAGGTGGTCGAAATTTCCTGAGCCCTTTACTACGGCGTACCTCATAGCCTGAGTCGCTTCGGGACGTTAAACACCCATAAAATACTCATAAGCCAAACAAAATATCAAGAGGATGTCTTTAATGCGCTCGTGTTCTGTCGTGTCCCTGCTTTTGCGCTATGGAACCTCGTGTGAATTTCCCACTAGCCTGAACAATCTCCCTTCTTATGCAGAAAGTCTAATGCTGATAAAGATGATAGTGTAAGCGTAGGCAGTTTCGCACTAACAAACAGATGCGTGGATGTCCATGTACGCAAAATACATTTTTTCCCTTGGGTCGCACAGCGCCGATACCAACGTACGGAACGAACGCGGCTTACCTAAATGTGAAGTAGCGTTCGGCAGACTAAAATACGCACATTCTGGCGTGTGAGCAGTTTTTATCTTTCTAGAAGGTAAGGTTGCCGCTGTCCGTCTCGTAGGTGCACCGCCGTAACGCTGCCATCGTCCAGGCAGACGGACTTCACAGACTTGCGAGGCTGCGCTGGAACTGCTCGCGACATTTACAGCCAGAAAAAGGCGTTGTGAAACTCGCGCCTTCTTTTTCCGTCCACTAGCCTACACCACACCTCCAAAGAAAGCGGTGTAGAAAGTGTAGTTACCATGCTACACAACGCGTAAAAGAAATAAGTCCGTGTAGGTGGGCGGAGCTACACTTTTTCTACACTGGCAAAAAAATGGACCCATGCTGCACCGGCTACACTAGAGTAGCCAGTGTAGGTAAAAAAAAATGGCCATACTTTTTGCAAGTCATCGTGTCACATGGTTTTTGTGCGGCGTCATCACCTTCACTCGTTATCCACCAATTACTCCCTTTAATTAGTGATGGCATCGTTTCCCAATTTGTTATTTTCATCTTACTAATTAAATCATTATCTCGATTGCAGCAATTAACTTCTTAATTGATTTTACTAATTAACATTGTGATATCACTCATCGCAGCATATAACGCCATTAATCTATTACTATTATCATTAAACTTTTACAGCCGCTGCGGTGGCTCAGTGGTTATGGCTGCTGACCCGAAAGACGCGGGTTCCATCCCAGCCGCAGCAGTCAAATTCTGATGGAGGCGAAACTCTAGAGGCCTGTCTACTGTGCGATGTCTTTGCACGTTAAATAACTCCAGGTGGCCGAAATTTTCAGAGCCCTTCACTATGGCGTCCCTCATAGCCTGAGTCGCATGGGTCGTTAAGCCTCAACAAATCATAGATCATTAAACTTTTAAACATTTATTCATCATGAGTGACGTCATCGTGAGGACCCATTTCGCGGACAAGATCTGCAAACACAACTGAGTTATATAACGCTTGTGCATTAATAAATTGGAAATCATCATCTGTGGCGACGGCAAACCAAAAGAGCAAGTTATCACAGCAAGGGTGCAGGTTGCACCATCACGCGTCTTCCGGTCTAATGGTCGCTCTACCGTGCAAGGAGATGCATAGAAACTCACAGAAGGAACAAGCCGTTATTGATTTTTGTCATCACACGCAGTTGTGCTCAGACATGTTGCCGCCCCAGTTTGCATCGACGCCAAGGTGCGCGAATGTGTCTACACGTGCGCCTGGTTGCAGAATGCGCAGTGATTTGGGAGCCAGCTCAAGACATTCGAAGCTGATGCACGTAGCGTGCGCCTAACCAGATGTGAAAAACTGCTAAAGCGTGCTGCAGTAACATTACTGCCGCTACCGGCACCTAATCAAATGGCCAGATCGGCGAGTTGCGAGTAATATTTCCTTAAATGTCATATCTGCCTAAGCTAAATAATACACACCAGCCTTTACAGAGCTGAACAGAAAGTACATGCATAAAGACCTTGTGTAGAATTCAATGATTTAAAGGTACTGAAAGGCATTAGGCCGAAGAGAAATGTACCAGAAAGGAATGCTTATACATGGATGAAATCCATGTTCAAAAATATTCAATAATTTTTGGAAGATCCTTGAAAGCAAAGAGAGAACCAGCCCTCCCTTTCGTCACCATATTGCAGACACGGAAAAAAATACTACAATATATGAGATATATATGAGCTGATGAGCTGCAGAAAAATGAAATTTACGAAAAAACATACAGCTAACAAACACTGCATAATGTTACAAAATATCTTCCTGTGTTGCTGAACAGTATAAAACAAAAATATTGCACTTGAGGAAATGATATTCTGAGAGATGTGTAATTTTGTAACTTTACCTTTAAACATGTATTTAATTGGCATCATAATTTGTCTTATGCTGTTCAAAAGGCGACGTGTGTGACATTATGCAATGTGTAAATGCCTTTGTATATTCTCTACATGTATTAGGTGAAAATCCTTGCTAATGTATATCAGTTTGCAATTGTAATTGCACTGTTGTGAAAGTAGTTCTCATTACGTTTTGCCAACTGACATGTTTATTTATTTCACATACGTATTATTTCTGAGGCACCACGGAGGTGAGCGGTACAGCTGTCACAAAAAATGCAGTATACAGAACTGGCAGGTCACACTATGGTACACAAAGTAAAGGATATAAACATGTGAATAAAGAGTGTGCATAATTATGTGGCTTTTTTCAAGTAAAGAAGCAATACACTAATATCATGTGTCAACAATTGCAATGGGGTTTCTTAATGTACAGGGGGTTACCCCTCTGCCTATGTGTGTTACTTGTGACAGTGATTACTACTTGCTCCCATTGCCATGTACTTCTATATGACAAAAATAAAATTGTAATAAAATAAAACAGCAACATATACCACTTGACAATATCAAAAACTTGCATGAGGTCCTGCTACTTGCTCTCAACTTTTTGCCTTGCAGTTGCCTCCTAGATGAGTAATATAATTATGCCCTCCCCCTTTGTCATTTCCCTTTCAACCTACAAGGATGGTTAAAAACTAAGGTAACAAGCGCCCGTGTCAATTAAATTCTATGTCTGGATAGAAGGCACGATCAAATCTGGTAGATTCAGGTAGTTGTGCCACTGTGCTTTGAAATAACTAGCAACATATGTGGAGAGGCTACAACATTGCAAACTTTTTCACAGAAAATATACGCCCCCAGCCAAAGGGCTCTTCAAAGCAGAGGGGGTTAGGTGGTGAAACCGACAACTCACCCGCCCGTCTCAACCTAATAAACTCCGGTTCCTACAACTCCAAATGCAAAGTGTGTGGGGAGAAGGCAAGCCTGCATCACATAGCGTGGATCGGCCCAAGCAATTCACCTGGCGACCTGACACAGTGGCAACTAATGAGGGGTGGGAGGCTGCCCAGTCCAGTTTTAGACTTGAAGCCCAAAGGGCCTTCGTAGCATGAGCACGGACAGAAGTGACAGCAGCTGGAGCCCCCGACTATAGATTTCTCCCACACATCCCCCGGCCAAATCTCCCAACAATGTTTTTCATTCATTCATTCAATCAATCCATTCATTCATACATTCATTCATTCATTAAGTTATAAGATGAAAGCATTGACTGATACATGGTTGGCAATTGAGGTGCAAAGTGTAATAAGGTTTCCGTGTTTAAAAAGAATGTCCCCAGTTGCAATTCATCAGTGACTAGTGGAAGTTTATGAAGCGAGTGTAATGTCAAGAAAACAAGTGCAGTTTTGGTGCCAGGATTTTGATGAAGAGAACAGATGTGTGAGACGAGCATAGGTCAGGGTGACCAAGCACGTCCACCTCAAATGGCAATGTGCCGTGTGGAAGGGTTGATTCGAGATGATCGTTGCATTCATGTGAGGTAGACTGCTCACAAACTCAACATCTCCGTTGAGAGTGTAGTGTTGTGTTGGGTTTTATGGCATATTGGCAGCTAAGGCCATCACGCGCGAAGCTCAAGGTATAGAATAAGTTTCCTGTAGAATGTTTAGAAATGTGAAATATTATTGATGGTGCAGATAGCCTAAAAGATTGTACTGTCTAGTAATAACAGAGGAGAGAAATTTGGAAATGGCTAATTGTAAAAGCCTTAAAGAAGACCAGGTAGCCTCAGCGGCCATCCTTGGCTGGGCAAGAATCCTGAGGCTCCGAACCTATCAAATAAAAACCTCAGCCTTTTTCTCAGGCATGAGAAAGTGGGTGAGGCTACTAAAAAACTAGCAAAGGAGCTGGTCAGAATTTAAGGTCTTCCAAAAATCCTGCCTCTCTTAAAAATTACAAACGTAAAATTGATTAAAGTGTTTTTTTCTTAGTCTTTGCAGTTTCACACAAGATAATAAGATGTGGTTAACGGTAAGTTCACCTCCGCATTCCTCGCAAACTGGCTTGTCTTCTTTTCTTATGAGGAAGTTGTGCGCAAGGTGTGTGTGGCCTGTTCGGAGACGGCAGAGAATCACTTCCTTGAATCGTTCCTGGTGCACACAAGACTTCAATTCGCCTAAAGCAGGCTTTAGCAAGCGTAGCTTCTTATTTACCTCATTGCTCCAAGACGACTGCCATTTTTTTCATAATTTACGCTGTACTAAGTTCAAGCAATTCTTAAAACGTATAATTACTTTTTTATTTCCTCCCTACGAGCTTCAGCAGCGCAGAAATCTGCCCTCTCGTTACCTTTTATTCCGACATGACTCGGAACCCAGCAGAGTTTTATGTTTTGTCCTCGAGCTGTGGCTGTTACTATCTTGTGTATGATACCACCAAGAATCGGAGTGATTGCATTTCTAGAGTGCAGAGCTGTAAGTATACTGAGGGAGTCTGTAAATAATACTGTTGGTGAGGTTCTCGTTTATTATTTTTTCTACGGCCACACAGAATGCGTAACGTTCTGCAGAGAAGATGGATGCGCACTGTGGCAGCCGTACTGTTTTCTCAGACTTCCCTCGAACCACTGCCGTTCCTACGTAAATGTCGGTTTTTGAACCATCTGTATAAAAGTGCGTAAAACTACTGTATTTTTCTTTGCATGCAAAGAATTCTTGTACTATATGTTGTTGTCAAGATTGTTTTTATATAAATGTATAAGAGTAAGATCACAGATTACAGGAAAATTGTAAAATTGTACCATGGAGGCAGTGGATCTCATCTCCGAGCAAAGTCAGGTAATAATATGCCGAGGTTTTGGCAAATCTCTTCAAAACGCATGAGGAGTGACCTGATAGCTAGCGGTTTGTTGTTAAATAGTGTTCTAGATGGGCACTTTGTGACTACGGGGTAACATAGCTGTTGGGCAGCGATTAGATTTTTTAAAATGTATGAGCATGTGAGCATGGTTCTTCTGTCTGTAAGTGACGGTTCGTTGATTTCTACATAAAGACTATTTATGGGCGACGTCCTGTAAGCACCAGAGGAAAGACGCAAACCAAAATTATGTATTCGATCTAGTTGTTTCAGGTATGAAGGCCTCGCTGACCCATAAACTATATATCCAGAATCTAAGGTAGAGCGTACCACGGAGTAATAAATTTGTAAAAGACATGTCCTGTCAGCACTCCAACATTTACGTGACAGTACTTTGAGTATATTAAGGGATCCGGAGGCTTTCTTTTTCAGGGCGTTTATTTGAGGCAGGAAAGTGAGCTTTCTGTCCAAGGTGATCCCAAGAAATTTGTGCTCATTTTTGATGGGTACCTGTGTTCCGTTCAGGTGTATGAATGGGTCGGCTTGTATGCCTCGATTCAGCAAGAAAAGAATGGCTACTGCTTTCTGCGTGGAAAGCTGGAAATTGTTCTGATCTGCCCATGCCACTAGTTTATTCACTGTCAACTGTATTTGTCTCTCACATGTTGCTACGTTTGAGGATGTGCAGCCTATTTGAAGATCATCAATGTACACTGAATACAGGATGAACTTTGGGATTATTTTACTTATGAAATTCATTTTTATAATAAACAATGTTGAGGTTAAAATACACCCCTGAGAAACCTCGTTCCCTTGAACGAAGCTCCTGGACAGGGTTGATGCTGGGCGTACTTGAAATGAGCGGTCGGAAAGGAAAAAAGAATTTTAATGAAAGAAAGGCGGAGAGGTCGGCCGGCGGAGGATCCCAAACCTCCAGGTTGTATCATACGCTTTCTCCATGTCGAAAAAAACAGCAAGACAGTGCTGTTTGTGTATAAAAGCTTCTCTTATTGTGTTTTTGAGTCGCACTAGATCGTCAGTTGTTGAGCATGCCTTTTTAAAACCACATTGATGGGTATCGGGATGTTCACGCGATTCAAGGACAAATGTCAGACTAATATTAAGGACACTTTCAAAAGATTTGGCGAGATAGCTTGTGAGGGCTATCGGCCTATACCTACAAGGGGAAGTTGGTGCTTTTCCAGGTTTCAGGAATGTCACTATGACGGCTTTCTTCCACTCCTTAGGTATTTTTCCTTCTATGAATATTTTATTAAAGAAATTCAGGAGTGCCTCTATGGCCGGCTGGGAAAGATGGGCAGGCATTTGATAGTGTATCTGGTTGGGTCCTGGAGAAGTTTTTTTGCCGGCAGACAGTACAGTATTTTTTGCAGAGTGATTAAATTGTTGCATTGTCGGTTTCCACCTCCACTTGTTGGAAGCCTTTGTTTTTCAGCAATAGATTTCTATTTCAGGAAAGACTGCATATAGTGAGATGAACTAGAAACTGCAGCGGAGTGTTCCCCCAGGATGTGTGCCTGTTCCCTTATGCTTGTTTGTGTGCCAGGTGTTGTCAAAAGAGGGATCATGAACGGTGAGAAGTTGCCATATAATTTCCGAACCTGTTCCCACATCTTTTTTTTTATGTTGTTTGACAGCTTATAGATGAAATATAACTTTGCCATGAGGCTTTCTCGGCATTGCGACGTACATATCGAGCTTTCACTCTTGCCTTTTTAAACCATATGAGGTTCTCGCGTGTAGGGTACCTGTGAAATTTACCTCAAGCTTTATTTTGTTGCTTTTATGCTTCCTTGCAATCTTGTGCCCACCATACCTTGTGGTTCTGTCTAACCACTCCAGATGACTGAGGAATAGCTAAGTGTGCGGCAGTTGTGATACAGTTCGTGAACATTTCATTTATCTAATCAATGCTCAAATTTTCGAAAACTATTTATTCTAATGTGGCTTCTGGTCTAAAAAGTTGCCAGTCTGCAAAATGAAGTTTCCAACGTTGCAGTTCTGTTGGGATTATCTCCGGTGAAGATGTTAAACTGATTAGTTCAGGGAAGTGATCACTGCCATATGGGTTCTCAATGACATCCCATTTAAAATCGTTAAAAACACAAGGTGAACTAAAAGATAAATCTAGGCAGCTCATTTTCCCACTGCCTGGAGAGCAGTAAGTGTGTTTGCCAATGTTCAGGAGGCAGACATTGTTGCCGAGAATAAAATCTTCTAGAATCCGGCCTCTGACGTCTGTTTGTTCACTTCCCCAAAACGAAAAGTGAGCATTAAAATCCCCAACTAAAAGATATGGCTCCGGTAGTTGTATTAAAATTATTTCTAAATCATGAACTGTGATGGTTAGGTGAAGTTCAATGTATATGGAACATGTTGTTATGGTTTTAAAATGAAGTACGGTTACCGTAACTGATTCAAATGAGGTTTTCAGGTCGATTTTTTCGAGTTCCATAAACCCCCTGGACCACAATAACAGCGCCTCCAGACAGCCTGCTTGAGTTCTCCCAGTCACAGCGAAAGACTTGATACTTTTTAAGAACATTTTTTTTCTGTGGTCCTAGGTTAGTCTACCGAGACAGTGCTACCGGAGAGAATGAATTTAAAATATCTGTTACGTCTGTGTAGTTGTGCAAAAATTCACGACAGTTCCAGTGAACTTGAATTGCCATGATTATAGACTAGATGGGGATAATGTTTAAAACCTAGGTTGGTGGGTCTTTTGGACCAGTTATTGGGAATTACTTCCTTCTTTTTGCTCGACAGAGCTTTGCCACTGCTGCAGTGGGGGAAAGGCAAGAGCTGTGTCCATCGCATCCTCGGATACACTGGACGAACGTGCTGAACGCACAGCTGTTTTCATGTTGGACCTCTCCGTGAGAGGAGGGGCCTTGGGACCGGCAGACCTGGTGGTCCATGTGGCCTGTTTTGTGGGTGGTTGCGCTGAACTAGCTGCGGCCACCAGGGGCACGGGTGTCCCTGCTCCAGGTTTACTGTGCGTGAGCTATGCAGGTGCCGATGGCTGCTGTGATGCTGCGCCCTGTTGCACCACAGCAGAGTATGTTGGGTTCTGCCCCAACAAGAGTCGTTTCTGTACTTCTCTGAATGATACGTTTTCTTTGAGTGTAATAATTTTTTTCTTTTTTCCAGGCTCGGCACGACCGTGAGTAAGCCGGGTGGCTGCCCTCACAGTTTATACAAAGGTGGGGTTCGACATTCCAGTTTTCAGTGTGATGGTTGTGCGAAGCACATTGAGCACAGGTCTGTTTGCCCCAGCAGGTCTGCGAACCGTGGCCATACTTCCGGCATTTGTAGCATCGACGTGGGTTTGGAATGTATTGTCTCAGCTTGATTTCGGTGTATCCGACCTCTATAGAATCTGGAAGTGTGCTTGAACCGAAGGTGAGGACAATGTGCTTTGTTTGGGTTTCTTTACCATCTCGTCTGATTTTAATCCTGTACATGTTCATGACATTCTGTCCCCTTAGGCCTTCCAACAGTGCCTCCTCAATCAAGTATCTTAGGTCATCGTCTGAAATGACTCCATGGACTGTACTTAGTGATTGCTGTGGGCTGATTAGTACAGGAATGTCTCCAAAGCAAGTGACTTCTTGCAGTTTTTCATGCTGGTGGTTATAGAGAACTTCGAGCAGAAGGTCCCCATTAGCTGATTTTGTTACATTGTACCCCTGGTCTATCGTGTCTGAGAGATTTTGTCACAAGAAATGGTGAAATGAGTCTGTCAGTGTTTTCTTCATGGTTGGAGTGAATCACGTGAAATCTTTGAAAGCTATTGGCATTCTTTGCAAAGAACCTTGCTGTCATGTCCGTGCACCCTCTTTTCAGAGGGCGATCAGAAGAAAGGCATGAAGTAGCCTTAAAATACATTTGTTGTTTGGCCATGGTGCAGTCACCCACCAAGGAGCCCAATGAGGGGATGGGGCAGGTACTTGCAAGAGAGTCCTGCCAACGCCAGCTGTGCACCCCACTATAACCAAATATGACGCAACTCAGGGTGGTTGGCCACAGAAGGTTAAAACTAGCCACCAATGAAAAGTGAAAAAACCTAGAAGAGAGGAGGAGACAGAAGAGTTGCAAGGAAGAGATAGAAAAGTGACAGGTGGAGGAAACGATAGGAAAAGGCGACTGCCGATTTTCTCCGGTCGGGTCAGGCCGGAGGTGCGGTCTACAGGAAGCTGGGGCGAAAGTGGTGTGCTGCCTCCGCCAAGGACCTTGAAGGTCCAAGCGCTCGGCATCGGCTCAACCACCAGGATCCCCTTCTCCCCGGGCACGGCGATGCCACGCACGGCTAAGCGCGGGTGCTCGGGTCCGCGGCGATGCACTGTTCACCATCATCCCCCTGCGGGGATGTCCCTGCCAATGCTCAGGAACCCGTGGTGTCGTCACTCACCAATGTCTGCATGCTGTAGATGGCCCCTTGCGGGAAAGGCAGTGTAGTAGATATCGTGCACAATACATTGGGCTACTGGAATACGTGTTCTCTTAGGGTACCGTGGCAACTCTCAACTGAAGTTTAAAGCCAGCTGAATGGGGTTGTCCCTCCAGCACTTAATACGGTATCAGGTGGAGATTGTTCCATTCCTGCACCGTATTGTTACAGGGGATGAAATGTGGGTGCATCATATGACAGCTAAGGCGAAGAAAGCATCAATGTCACGGAGACGCCTCTCATATCCCTCCCATAAGAAGTTCAAAACGATGATATCCGCAAAGAAAGTTGGCAAAGTCTTTTGGGACATTCAGAGCATGCTACTGGTTGACTTTCTCTCAAATGGAGAGACCATGAATGCTGCCTATTATTGTCGGGATTAGGGGATTGGGGAGGAAACAACCGGGATTGCTTTAGAAAGGTGTTGTGTTGTTGCACGACAGCGCCCGACCACATATGCCCTTGGTTACACATTATTTGGTACGGCGTGTCTGACGGACTTTACTGAAACACCTCCCATACAGCCCGGATATCGCAACAAACAATTTTCATCTCTTCTGACCATTAAACAAGGATCTGACTTGTTGCAACACGAGAACTGATGCCGAAGTTCAGGGGGCTGTTGTTAAGTGGCTCCTAGATGTGGACCCTGATTTCTTTAATGCCAGTTTCGACAGATTGGTTTACCAATGGAACAAATGCTTTGACAACCATGGTGACCATGTGGAAAAGAAAAGTAATATGCACCAGTGCATTAGTAACTTTGTGTATCTCTGATGTCCTGAATAAACTCTTTTTGAAGGAGGACTTGTTGCCTTACTTTCTGAACCACCCTCATAAACCAGTTACTTGAGTTCAGAAAGTTTACTTCATGATTCGTGTTATCTCATGTCCTTCAGCCTCCTGAACTATATACTACAGTGCTGACCACCAACACGAAAGGCAGTGGGAAGGGCATCAATGCTACACTTCATCACAAGAATACGAGCAACTTATGTTGAAGATGGAAAATGTACCAAGAGTATATTGTAAGCCTATTGGCCTTAAGTCTATGCTTTGTGCTCTGTGCGAAGGAAACCATAGCAGAGGAGAAAGGAAGTGCATGATGATATTAATTTGGGCACTTGGTAAAAGAAATAAAAATGATATCGTGCAGCCCACAAGCGCTTGATGACAGTAGAAAGGCACAGTTAGCCCATACGCTGCACAGGGCTTCTCAGCAATTCGCACTTCTGAAGCATGTCACTCAAAGAAAGCAACTGAGCCTATGTAAGCCAAGGTCTGCCAGTGAAGGAACAGCTGTTTCTTCCAGCATGGAAGGTTCATATCATGCTGTTTTGTACTGTGTTAAAGTGGATTTGACACGTGGGCTTCTCACGGCGCCCTTCCAGTTCTGAATGCCTTTCAATGTGCACGGTTGCTTTTTGTTGGTTTTTGAAGGCTTAAGCATGGTTGGTGCTAGCGTAGAGACCTTTCAGTGCACACATGGGGCCACATGTTGCATGAGCCGCATAGTATTCTGCGAGAAGCAAGCGAAGAGTACTCAAAAGCCCATATTTAGTTGACAAATCAGAGCTCCTTGCCATCCAAAGTTTTCAGTTAAGATTTTACGGTTACCAAGGGCAATTTTCTCGTCAAAATTCAGAAGACCAGTGATAAAATGAGGCAGAACACATTCCGCCCGATTGCTAACTGACATTGCATATCCGAGTAAAAGGCAGTTGGAGAGCAGAAGGGCAGCTGGCACTTTTCACTTCTTCGAAGAAGATATTCACCTATTCCATCATTAAGAGCACAAAAATGAAAACATGGTTGGACTACTTCCTTTTCCTATTTGAAAAAAAAAAAAGTAACATGTCATTGGATATTCTGCTATCATGCAATACCAGTACTGAATATTCGTTAGTTCATTGAACTTGAACTTTCTCATGGATGTTGATTTCTGAACCTTTGATCCATTGCGTAGTGCAAGTGCTCGGAAGTTGCGAGAAATGACAAGTGAGTAGAGGCTCATAACTAGGCCCACAACTTTTTGGGCATGTTGAGACGGTCACTTCAAAGCACTTCTTTCTCATCGTCAACATTACTCATAATGACACAAAGGTCAATATTAAAAGGTCATCTCGTGCATTTTTCCAAATGACTCAAGAAAACTCAGCAATGGTATTTGAATTCTGTGTGCGAGTTAGAAGGAAATGGTAATGCTAGTATTGAGGTTGATTTCATGCGAGGCTAGTACTGCACTATGCTTACAAGTAGACTAGCCCATGTGCAATTCAGCAGTTACTGTGTTTTCCATTTGCAATAAAAAAGTAAAAAAGGTGCCAGGATTTCCAAAGAGGATTGCAAAAAATTATTTCGTCTCTCTGCAGATGCTTGCCGAGGCATGAGAAAAAAAAACGAATTAACATGATGCAGCTCTTCTTCCCCAGCCTTGTGTAAATTTCCCCAATAGAAAGGCTAAGCTTATTGGCCAGTGTCCCTCTGCACCCTTACTCCCTGCAGTATAGCACTGGCAATTTTTTTTTTTTAAATATGGAGGGCACTTAAAACTACCTACGTGCTTGAATGCAAAAGTATTGAGTCATCGTGACATCTGCTTCGATGTTCATTAAAGATTGCTTCCTTTCTAATGACACACCTACTCATTAGCATACACTCGTAAGGAAACGCATACACTAGGTCCACCTTTATTCTCCAAGAATTGAAGCAGTTTTGTGGCCTATGGGCTGCATGCTCACCTCACAGTCTGAAGGTCCGTGGTTCGATTCCCTACACCTTCAGAAGTAACTTTATTTTTTCATCTTTGCTGTAGACTTCACTATCCTATGCTCTACTGCCGATGTCAGGCGAGAACAAGGTGACAATTTTCCAGACTGGGAGGAAGGTTTCGAACTTGTGGCAGACAGCCTGAATACATATTCAATTTGCCAGTCATAGAAAGTTTTTTCTACGGGGTATTTAATTATGGGCAACTATGAGCACTAAACAGCTGTAAAAGCACGACTTGGGAAATACTGCTCTCCTGGTCAAAATATTTTTTGCAGTTCCTTGTTTTTTTACCTTATCTTTTTTGTAAGCCAACATCCCTACACCAGTTTTAGCACACTCTGCCACTGAGAATGTCTTCAACGATTAGGGTGCCTGCTGCAACACCTATTGCCAACGACTCCTTAACATTAAAATATACTGCAAGCAGCCAGGTTCCATCAATGCCGTCTACAGCTTTGGCAAAGCTTAGTCATAGAAAATCTGCTGCTGCCACAGAACTGGCCACTCTTCCTTTTTCTCTAAATAAAGAAGCATCAGGTAATAAATACCTTTGTCCTTGCTTTTCAAAAGGTGGTAGTTAGACATCCTAATGGCAGTAGTATTGAAGAAAATTATATAGAGATATGCAAAGCAATTTGAACAGGCCTATGAATTCTATACTGGGCTGGGCAACTAATTATTGCATATGCCAAGTTACGATATTTGTATGTGCTATAGTGCCCTCCTTTGGCCGCACCAAAAGCGTGGTGAAAGTGCGTCCGCATGTAGAAGAACAGAATAAAGACGGCGCCGGGTTGTGACTTGTGACGCCACCGTACGACAGTTCGGTTCTGGTCTTGATACAAAATGGTGGCTGCGCCGCTCAGGTGATGCGTAGTCAAAATAATAGGCATGACATTACCTGAGATGTGCAGATTTTGTTAAAACTACAGCTGAGAGCACTAAGCTGGTTTTAAAAATGCTATCAATGAAATAAATCTACTGATATTTATCACACATACCAGTAACCGCCTTTGCCAACAACAGTGCTACTCTTAGCAGTGCCACTGGCAACATAGCGGCAGCCTGCCTTACTGAAAAGATTAGGAGAGATGATGACAAAGCCTGGTTTAACTGTGCAAGAAATGGTGACAAGTTGCAAGTGAAAAAAAATCATGCCATCTGAAGTTTCTTCTAGCAAAATTAACAAAAATAATGCGATCGACTGCTCTCATCCTAATCGTAAAGTGTTGTATAACGACTCCAGGCCATGTAGCCTGATTACAGAGTGCGGTACAACCATCGGCTCTGGCTTGACTTGCTTTGCCAGTTTAAAATACAAATTCCTGCCAGTCCTATTGTTATTGTAGGGAAAGATCTAAAGCAATATGTGAATACTTTTAACACTCGTTTCTGGTAGCAGACTGTCGTTTAAATGTGTTTGTCTTCCATTTGTAGTTACTGTGCGATACGAGTTATACTAGATGTTTTGTCTACATCAGTTCACTTCATTGTGTAAATGCAACCCATTTTGCTGAACATTTTGCTGAAGCGCCTGAAAAACATATTTTAGATCAATAAAACCCATACCAAGTTGCCTAATGAAAATATTTTCTCAAGGAAACCAAATAAAAGCATGCAAAAATCACTTGTGGCTGTTATGAAAAAGACAAGCATAGTTACTTAAGTACAGAAAAATAATTTTTGTAGTACCTGCCACAAAATCATGCCGCAAGTAATAATTTTGTTGTAAAATGACAATGAAGCTCGGACAAGGCATAAAACCTGTTATAGATATAGATAGGAATAGCAGCAGTCACTTTTCACAAAATGTAAACACTGATGTGGAAAAACACAAACAGCAAGTTTCACAAATTTTACTGCATGCATAGGATGTCACGAGAATAATTCGAACAGTGAACTATTCGGCTCACTGAATAAAAACATACACAAGCAGCCCTCTCTTTAAATTACTAATGCATTCGCCCAGTTTCACATACATTTCACCACAATTAAAGAGAGATGATATAAACGAGTTGCCAAAATAATAAAACAGGTTCATTACTGCACCTTTTCACGCTGTTTTCCTAAGCTCTTCTGGCGCCAACATGTTTTGAGGAAAGCGGTCAGTTGTTTCTCCTGCATGTAAATGACGGCTAGAAGCGTGGCCAAGCACATGGCACCTACAGCAGTATGAAATAAGAGATAAGTAAATCCGGCCTCACAGCAGAAAGCTGCTTCTGAAACTTTGGTCACTACATAACTGAATACCGAAGCACCAAGTACAGTTCCACTGGGAAGCATGCCATGCAATGGGCAATACTGTGTTTTTGCATAGTAACCAGTTATGAAGAACATGCTATAGCCAATACATGCAATCATGTTGAAGCAGTTGGCCAAAATGAACCCGACACCTCCAAATAAGGAAGTCAGAAGGTAATAAACAAGAAGGAAAAGAACTGAATAAAGGGCGACCCTCCGGTTGTGTTGGTCCAGCTGCTCTTTGTTCATGGCGGCAAATACAAAACACTCGGTGACTCCATTGATAGCAATTAACACAATGTACGCACAGTGCCACCGAAGTAACAGGGGCGCCAAGCTGCCACTGAGCGCACTGCCACCATATATATGCAGAAGGAGACTGGAGTAAGCTTGACCAAAGGTGAATATTATGAGACCGATATGGGTCAGCAGCTTAAGAAGGTACTTAAGGGTTGATGCACTCAGTGTAATACTGTCTACATCTTGCCGATCAGGTGGGACATCACATTGTACCACTTGAGCAAAGAAAATGTAGCTACTTTCTTCAACAGACTGGAAGACGAGACGTGCAGTCAAAGATCCAAGATTGTTGACGACGTCATACACACCGTGTTCAGCAAATGAAAGTATGCTAAAAACAGTCATGATGTAACGCTAACATTCTGTCAAAAGCTGTTTGAAGACTGTTTGCTTCATAAAACTCCAGGTCAGTGTTGTGACATCATGGTCAGGTTGTGTACCATTACAACCAATGAATGGAATAATATCTAGCGCTGTTGTGAAAGGCAGCGCATGGTTGTCTTGATTAAACCCAGAGTGCTGTAAATCGCTTTTGGTGAGTTGGCGCAGCCGCCTAGATTCGAATGTGAAATAGGAGAAAAGAGCCACAGTGTAATACACAGACGATGTTAACTGGACAATACCATAAGCCCAAACGGCATTCTCGGGATCGAATGCGACGAGTCCTGCCATTATAATGCATCGTGAGGCAATGCCGCTGCCAACAAAAAACACTTTGAACTTTATGTAGTGAAATGCTTGACTCAAAACGTACAGCGGTTCTGCGAGCACTTCAATAACTACAGAAATAACCACACAGAGCACACCCAGTGCGTAACCACTTGCCACCGAAGGGTCGGGCTGCTCCAAAACGAACAGCCACACAAAGCTCATCATGGCACCGATAAAGACGCAAACAGGAAGGCACAGCCAGGTTACGTTGATGATTGCAGGCCAGTTTTGGTTATCCGTGTCACTCAAACATGATCGTCGGAAAAGGCTCCCGGCTCAGGAATTGCACAGTCGTGTACAGAAGCATCAGCCGAACGTTGATCACTCCAAGCAGGTCTTTGGTGATGTGTCGCAAGATGTATGCATTCAGCACGAAGGTTAACACACGCAGAGTCAGCTGCAGTACGATGTTGTAAGAGGCCGCTTTAGTGGCCTTCGCCATCAGATTGCTCCCTGCCATTTCTCTTGATCATTCAATCGTCTTTCGGCACAAGAAAGGAAACAAACACTGTGTCGAAATAAATAAAGAAATTAGTAAAAACCGCAAACACGCCATCCAGCCTTCGTTGTGTGGCTCCACTAGGCAAGTGTTCAACTGAAGTTGCATAAATATATAGAGCAGATTTCTATGTGCAAACGTTTGCACATAGAACTATCCACCAACTAGCCCAGCAACAGTGTTACTTGAGTATATGGAGCAGATATTGCAAACGCCGTAACAAGAAAAGGTTCCTCAGTTGAAACTTCACAAGCATGGAATGCCGATAAAGCCAGGCATGCGAAAATTGATGTCACAGAGGCAAAAAAACTTGCCGTGCAAGCGCAGCTGTAAACG